>JAQBSW010000521.1:0-195031 GCA_029291075.1 Eudiplozoon nipponicum
GCCCTATATGAACTAATTAGTTCCTTGGTGTGCAATGCCGAACAAATAATTGTATATACATTAGTTTCCAGTTAACCTGAATGTATAACCTTTATAGTTATCATTCACCTTATTAAATGGAATACTGGCACTAAATTAAATCAAGGTTGCCATCTTGATTTAAACGCCATACCAATAATATATATACACTGGCCATAAATAAGTTAATAGTGTTTATTTGTTATAGAGGAAATATCTTACTCTACAGCAGTATAAACCAATCCTTGTGTAATCTAGACAAGGAAACTCATTCAGTAGACTGGTTTCGTCATTACTAGGAAGTATTAAAGTACTACATAGAATTTTCCGCAGACGATATGTCATATTCATCAATATTAGCTGCATTGTTTAAGCGTATTCTCTCAAATTTTGAAATAATCGTGTCATGCGGCCTAGACTTAATGATCTCTCACTCCACAGTTAGGTTTGTCATTTGTACGGATAATATACTTACTAAGATTTATAACCAATCAGACGAGATCATTTTACTAAACGCACACACTTTATTTTTAGTCATTTATTTATAGTTTTCTTGAATAAAGCGCGACCCTATAATATTACAAAATAAAAATAATTACTATTTCGCATTCACTTCTGCGGCTCGACTGGTGCTTCCATCATTTTCATGGCTTTTATTCATTATAACATGTACACTTTTGTGAGGACCTTCTGCTAAATTCACGTCAGCCCTAAATAAGGCCGTCGGGGCGTTCTTGGCCTTAAAGATATAAACTGAAATACAGGGATAGAATTTAGCATATATATATATATATATATATATATATTTATATATATATATATATTACCGAAATAAATTGACCTATTTTACAATAATAATCCTTTAAATTAGTTAATATATTTATACTAATTATAAACTTGTTTTATATCACAAATGGAATGAAAATTATAAACGTATAAATTTATAACTATTCAAATATGTAATACATGTAGCACAATAGTCTGAATTTTAAAACGTCTGTCATTCGATAACCAATGGGGATAAAGTTTCAAGTAATGGTTTGAAAAAAACAGCAAAGCTAAATACATACTTCAAAAGTAATTAAAATAAGATTAACAAATAGTATAATTAAAAGCGACTAAATACGCAGAGCCTGTCATGTACTGTCCAGAAATTCGTCCAGGACTGGGCTCGATCAGGGCCATATTTGCTTCGGGTTCTGGGATACTTTCCGTACTTGACTAGTTTTGAATAAGGATCAAACCGGCCTACTAGATGAAATATATCAATCAAGTATGCGATCTTGATATGAACACCAGTCCCATTCTATACATATAATGTAGAAAAGGCAGATTCTCCAGTAGACCGGTGTCTTCCTTATTGGAAACAGTTCACGTACTGTCCTGAATATGCCTCGGACAGGGCTCCAACCTGGGCACGTCTGCTTCGGAGATTGTTGATTTAATAATTGGCCCCTATTGGCACACGATACACACAATCACATTGTATACATACTTCTGCCAATGTAACCTACGCCTTGTACAATGTAGATAAGGAAATTCATCCAGTAGAGCGGAAAGTACGTGAAGAGTTCCCATTGAGGACGAAACTGATTTACTGGATGCATTGTCTTTTCTACATTATAGAGTTCCTGTTTTATACTGACAAATATAAGTATATAATTGGACTTGTGCTTATATTAAGATCGCAATCTTGATTAAATTAATTGTTATCACCACCCGCGCAATCAATTATTGTTTAATTACTAGTTGACTTGTCTTTGCTAACTTGTACATTGCATAGTTTATGCTGACAGATATATATATATATATATATATATATATATATATATATATATATATATAATGGGTATTGTATTTTTATAAGTTTAGAAATTTGATTCAATTCATTTCTATCACAAACCGCACAGTCGCTAATTATTTAATTGTATTATAATTTCTATCAATAACGTTCCCCCAGGTGTGTGGTGTTTGTCTTTAAATGACAGAATGTGTGTAAGCAAGGAACGAATGTGCATGAGATTATACTTTCCGTTCACTACTGAACTAATTTGTTACTTGGTTCGCAACACCTAATACATACTTGCATATATATTAGCTCTCCGCAACAAACAGTATTTAACTGTTATATATTGAATTGAATGATGTCTCAATTACCGCGAAATGTGATAACTGATATCGATCAAGACCAGATTGTATGGATTTACTGGAGTAACAGGTGTTCAGAAATAGTTGTAATTCTCAATTTCGGTGAAATGTCGCATACATTGATATCCATCATTTTAGTACCATGTACCATTTCGGTAGTATAATGTTGGTATCGGTTTCTGACACAATAGCCATAGTGTTATTATCCTTTACAGACTCGGTATATATATTATGTAGTGTGAGTTATCGTTGAAGTCGCATTGTCGAAGACTTTATTTGATGTTAGCTTCACTATTGTAGGTTTACACATACGTCTAGGAGATTGTACCGTCCTATTTTCCCACATTCTTGACCAAAATATATTGTGGTTAAAGAACGTAATACCGGCTCCTACTGATGAGTCGCGAGTAAGCACGAAACGAATGTGCATGAGATTATACTTTCCGTTCATGCATTCTTTGGTTTATCTCTCTGGTCGCAACTGAATTAATTTGTTACTAGTTTCGCAACACCTAATACATACTTGCACGTGTGTTACTAGTTGGAACTTTAAGTCTAAAGAGATGCCATATAGGCTTCACCTGAGGAACGGCTAATGTAATACATAAATTTGTATATTATTTTTAATTCTTATGTATTGTGCGGCAGGATGGTGCATTGGATTATGTTACAAACGCCGAAGCAAATATGCCTCTACCCTAGCCCAGTCCAAAGCAAAATTATGGATAGTAGTTGAAGAGATCTCAATAAGGACGAACCTAGTCTATTGCATTAGTTTCATTTCCTGCATAATAAAATGCCTAGTTTATGCTGATTAATGGATATGCGATTTTATCAAGCTCGTAATCTTGATTAATAATGTCACAAAACTGAAATTTTACAAATTTATAACTGTTCAAAGCGAAGGCAAAGTCATTCCTGGACCTAATTTATTATGTAGTTCACGTTTTCTTCATACAGATAATGTGTATAAAACGTTTCTGAATATATAACCGGAATTTTGAAGTGATGCTATATAAAGAATGACTAAAATATTCTGTTTAATTTTATATACATGTTCGAAATTGGAGTCCATTATGTACTGCTTGTATAAATTAGACACTGCATAAGTTGTTAGATTACAGTTATTTATTAGATAAAGTTGTACTCTAAATTGGCATTCCTCAATATTTGACAGAATTGCTGCAGCCTGGATATAAAATGATATAATGCAGTAATAGCTTAATTCATTAGCACTTGCTCAGCTGGTTGGTTGGCTTCGTTATAATGACAGTTCGGAGCTGGTGAGATGGGATTTTAAGTTGACAGCTATAATCAAAGTCGCCTATCTTAAACTAGAACTTTATAAAAACAGTTTTGATAAAACAGAACATCAAATTCTATTTAGAAAACATATTTTTAGTGTAAGAATTGTTGTTTCCATATTTATTATTTTAACTAAACTTTATAAAACTGCCTTAATTTTTCCCTTCATTACAGATTTTCTTATCTTGATTTGTCATCTTTTGTAGTCAACAGTTTGTGCTTACTGAATGAGGTACTTTACACTATTTGTATATTGTTTTGTGGCCAGCTTTTACTGAGTGATATCCTGGACATGATCTTTACTTTGCATCACAGTTTCATATTTCATAGTACCCTTTCCATGTGCAAAATAAAAGTAAATTTATCAGATACAAGAACCGTTTCTTTCTCATTTTCTTCTGAAGTATCTACAAATGAACATCTCCTTATATATAAATAGGAAGGCAAAACAGGATAGAAAAATGAAAACGTGGAAAGAGTGTGAATTAAGAGAACGATCCAAGCATTGCGTGCGTCACCTCCAGTTCAATCTCAATGCCTGAACATGCTTCTTTTGCTGGCATAAATCCAACTGCAATTTGTTTATCCAAAGAGCTTCGCATCTGGCTTACTCCCTTCTTTTATTGCATTTAATAATTATATTGAATCCAATGTCTGGAGAACATACGTGTGAGGTTTCAACAATGTGTTGTGCAGTTGCAGACGTATATTCACCATTTCATTGAAAAGAATACTAAGAATTTTATTAAGGCTCGCATTCCAAAAGTTTCATATTTATTTCTGTTCACTTCTTATTACCTTAGTGAGTTTCTTATTTTGTGCTGCTTACACACAAATAATTTTGACTGGAATTATTAAAGGATTCGTTTATCTAAATTTGCTAACAGCGTATTGCAACCAATGTAATTAGTTTTAGATTTACTGGAATTTATAGTTGTTAAAACAAATATAGGATTATTGTAATTGTAACCATAAAAATTTTCAGAAACTTCGCAATAAAACATTATATCGTCCGACAAATCTTTCTGAGGAAAAAAATATTTTGATGCTGAAGCTATTACATCCCGTTTCAGTTTCTTATATTTCACATTTCATTATTTGCACGCCGTGTTCTTTGCAAGATAGGCTAGTGCTCTGATGGCTTTTTATGTATTTAATTGTTTTGGTATTCAATAAATAAACAATCCCCAGATTCTCGAAACACTAACACGTCAAATAATCAAAATCTGTTCCATAAATTTTAATGTGTACTTTTCTCTGCAGTTTATTTCACTCTGAGATCAGTTTTCGCTTTGTCTAGTCATATCCGCCAAGGCTTTTATTGTCATGGTTTTAATTATTTTTATAAAAATTTGATGCAAATTTTTAAAATCAAAATTAAGTGAATTAACAGATCTGCTATACTTTCTGTTCAACTCGTTTTAGAATTTATGTTAGTTTCTATATTTTTACATCGCATAATCATCATAATCTTTACCGTCATCACCATCATCCTTCTTATCATCACCATCATCACCATAATCATCATCATCATCATCATCATCATCATCATCATCATCATCATCATCATCATCATCATCATCATCATCATCATCATCATCATCGTCATCATCATCATCATCATCATCGTCGTCGTCGTCGTCGTCGTCATCATCATCATCATCATCATTCTTATAACAACTTTGATTATTTTCAACATTGTTGACATAATCATGATTACCGTCGTCATCATCGATATCAATTTAATTATAAATATTATCATAATAGTCATGTCTCTGATAATCATTTTCTTCTTCTTCATCATCATCATCATCATCATCATCTTAATCATCCTCACTCAGTGCTATAGACCAGTATTCGAAGCCGATTCTTGGGTGGGTGAATCACATAGAGTCAGACTTGTTATGTAAAATAGTCTGATATTTAAGGCATATTAAGAACATTTGTCCTTAGCATCTTGTTTTGATGCGTTTATGACAAATGTTCCCTTCAGAAACTTACTATTGACATTTGATAGCACTCGTAGGTCGGTAAATTCTTGAATCCTGTCCATTTTCCGGTTCACCGATTATTGGCCTTGTTTGATGGATTCTCACTTGTCCATTCATTCTTGTGTCCAGCATCAGCTGCTTATCTGAAAATTACGTTGGAGCAAGAGCGGTATATTTTGCTCCAACGTAATTTTCAGACAAGCAGCTGATGCTGGACTCAAAAATGAATGGACAAGTGAGAACCCATCAATCAAGGCCAGTAAACGGTGAACCTAAAAATGGACAGGATTCAAGATTTTACCGACCTACGAGTGCTATCAATTGTCCCGCACAAGAAAAATGCGGTCAAATCCACAACAAGAAGGACAGCACTGAGCAAAAATATCCAACATTTAAGTAATACTATTGACATGTTTTTCTCTTGCTGAAGTTAAATCCCCACCCATTTTAAACTAACTGTTTTCTTTCACAGTGAAACAAAGAAACAGCCGTAGAAAATCACTAGGTCCTATTTTGAATACAGCATTAAATAATGGTAGGAAACGAAGATTGCACAAATCTGAATCGGAAACTCGCTCAAGTAAAAGAATTAGAACACTGGACTGATATTAACTTATAGAGATGGAGGATGAGTAATTAAATATCTCCAAATTTATTATCTGATTGTCATATAATTTCATCCTTGATTACTTGTTATCTTATTTTATCTATTATCTTACGTTCTGTTGTTAGTGTAGCGCCTTTAACAAACATTTATCTACGCATGATGGGAGGGTTTATTTTTTATTAAAAAGGCAAACCTTCTTTGCACTATTACTAATATCTTTCTTTATCAGGCAATTTTTAAATTTCTTTTACGAAACTCTTAATTTAACTTACTACTCTATTGAAACACGTTATCCGTTTCTAATGTAATTTTGCTAACTCTTGATTATTTCCTGTATTCATAGTATCTTGCCCCCTCCTCATCGGAAATAGGTCTGATTTGTGCATTTAGGAAATGCCAGTTATCATTTTTAGTTTCACTTGAATGACTGTTACACGTGACTGTAATTACATGTAACAGATTAGTTCTTTCTTAAGTAAACGCTCACACACATACACACAAACACTCAGACGTGGCATACGCTTCTCTAGTTAATAGTCAGATGTTGCTAAATCGCTGTAATTTCACTGGGATGAGTGTACACGTGCAGTAATTGATTACTCCTCAATCCGAAAAAACGAGAACACACACACAGGTATCTAGTGAGTTGTCAGCAATTGTCATTAAATTACTGTAATCTCATTGCGAAGAGTGTATACATCCAGACATATACACAAAATTTCCGTTCATGCTGTCTTTGGTTTATCCTTCTGGTCACAACTAAACTAATTTGTTACTAAGTTCGCAACACCTAATACATATTTATATACACAAACCAATTTAACATACACTTTCCTAACATTTTTATTAAAAAAAGCAAGTTATGCTTAAGAGATCTAACAACAAGTATAAAAGGGGCAGTATAAACTAATATTTCCACTTGACATATTGATTGTCAACTTAGTGGGTGATGTGCTTGTCATTGAAAAAGATATCCGTATCAGAATATCGAAATATCTGGCAAAATCATGATGACAGTGGATTCAAACAATTCGGTATGCAATCTGAAAATCAGGTAAATAATCTATTCCCTATCGAGTAACATATTTCTTTTAAAACTTTAACAATAAATGATTGCGCGGGTGGTGGTAACAATTCTTTAAATCAAGTTTGCGAGCTTGAAGTAAACACCAATCCCGTTGTATTTAACTAGTCGTCAAACAACATAATATAATTTTGAATTCAGATGTCCTGTAGCTTTCGAAATTTACGCACCGAAGATTAACTGGATCTAAATGTTCGTACTTGCAACAGTGCAATCAACTACACCAGTACAATCGGGGCACAGGTGTCATAGGAAATATATTCTTGAACTTAGCGAAGTGCAAATCTATCATTAGCCAGTGCTGCCTATATTTTCAAGGACATTGTAGCGTGTCTAATCAAGGAATGATAACATTGTCGTCTAAATTTATCAATAAAATAGTAACATGAGCGTTTATACTTAAGTTTTGGTAACGTTGTATCGGAAAAATAGAAAGAATAAACAGAAACGGTATGCGCGAATAGGAATCAATTTATTAACTGACCTTTCTAATAAATAACAAAGTCTTTTTGAAATGATGGCATACGAAATGATGCAATTTAACTTAAACTTGTGGAGTTCAAAATTAGCAAATAAGCGTAAAACTCAAAAGATTGGAAAAAATTGAGTCTTGATTAATTGAATTTACCTGATCATCGTTTTGACTAACACAGACTGAATTTCAGTCGTTTTGCTTCTTCAACGTATTTCAGTGGCCATTGTTGGCAGCCTTCTTCAGTTCACCCATCATAAGATTTACATAACAAACTAATGAAGCAAGCATAAATACTACCATACTAACACAATTGAGTTAATACATATAAAAAATTCAAAAGAAACATTAAAAAGTTTTGTATTATGTGTTGCACACCTAGTAATAAATTAGTTCAAATATGACTAGAATGATAAAACAAAAACAGCATGGAAGGAAAGTAAAATCTCATGTGAATATTCGTTTGGTGCGTACTGGGGAGTCATCGGTAGGGGGCCGTATTACGCCTTTTATCCACTAAATATTTGGTAAAGAATGTGGGAAAATAGGTGGTAAATTTTGTTAAACATTGCGCTATAATTATAAAGATGAGAAGTAAATTAAAAGAAATAAATACATTTTGTTTAATTCTGGCTAGTGAACAAATAATCGATCTGCATTGTAATTAAAATATATAGAGAAAATAAGCAGAAAGCTTATAAGCGTGAGATAATACGGAATAAAATGGATATGCAAATGTTTCGATGACGATATATTTGTTATTTAGACAATAATAACGAGCGTTGACGAGTTATTGAATGCGTAAAATTTAATCAATATTTGTAGTCAATCAGTATTGGTCTCCTATTAAAATTTATTTCATTTAAGATGCAGACTTCTATTTGCCGATCAGTGATGCATCCTTGGTCTCTGTTTCTCTGGTGTCACAAATCTAAAAGCCCGATCGTTATTGTTAATGTGATACAATTTAATATATGTGGGTTGTAGCATTACACCGACAGTTTCACAATAATCCGATTGATCACAATTTCCATGTCTGTATCTTTTTTCTCATCGATCGGGCTGGGTTTGTATTCGTCCCTTCCTTCCGAAGGCTTCAACATCGTTCGTACCAACCATTGGAAATATGGTTCTATCCAATCTTTGTTTACTGGAAACGTTTCGGAACGCGAATTCCCGTTCCATCATCAGGCCATTAGTCACATATATACACAGCACAATACTCACATTAGCAGATTTAAGCAAATGTGGTATCATCGTTCACGAAACTATTACCGCATTTGCTTAAATCTGCTATTGTGAGTATTGTGCTGTGTATAAATGTGACTATTGGCCTGAGGATGGAATGGGAATTTGCGTTCCGAAACGTTGCCAGTAAACAAAGATTGGATAGAATCGCATTTCCGATGGTTGGTATGACCGATGTTGAAGCCTACGGAAGAAAGGGACGATTATACACCCAGGCCGATCGAAGACAAAACAGATACAGGCATGGAAATTGGTAGTGTAAAGCTACGACCCACGTACTAATAGACTAATAGAAATAAGAGCCGCATATCTAATTTCTTTACTTATATAGAAACGGCGATTTGATCCTTGTTAGTTAGTTCAACATCGTACCATGATGATGATGATTATCATGTAAGATCGAAACACGACAGTACGTGTGGCTAACGGTCGTTTTTCTGTTATGCGACTGGCTAAATACAATGGAACTGGTGTTTTTATCAATCTCACAAACTTAACATAAAGAACGTTTTATGTGTTAGATTGTCTTTCTCTTTGAAACATTGGGCTCCCCTGATGGCACTTCAGAACTTTTAGAGATTCACATAGAAGGCGAATCAATGAAGAGTGTTTTAACTAATACACACCCAATCCTCTCCTAGCAATGTGCGTTCAAGTTTCCATTTAAAGCTCACAAAACTACAAATTTCATGGTTAATTGTTAGTAAACATAATTATATTATACTGATTTTACTTTTTAAGTTTGCCAGCAGCATAAGTAATAGATTTAGATGAAGTAATACACCGGAATTATTACTGTACACAATTTTCCGCGGACAGAGCTCGAACCTGGGCACGTCTGCTTCGGAATCTGATGCTCTAACCACTGCGACAGAGTGGCTCAGTGGTTAAACCAGCAGTTTCCGATGCAGACGTGCCCAGACTCGAGCCATGTACGCGGCAAATCCTGAGCAGTGCATAATGCATTCCCAATAAAGACGAAACCGGTCTACCGAATTAATAGCCATATCTACACTATGTAAAGCTTAGTTTATACTGACGAATGTATATAAATAATGTGAAGGTGTTCTTATTGAGATCGCATCCTTGATTTTAGCAAAATATTTCTGTTGTCTCGATAATGACATTTTTCAACTGGATGAATAAAATGGGATTGTTGATCAGCTCAAGTATATAAATTAATACTATCATCACGGCACAGTCTGCGATTGCTCACTTCCATATATTCAGAAATTTTTTTATTTAACACAAGAATTTTTACACCGCGGCTGAAAAGAAATTACGCGGTCGAAATTCCCAGTAAAGTGCAATAAAATTGAGACTACAAGGGCTGTTATGATGATCATGGCAGATCGAAACGCGTCAGCACATTCTATTCGATATATGAAATGGGATTGGTGTTTATCTCATTTAAACAAACGTGATTTAAATAAATACTACATAGTTATATACAATGTGGCGTCAAATTATCAACTCAAGATTAATTTATTTCACAGTGCGAATAGAAGAAAAGACACTGTGAAGGATATCTAGTCCATGATTTTGTAGACGAATTGAATATCTATAAAATGAGAAAAACAGTTATAAATTCAACATGATATTTCAGCGAATGCGTATAACCTCGACATCGATGGACATCAGTTATCACTGTTTTGTGCTTGTTATTACATTGTTCAATTTCAAATATATGTTGTTAATATTCTTTCTTTAAAAGAAACTAATGTTGATGAATTTATTAATTGGATGTCTAGTACCAAGTGAATACCAGAATAGTATATCAAGTCAGCATGAACACGTCGTGATGCTCTGTAACATGCAAACAATGACGTAAAGTGTACTGTAATAGAAAGTTGAATCGTCTAGTTATCAATATTCTATTTATTAGATGAAATCTGTTTCCAAATATTTATCTACTATTTGAAGCTGGTCATTGTAATTACTCTCATAGAAGTATTTGGTTAGTTTTGAATAACGGAAATAACGTGAATTATTGCCAACCACATTGTATATGCAATTCAATATAATAAAGGCATTGCTTCGGGTAGGAAGGACATTTTTCGGGTTGATTCATTTCGTTTTTTTTGGGATCTCTTCATTTACTGTTCAAAATTATGCCGCGGACGGAGCTCGAACAAGGGAAAATTGTTTTGAGAGTTTGAGTCTGAATCCACTCCGCTATCTTGCCGTACAAAATACATAATTTTAAATTATATACTAACATAAGTTTTTGATTAGCCTATTCTTCATTACTTTCGACCTAAAGCTCCAACTAGCCACTCCCGGCCTGTCAATATAGGACATTAACTACGCAAAATGGGAAATCAGTATTCAATTGAAGATTTATACGGTTAACCAATCATTGCTTACGCGGGAGGTTATGACATTTATTTAAACCAGAGTAGCGTGCTTAATATAATTAACAATCGTCTTATATATAAAGATATATATATATATATATATATATATATATATATATATATATATATATATATATTTGTCAACATAAACAAAGCATCGCATAAAATAACAACGGCAATTCATCCAGCAGACTGGCTTGATTAATTGTAAATTTAATTACCAAAAAAGTGTACACAAAATGTAATATAGGTACCTACAGTCAAAAGATGAAATCGTTAATTTTGATTGATGGTTAAGAGAGACAAAATGCATTGCCGGGAATCTTTAAAATCAATGCTAATGAAGACTTATAGTGAAATAAATTACAGCAAACCAGAATAGTTTCGGGTAGTATTTCAGATATTTACAGTATTTCTTTTCATGATTTTCTCATGCCAGGTTTCTCCACACATAAGGCGCACCTGATATTAGGATGCATTGCCGTATTTTAAGGGAAATGAAGTATTTTACGTGCGCCTTATAGTCCTAACATTACTGTAAATGACAATCAAGCATACCCACTTTGAATGGTTGATCTAATGTTCGTGTTTTGCCAATACCTAACTAGGAATTTTATGGTTGCTCGAAGGTGAAGCATCAACGTTTAACTGCTAATGTATTGCTAAATTATCTTAATTATCGCCTAAGAAATGCTAAACACTAAAATACGATGAGCAAAGTGTTGATTCGACAAACAGAAGGGCTGGCCAATTTGAAATATCTACAATAGTGTCCTATGAAAACGCTCGTAGAGGAAATTTATATTATATTCATTACGGCCGATATTATTATATATTAAAATTATTTGACGCTTTGATATCTTTTAGAAATTCCACAACTAACATTCAATTAAATTAATCTTCGTGTGAGCTTATTAGAAGTGAAACCTGCAGATCTACGCCTACAAACATGAGATACGCATTGGGGTTTGGCCCACGTTAGTCAGTTTTCCATCGTGTTCTGCTAACGACCAACCAATTTCTGAACGTGCCAATGCGAGCAAATGACTATAGCTTTACAATCTTTGCTCTAGTTAATTAAAGTAGGACTTTTTTGTGCTATTTGACTGCATATACTTCTCATGAGTTTGGCCATTAATTTAATGTCGAAGTTTCATTCTACGTGCTTCAAAAAGAGCGGAAACTCAATTGAGATTTCGGACGGGGTCTTTTGTAAAGCAGTCAAGCATCTGAATAATTTGGCCTCTATTTTTTGTATTATTGTTTGCTTATTTGTTTGTACCCATCGTTTAAATAGTTATGCTAATATTATTTATGGTGGTTTACACTTTTTTACTCTTTCAACAGGTTACATTTTATGAATGGCAAACAAGTTCAATTTGTCGAAGATTTGATTGATAATCAAGAATACGTTGTTTCAGGTTACGAACCGTTCCACGTTTGTCAGTACGGACACGCGTTTCCTCGCATGATTATTGGAACTGCCAAGAAAAAAGGGTAAGCTGTTTGGAAGACACGTTGTAGTGCATGAAATTCAAGATAGTACGTAGTTATAGCACAGGAATAACATTCCTCCTCTTATGTCTAAAAACTAACAGTATGGAGTCATATTTATGTTCGATTGCTGCGTGGCACACAAGCATGGTAATTTTTTACAGTTAAATACTGTTTGTTGCGAAGACCTAATATATATGCCAGTATGTATTAGGTTTTGCGAACCTAGTAACAAATTAGTTCAGTTGTGACCAGAAGGATAAACCAAAGGCAGCATGAACGGAAAGTATAATCTCATGCACATTCGTTTCGTGCTTACTGGCGACTCATCAGTAGGAGCCGGTATTACGCCCTTTAACCACTATATATTTGGTAGAAGAATGTGGAATAATAGGACGGTACAATCTCCTAGACGAATGTGTAAACCTGTAATAGTGAAGCTAACATAATCTGAAGTCAACGACAATACGACTTCAATGCTAACTCACACTATATAATATATATACCGAGTCTGTAAAGGATACTAACACTATGGCTATTGTGTTAGTAACTGATACCTTTTTTGAAATCGATGAGTACCGGATACTAACACTATGGTTTCCGAGTTGGTACATGATACCAACCTGATGGATATAAATTTATGCTAAAGTTCACCCAAATTGAGAATTACAACAATTTCCGAACTCCTGTTACTCCAGTTAAACCATACACTCTGGCCTTCATCGATATCAGTTATCACATTTCGCGGTAAGCATGACATCATTCAATTCAATATATTACAGTTAAATACTGTTTGTTGCGAAGAACTAATATATATGCAAGTATGTATTAGGTTTTGCGAACCTAGTAACAAATTAGTTCAGTTGTGACCAGAAGGATAAACCAAAGGCAGCATGAACGGAAAGTATAATCTCATGCACATTCGTTTCGTGCTTACTGGCGACTCATCAGTAGGAGCCGGTATTACGCCCTTTAACCACTATATATTTGGTAGAAGAATGTGGAATAATAGGACGGTACAATCTCCTAGACGAATGTGTAAACCTGTAATAGTGAAGCTAACATAATCTGAAGTCAACGACAATACGACTTCAATGCTAACTCACACTATATAATATATATACCGAGTCTGTAAAGGATACTAACACTATGGCCATTGTGTTAGTAACTGATACCTTTTTTTGAAATCGATGAGTACCGCATACTAACACTATGGTTTCCGAGTCGGTACATGATACCAACCTGATGGATATAAATTTATGCTAAAGTTCACCCAAATTGAGAATTACAACAATTTCCGAACACCTGTTACTCCAGTTAAACCATACACTCTGGCCTTCATCGATTTAACTGTAATATATTGAATTGAATGATGTCATGCTTACCGCGAAATGTGATAAGCACGAAATAAATGTGCACAAGATTATACTTTCCGTTCATGTTGTCTTTGGTTTATCCTTCTGGTCATATTTGCACTAATTTGTTTCTAGGTGAGTAACAACTAATGTAGAATCCTTTGTTTATAGTCCGAACACGAATCTCTATTAACTAATGGTTTTAAAACTAAGCAGTTTCTCCTGCTCTCGTTAGTTCCGCGCAAATTGTGCTTGAATGAAATGTCGGCCACAAAATTTCTATATGATTACGATCATAACGCTTTTGAAGCTTTCGTCATATCCATTCAAGTTATTTAACCATGCCCTCACTGTGTACTGTTATTGCTGAGCGATATTAGTACTCATCAAGTTAAAGAAGCAGAGTGTTAGAGTGCGCATAGTATTTATGAAGACGAGAAATATGTCAATGGTGCGAAGATTATGGTGCTATCAGTAAAATTGCTTGTAGATTTGTCCTGCACGCTTGCATATTAATATAGGACAACATATGTTATTTATGACTATGCCCCTTTATTACTTTAAAGAGTAATTATATTTTTACAGTTGAATTCGATATATTTTGCAGATAAAGAAGATCGAAATATTATGAATAAAGAAAATTACTGGAACAATGAAAGCTGCGTTAGTCAAAACGCAGATCAGGTAATATTTTGCAGATCTTTAAGTAAAAAATTTCTACGACCACGAACTGAATCAAAAAGAGAATGTACCAGTGCGCAAGAATAAAAGAAAATGTTACTTCGTTGTATAAGATTTTATAAATACAGCTATTTATTTATTTATTTAATGTCTGCTATTTAGAATTAAATAATTGTTAGAGACTTTCACACAATTAAGGACTGCTAAATAGTAACTAAAATAATTACAACAAGAAAAAATGGCATATTAAATCCATATATATATATATATATATATATATATATATATATATATATATATATATATATATATATAATCAAATTTGTGTATTAGATCATGAAAAATTACGATCTTTCACAAAAATATGGTAGATATACTTATTGAAATGCTGTTTGAATAATAAATTTTGGTGCAAAACGCCAAAAAACTTGTAATTTTATTTATTTCTCGTTTAAAATTCATTATCTTACTTCACCATTTTTGTTTAACATACGTTGTCAATAATATAACAAGTTAAGACTAACATGAATATGACATTACTGAAGGATTTTATATTTGTTTGTTCTGCCTTAAGATATACTTATCAGGTTAATAAATAAATTCGACAGATCAATTTCAACCTTTACAAGTGCACTTACGTCATAGAATTGAATGTCACCATTATGAATGCTAGAAATCGCATTATCGCGACAATTTCGAATACAATTAATATCCAACGCCGATATTTAATAAATGTGTTTTTAATAGTAATAAACCCATATAATTCGTTGAAGTTCATGTTGGTGATTCGCAGTTCATTGCAAAAGATGTCTATATTTAGATATTGCCAAAGATTTACTGCATTTTTTAAGATTTTAAATTTATTGCAGGACAGAAATTTCACCTATGCGTCGTTTGCCATCTTTCGCTTTCTGTAAAATCAATAGTTGATGACGGAATTTGTTTTCCATTGTGAAGCTGAGCTACATTTAATATTGGCCTTTGATCTATTAACGGAAACTGCTCTTCTTATTTGAACAGGCACCAAACAGACGTTCAAAGCCGTAGCAGTACATATTGTTCGAATTGCCATCGAAAGTGAAATTACTGGCGTGTCATTTACTTTTCCTGAAAACCCGGACAAATTGACTTATAATTAGATACTGTTTGTGGCAGCGAACTAATATATACGCAATTGTGTATTAGGTGTTGAGCATATACTAAAAGATTAGCTAAAATATGATCAAAAGGATAGATCAAAGGCAACATTAGCGGAATGTATAACCTCGTGCACGTTCGTTTCCTGCTTACTAGCGACTCATCAGTAGGAGCCGGTATTACGCCCTTTACCCCCTATATATTTTGGTGAGGAATGTGGATAAATAAAATTCTATAATCACCTACACGAATGTGTAAGCCTGCATCAGTGAAGCTAACATCATATCAAGTCTCGACAATGCGACGTCAACGCTAATTCACTGTATACAATATATATTTACCGAGTCTGTAAAGGATACTAATACAATGGCTATTGTGTCTGTACCCGATACAAACATTATAGTATCGAAAAGGTACATGATACTAACATTATGGTTGCCGAGTCGGTACATTGTACCAACACGATGGATTTCAATGTATGCTAAAGTTCACCAAAATTGATAATTAAATCTATTTCTGAACACCTGTTACTCCAGCAAATCCATACACTCTGGTCTTGAACGATATCAGTTATCAGAGTTCGCGGTAATCATGGCATCTTTCAATTAAATATATATCAGTTAGATACTGTTTGTAGCGGTGAGCTAATATATATGCAGATATGTATTAGGTTTTGCGCACTTATATTATTTAGCCTGATTTAATAATATGTGAAACAATGATCGCCTAAAATTCTTTGAATATATGCGTCTCGTATTTATTATCGCAGAATTTCACTGGATGGTATTTTACTTAAGTTTACAATTAGACGTATGATAGGTGTACCTCATAATCAGAATCAACACAAAAATCACATTAGCATGGTCAATAAATCTTGTATGCGATATAACATGTTTTGTGTCTACTATTAATTAATATATAGATAGTTTTCTTTGTATTATTAACAAGGTAACGATGATGTTTAAATTTATATTAATTTTACTTCTTTATTTCCACTCACTTAGAAAGCACGCTGGAATACACTTTCTTAATGAACTGCCGGAGGATCTTGGCAATCTAGTGGCATCATTGGGTCATACGCCGCGACAGAACGTTACCAATCCTTCAACAAACAGGTCTGTAACTCGAGTGTTGCCGTCCAGATTTGGGGTAAAGTATAGAAAGCAAGATTTTGCTATTGAAAATGACAATGCTTATCGAAAACAGCGTCCTAATGGCTACGCAAACCAATTAGTCATTCAAGAAGAGCGTGAAAATGATAATCCCCAAGTTGGCAACAATCAGTCCCACAGTAGTAACGAATTACAATTTGAGCACAGTTTCAATAAGTCAAATACTGGTCATAATAATGCTAATGATGATAATGCTGACAGTCAGAACAGTAACATTGAGATAAAATACAATCATAATGATGAAGTTGAGAGCACAAATGATGTATTTGAACATTCAGAGCCTCGATTAACTGAAGCCATTAACGAAATGGTAGATGGAGACGAGGTAGACACATGAACTGCTTCAAATGTAGAGTAATTTTTGCCCAACATTTTTATCAGATTTTCTATTTGATTAATTAAAATCCAAGCGATCGATAGAAATTTACGTTTAAAACAACTTATGATGGTGATTTTAATTACAAACAATATTTGCCCTCAATGGTTTCAATAAATATCAAGTATATTCGTTAAATTTTCCTGACTTTAAAAAGAATAATATCAAACTAGTTTACCTGCTCCAATTTTAAAATCTGTCAACATTTTATTTAGGTTGTATCGAGTAGTTCATCTTTTTAGGTTTTCATTATTGTATGATTTGAATCCGACATCAAATTTCGAAATGACAGACATCGGTTCGTGAAACCTAAATTCGTTATGCTAAATTATTTTAGAAGTTAGCCATCCGGGACCAATTTGCGTCATCAGCGTTTCAGATGTGTTGCTTTCATTGTTCTATTTACATTTAATTTTACAACACACGATGTTTACGTCTACATATGTATTGCTCGTCTCTTTCACATAAATAAACAAACATAGATGTAGTAATTTATATGTATGTAAGGCACCATGTCACTTGGGCAGTTGACATTAGATTAAAGTACAATTTTGTGATTTTATTTTATAAAATATTATCCAAACAAAAGAAACATTGAATAATATAGCAATTTCTATTCACTAACCACACCGGTTTCACCCTAATAATGTATCCATAAAATAGTTTCTGAAATTGCCGCGTCCCAATTGATGGATTATCAATAAAAAGGAAACCGATCTATTTGAAGACTTGAATTTGCTAACTTATTTAATACTAATTTTCTTTCGACGTTATATATATATATATATATATATATATATATATATATATATATATACATACATATATATTCATTTAAAACTGACATTATACCTCAATTCGTGGTCATTTACCCAGGTGGCATAGTGTCTGCTATAGAGTGACATGTCGAAGTTAGCTATTTGGAACTTTAGTTCTAAAAAGGGCCGAATAAAATAGAGCCTGAATAAAAACTGAAAAATATTATAGATTGAGATATAAATGGAAATTAAATCCAACGTGTGATTTCATTGTTGTTGTGGATGACCTGCAAGACTAAAATAAATATACCAAATTTTGTATACCGGCAGCGACAAATTTAGAAAATACTAAATATTTTCCGATTTTGATGAGAAACAGCTAGTAAAGAATGTTGTTTATTATGTTTAAACATGTTAAATGTTTACTTAATAATTATATATATATATACAAAATATGTCTTATAAACTACAGAACAATGTATGTACAAATTTGTTGTATTTTAAATAAAATTTTACGTAAAATTTTGTGAAGCATATCCGAAACCTTTCATTGGAAATACATAATACAATGTCATGAACTTTTGACATCAAGATAATAATTGGAAGTTAAATCTTCATCGAAACAATTATCTATTAAATGCTCATGTTTTAGCGAAAAATTTTGATCCGGAATGTTTGAACCAGGTGACATTCATCAAACACCAAAACCAAATATAAATGTGTATTGGTAATATATTTGTGAAATAAAAAATTTTAAACGCATTTGTTCTGCAAGCATTGACCAAGAAGAAAAGTTGATTTAAATTTAATGTAGATAAAATTTCGTAATGTTAAAGACATTTCAATATTGGTATTTTTTCTATTATTATTACTCTACTAGGCGAGTGCATGCCAAGCGAATGAGTATTAGCAATAGTAATACTGTTCAAGATAGCTCAAGAACTTATGCCTACCCGTCCATAGATCTATGCTCGAGAATGCTGCATGTTAACTCTACAGAATGTGCGTGTTGTCATAGATACTTCCTGCCTCAAGATCATCGTACACCAGTTATTCTTAACGACTGCTGTACCATGAATGTACCTGGCACACGCAAGACACATCACCCTATCTCATTGGAAGCAACATGTTCAGAATTAATAAAAACTTATGATGTAACGTTGGATGGGTAATAACAGAATAAGAGCTAGTGTGCCAGATGCGAAAGATGAATTTCTACTGATTAAAGAGACTTTTTCACCAGCACGTGCAAATCAAATGCACCAGCCCAGAAGTTTCTGGATAGCGTTGGGTACCACATCTCCTTAAAACAGGTTAACATAGACGTAATCATCCATCTAAAAATTGAATATGTGACCAGGTATTGTTGAACCTCATACAGAGCTCTGGAATATGGAGTTATGCAGCACTAGAGCATTGGATATTAAATGATAATCCCTTGTTTTGCTTCGTTTATTTTCACACAGATCACAGGCAGTACTTCATTATAATGAATCAATAGAAGATTCGTGAATGCGAAGGATGCCAGAATGATAGAATTTTCAATAATATCAAGTGAAACAGAATGACCTGAATAATCATATTGGAGCTTCCAGATAAAGCAAATATATTTATTGAACACTGATAAATTTGAAAATCCAAACATGATATGTTTGCAAGCATAATGCAGTACATTTTAATTAGAGGAAGGCATCATCGAGCGATATCGCGCTTTAGTTTACACTTTTTGTTATATACTAAACGTATTATTAGATAGCATACGCAATCAATCTCCCGGACCATAATTTCATCCTCTTACTGGGAATAATTGAACCTATGACCTTTTTGTTAATGTATATTTTGATCAATCGTTTGTGAGGGGTCCAGGGAATCGTATGAAATACAAAGCGTTTATAAACTTGTTTAATACTTTTTTGTCATGTTGAAATGGATAATTACGAATGTCAACATGAAGCAAACATACATCGCGATAGCATCCTATTAATTTAGGCTACCATCGTACTTTGATGATGATCTTGGTAGGTCAGATTACGTCAGTGCATGTAAGTGACGAAAGTTTTCTTTGCTATGAACCTGATTGAAAGCATAGGAATAATGTTTATTTTATGTTTGCAAACCGGTTTTGGCCTAATTTGACACTCATTGTGTGGCTGCTATCATTAACGCGGATGAAATTTTAACCAGGTTGCATTTGATTCACGCCTACTGCTCATCCCCTATACCACTTCAGCTACACAGTGCAATCAGTCATTAATAGAGGTAGCTCATTTATGTAATTAAGCGATTTTTTGTTGCGCGGGCGTCGATAGCAATAGTTATTATCAAAGTTGCGGTCTTGATATAAGCACCTGACGCATTAATTACGTACATGTGTCAGTATAAACTAAGAATTGTATAGTGCAGTGTGATTTGCCTTTTCTACGCCATATAATTCTTAGTTTACACTAACATATGTAAGTAATTAATGGGATAGGTAGCCTCTATTTGGCAAAGCCCGTCAATATACTTCTGTCCAGTTTGCATATATAACGCAATTTGCATTTCTACACAATGTTTAAGTCAGTCATTAAAAGAGTTATCTCCAATTTGGCATTGCTTTTGACCTAAAGATCTCTCTGAATATGTAATCAAACTCTATCATTATACTTCAGTTCAGTATGCATATATAAATGACTAAAAATAACTTTTGCTCCAATTGCTATGGTCAGTAAATTTTAATTTTAATAAACAACAAATCTGAATATATGAATACATAACGGTCGAATAGCCAACGATCAATTATTTCATGCAATAATTCTACTTTATAACATACTATTATCTATTCATGTAAAGTTTACATCTTTTGCCAAACGATGTATAATAGAAAAGCATCCAGAGTAACGCGTTTAGATAAAAGTAAAGGAATTACATGAGTGATAAACTAGAATTTGTTTAACTTTTGAGCGAAAATAATTGTATTTTGTTAAAGTATTCATGTTTAAATATATAAAACGTTTTGTATATTTATAATATGCCTGTCATTATATTTGACTTTGTTCGGCAAATAAGGTAATACAACCTTTTTTACACATTCATTGAATCAGGTTAGTGAGCTCGAGATAAAATCTAATTCCATCGCAATTAATCTGTCTGACGCCAGTCACATGTATTGAAGCGTTTAGACTCTCCATGATCACCAATAAAGCACGACTGCAGACTGACTAGTCAGAATCATACTGTAATGCATATATTAGGTATGAAAAACTAAGATAAATGGTTCTAATCTGTAGAAGTTTCGCAAATATTTTACTTAACTGCAAATGTCGGCTGCGTAATAAAGATTTTATAAATGTATGATATACATAAATTTATAAAATCCTTATGTGCATAGGTTGTGTTATCATTTCTTAAAATCTAGTTTGCCAGTTTGAGGTAAACACCAGCTATATTGTTCTTAACCAGTTGCAGAGCATTCCAAAACCGTTGTCAGTCAAACGTACTGACGTGTTTGGACATTTCATGATAATTTCCAGTGCACGGAAGCATCTAAATCGCTTTATAATATAAAGGTCTAGTTATTATTTATATAAACATTAACATTCAAATAAACGAGTCTTGTATTTCACGAAACATTAAAAATTTGATATTTTAACTGTGCAGTACTTATTTATGATCATCAGAAGACCAACAACTTTATTCAATCAACCTTGGTGCCTATCAAAAAGTTTTTGCTATAGTAGCAAAAGTAACTAAACATTATTTATGGTTTTGGAAGTATCACGTATAGCATTTGAAGAATACCAATGGTAAAACGTTATCGACTTTCTAATTGAATAACTATAGGTATAGTAATAAATCGACATCCATGCCATATTAGTTCGAATTCTAACATGTATCCTGGTTAATTATTCATAGCCTGATGTTGTAAAATCAATAATCATTGAAAGGTTAACCTTTGATATAATTGTGTATTGATAGGCTTACTTAAAAGCATGTTCATTAAATTTGATATTTATTGACGCTGTGAAGTTTACAAACAATATGATTTTAAAGCTAGGTGCAATCTAACTAAAATTGTCAATAAAAGCCGTTCTGTAAATTTTCTACTTAATTGACATCAGTTATAACATTTTCTTGTAAATAACCGCATGGTTTAAAAACATGATAGTTTTACATTTTTGGTTACGGTGAATGCAAAAGTCTGGTCTATTTAGTACAAAACGTAAGTGGAAAACTCAATTTGAAGGCATATTAATTTAACGTATTCTTGAGTTTCCGGCTCACTAGCGACTAACCGGCCGAAGCCGATATTACGCCCCAAAACTACTCTGTAATTGATTAATAAATAATGGACCGTTTAATAGTGCAATCTCCAATGCGTATATGCATTAAAGCAATGGAAGATTCAGTTCTTTCTAAAGCCGACTTCACGGACAACTTACAACATATAGAATGTATCAAACCTGTAAATGACAGCAACTACATGAATTCCGTATGGCTAAAGACGATACGATCTTAATACGACAACTGCATTGATTAGTACAGGAATAGGAGATTGCATCATCCTTCTATCTAACATGGCTTAGCTGAATGTATACGGGATTCGGGGCGAAGTGCTGGCTCTTACAGATATTCATCAGGTATTGTTAAACACATGCGTTCAGGCAATTATATATTTTTCGTGTTGATTTTGACATATAAATTTTTAATGCAAGTAAGAGCTTTCATTTTCAATACCGGCGAAATTAACGTACGTATAATGCTATCAACTGGAGTTAACACATTTTCCTGGAAGGCATGATATTCTTTAAATCAAGTTTTCGAGCTTGAAGTAAACACCAATCCCATTGTATTTAACCAATCGGCGAACAACATAAAAAAAACTACCACCAGTCGCACGCGCTGATGCGTTTCGACCAAAACAATTAAACAATAATTGATTGCGCGGGTGGTGGTAACAATTCTTTAAATCAAGTTTGCGATCTTGAAGAGCACACCAATCCCGCTGTATTTAACCAGTCGTCGAACAACATAACAAAACTACCGCCAGTCGCACGCACTGACGCATTTTGACTTTCCAGTCGCGTGGCGACTGGCGTTAAATTTGTTATGTTGTTGGAAGACTGGTAAAATACAATGGGATTGGTGTTTTCTTCAAGCTTGCATACTTGATTTTAAAAATTGTTACCACCACCCTCGTAATCAATTATTGTTTAAGGCATGACCTTATTATGAACTCGTAGTTTTTGTGCTTCAAGGAAGCGCATCACTCGGAGCCAGCACATTGTCAAAGAACAAATTTAGTTTGTAGTTCCTCTACATTCACTTGCTTAGAGATATGACATTTTGTGACAAATATTCTTCCGGAGTAATTTATACATTGGTAAACTGAAGAATTTTTGTGGAATAATATTAATGAATTTAAAAATACTAGAAAGGAACACCTTTATAAAATATTTGAATTTACTTCTTGCAGGTTAGCCATTTACGTTGTAAAGTATGTTCATCGCTTTTATGTGCAGTGAAATTATTTACTCTGCTGTAGATTTATTTTTCTCTCGGATATGTTCCTAATGCAATAAAACTTATCCTTTATTATTATTTTACTTAAGGTTTTCTCTATATATATATATATATATATATATATATATATATATATATATATCTATAATTTATGATTACTGAGCATTAAAACATTCATTTTATAAGCGTTTCCTATTTGCTTGCCTACTATTTCATATGAGCTAAACTTATGAGCAGAAAAAATGGTAAATAAAGTTTTATGCTTGTTTAAAATCAAATGAGATTAATATTTTTATAAAAGAGCTATTTTTGCGAATACAAATTAAATGAGATTTTATTTGATTATTGTCAAAATTTTATTTCAAATAGATTATAAACTAATCTAAGAGTGGTAGTGCTATAATCGCTTTCCTATAATTAAATACTGACAATCAGCATTATCATGAGGGACATTATTTTCGAATTGTTTTCTCGTCCATTCACAAATATCTTCACACTGCAACACCACGAACTTTGTACCCATGGTCACATTCTCTCTTTAATCCGCAAGGCTACACCAATAGTAAACGAATGGTGTAGAAGACGCTGTTTTTGTGCTTCACAAATTTGATTTTAAAAGATTATATGAACGAGATTTTATGATGTAACTTAAATTCACGGTTAACCAGCATCAGCTGAAAATTCAATAAAAAGATGACATTTTTTTTCATCCAATGTTCACCTGTTACGCTTAATAGTGATGATTTAAAAAAGACAATTTTCAGACCTCACGGGTCATTTGTGGGTTTTACGATCAAGTTTATAGTGGAAATTTTTATCATTGCAAGTTTTTTGGCTGACCAAATAAACGTTTTGAATACATTTCTCATTTTTATTGAAAAAAGAATCGATTATTGATTCATAACATTACAATTTGATTTTCATTAGAAATCAAAACGACTGCAAAATCTGTCATTTTATATGGTCAATTTAGTAAAGCATTTCGGATTACGTTAGATTAACGATACAAAATTATACAACAGAAAGCAGGAAGCAGGAAACGTACACACGCAGGAACAATTTACCAATTTACGTTCAAATCACGTAAGGAGTTATTCTGATTATTTAACTACCGATACAACAGCTTCCGCTGGCAGTAACTCATTATCGGTATTCTGTTTTTAAAAACCCGTAGACGTGATTACCATAAAAAATGTTTTGAACTATTGCGAAAACGTTCCCCCATTTTCCAGCTGTTTGAACTAATACTTATAATTCATTGGCACGTACTTGATGATGTTTCGTTGTAGTAAGTGCTTCGTAGGGGCTAGCTGAATCTTAGAGCTTCGACTGGTGAAATTTATCGTGAACATATTACGACATTCAGTTGATTTTAAGTTATGTTTATTAGAAGACATTATGGTGGCGCTTTGTTAAATGGTAATATTTCGTTTGACAATTTTAATGGGGTTCGTGAATTAAGAAGGGGTGTTTATATTTTCAATAGTTATTCATAATTATTTTGATTAACATCATCACCATTATTATTATTATTATTATTATTATTATTATTATTATTATTATTATTATTATTATTATTATTATTATTATTATTATTATTATTATTATTATTATTATTATTATTATTATTATTATTATTATTATCTATTTTGTTGTTATTATTATTATTATTATTATTATTCTTTTTCATTATTATTATTATTATTATTATTATTATTATTATTATTATTATTATTATTATTATTATTATTATTATTATTATTATTATTATTATTATTATTATTATTATTATTATTATTATTATTATGTTCTGCCGATGCTTATAGTGAAGAAGTTCACGCCATTTTAAATAGAAATTCGTAAATCAGATAAAACCGGTATCGTTTTGTTCGTTCATTTCTGTCCTTTTATTGCCTTATAGCACTTTCCAAAATTAGACTTTTTGAAGGATATTCTTTTAGTCTAAATTGTAACAAGGTTCTTTCAGCTTATTTATTGAAATAGTTTCGATTGAAAAATGTAACGATTATTATCTACGATATTTATGAAAGGTTTGTTGAGTTTTGAAAAGAATGTTTCGTTAGTAGCTAAAGATAAATTCTTTTAAATTTTCATATTCTGTCTGCTCCAAAAACGTTTTTTCCTCAATTCTTGTTATTGAACTATGTTGGAAAACATTATAATGAAACTATTATTTGAATGCGCCTCTTCTAAGAATGGGCGATGCAAAAGTGTCTATGATTATGGTAGGAATGATGATGAGAATGACGATTATGATGGAACATGATGACGACGGCCATCATATTGTTGATGAACTTTATGGTGATGAGGAGGATTATAATAATACTGCTGCTGTTAATAAGGATAGTGATATTTACAATAATGATGATAACGGAAACCATGTTGATATTGTTTGTAATGACGATGAAGATGATGATGATGATGATTATGATTATGGTGATGATGATGATGAAGATGATGATGATGATGATGATGATGATGATGATGATAACGCTTACGCTGATAATAATGATGATGAATGGTTAACGGATCTATTTTTGATTGTAGTAAATACGAACAAAATTTGTACTATAATATAGACCAAACGCAGGTTCGGTTGATAGAAGCTACGTGATTTATCGCTTGTACATATGTTGAGTTATGGAACTGTTGCTGATAAAGTTCATTAAACTACTCTGGCTGTCAACTGGATTAAGCCTCTCATTTAATCATTTTGAGAATCTGTTTTTATTGGAATATGCAGAGATTTTGAATACAATTCATTTATTTTGTGGGTTTTTACTCATCTTAATGTTGTAACTCACATTGAACCATTACAAATTGCGCTCGGCCACTCCAAAATATGCAATCTAATTAATTCATTGTTACCTTTTGTGCCTGTAATTTAAACTGCGAAAACCCTTTTTGAAATTTCATCACTTGTTTAATTTGATTATGATTGATTTATTTTTCGATTTATTTGTCAAATAATGCTCGTGGTGGACCGTTGAGTAATTGCACGAAATGACATTTACTTACGTTTGAATAATGAGCTAAATTTAGTTAGACAAATGTCAAATATTAAAAAATAAAACCAAAACCATTCTTTGATTGAAATCGATTTGCAACTAAGCAGGTTACATTTAATTATGCCATCGGCGTGGAAAACATTCGAGTTATTTCGTAAAAATTGTGGGATTGCTTAATTAAATGCGGGATATGTATCAAAGTAGGTTCAAAGCAGCACTTTAACAATTGCGGTTTGAATAATGAATAGCATAATTTAAACATTTAAAACCAGTCACAAAGAGTTTTTTTTCAATCAGGTAAGCACATTTTTGACAACAAACATTAATTGTTATCATTTAAAAATAGACCAACTGACTTTGGCCTCATACACTTCCGAATGGTGCTATTCATTGCTCAGATTCAGAGCAGTTGGAAGGCCATCTGACGAAGATCTTATCACATGAGGAGCTTTAACATCTTTAATAAATTGAACTGAAGCGAAACTTTACACGTCATATAATTTTATATATATATATATATATATATATATATATATATATATATATAATTATATAACTAGATTAAATTTTTGGTTAGGTGTTTCTTTCTTCACACTATTCATTAATTAATGAATTTTTACAGCAGTCTTATTCCTAGCTAAATCATTTGGTCTAATCACGTGTCTTTATATTCTACCAGCACTTATTATTAGCAAGATATGCCCAATATATATTATTTTATAAAGAATAAAAAAAGTTACCGGTAAAATATTGGCTTTATTCAGTTGAATGGGAATATAATCACATTTGGCCAAAACGTTGCTATTGCTAAAAGGTCATAAGAGTTATGACTATTGCGCTATTTACTAAAGGCTTCGTTATATAGCTTGCACCAATTCTTAGTTTGTTATAGTCTGAAGGCTCCATAGGAAAACAGTATTGAAGTATTATTTATAGTGTGACTAGATATACGGTTTCTGTAAAACCAAATGAGTATACAATACAGAGAAATTGATTATTAAATGGAATAGGGATTTATTTTGCATAGATATATACGTTAAGGCAGTAATGTGTCATTTATGCAGGAACATGTATTTACAAATAAACCTATGGGCTCCTTTGAAAAGACAGTTTTCTTTAGTACAACCATTTATGGAATATTTCCTATTAATAGATCCTAAACAACACTAAAATATGAACGAATTCGTTTTATGATTAAAATATTTTCAGTGATGCGCGAGATCGGTACCTCAACACGAAATTGAACAATACCAATCTGATTGAATTAGGCTTCCGACGGAAATTGACTAAATGCTGACAGTCACAATGCATATAGAATCGAACGTGTGAGTATGATACTCTGTAAGATTTTCTTCCAACAAAAATCATTGTTTTCCGATGAGTTAACTAGTCATTAGTAGCCTGGGAGTAAGTGGTTATTGACGATTGTAACAGTTCACGCACTAGTGTTGATAGCAAAGAATTTCCATTTAAATTGTTTGATCTGAATCCGAACTAAAATTGAAAACAACTTTGAATTAAGTGTTTGCTTAAAATATTTGTTGCAGAAGATTTAAGTATGTAATCTAAGATTCTGTGCTTTTACATCACTAAAAACAAATAATTTTGATAAGCATTTATGACTACGCGCTTATTGTTATTCACTGCATTCCAAATTGGAATGTGTTGCCGAGCCTACAAGTCCGATTGAAAACGGAGTAAATTTTCATATATCATTCTGAGATGTCTTTCTTGTATTTTGAATGCGCTAATTCAAAATACATTTTAAAAATATTTGCTAACATTTAATAGAATTTAATTGGTTAAATGTTATGTTTTTAAATTATTTCAGCTCAGAATAATTGAATTAGGTAAGAGAAACCACATTTATGGCATTCTTGTGGCGTTTTAATTTTATTCGAATTACCTTTATTCGACATTGTTTTCACCTATATCGTTATGTTTTTCGTTAGACAGTTTAATTCAGCATGTAAGCTTATATATATATATATATATATATATATATATATATATATATCGTTACAAGTTTCACCATTATATTTGAATATATATATATATATATATAAATATATATATATATATATATATATATATATATATATATATATATATATATATAATTTGTATTATGCATTTGTGTTTGACGATATATATATATATATATATATCAAGTTACAAGTTTCACCATTTTTGAATATATATTTATATATGTATATATATATATATATATATATATATATATATATATATATATATATATATATATATATATATATATATATATATATATATATAGTGTATTATGCATTTGTGTTTGACCTGATCTCATTAATGCCAAGAATGCAAATTGTACCCTCGTGCATGCTTTATATGTTAAATTACATTGTTTAGTCTTAAATTATTTCAATTTCTTACCTAGCTTCTCGAAATAGCAGGATATTATACTTTTTCCGTAGTAACCTATGAATGAAGCTTATTAACGATTGTTGGTTCGCCAAAGCTATAATTTATCATTTTTAGATTTTGTCTCGCAAACAGTTATGAACTATCTATAAGTCTTGATTGCATCAAACTATTAACAGTAACCCGTTGAATTTTCTTTTGCATTGGTCGGTCAAAGGTACAGATGACTCTAAATACTTGTTTCCACCTTCACTCTAATTGTTTGGTTTAGGCTGATATATCCACAACAATTAGCAACCGCGTATCTTGTGGAATTCTGTTTCATGAATTATAAGTGGGAGGCGAATATTTTCCACTCAAGTATGTATATAAGTTGGAATTATTTGGGTGTCAATTTTATGCCTATATGTTTGTCATTATATAGAAAAAATATTAAACGCCATGCCTCCAATAATGATTTTCCTTTAAAAAAGCACGCAGCAAATTAGCGGCTCTGTATCACTATCTTATGAAGATTAATTTAATATTTATTTAACGTAATATATAGTAATTCACAGCATGACATCAAGGCATGGACGCAATATAATTAATAAGAATATTTGCTGTAAATTGCTCCAACTTGAAGGGTTTGAAGATAACGAAAGTACGCTGAAAATGACTACAAATGTTTGATTATGTAAGTAGACTGAATATCCAGAATAATAATCATAACAACCGCTGTAAAAACTACTACTTAAGCAATGTTATATTACTATGTATTCGATCATTATATGTTGTCTCAAATTGTGGTCATCATGAAATCATATATCAAATAATGTCTATATGCTATTGGTTGTGCAGATTTAATAATTCTGCATTCACGTAATAGATATGACATGATAATAAAGAAATCGTAGAAGACCATGCTGTTTATTTGAATAACGGGAATATTTATAATAATCTGGACAACAACTAGTCACTCAATTTTATATTACATATCCCGTAACAAGTATAAAATAGTTCAGCTAGGACAAGAAGTGTATACCAACGTCAGTTTGTAGAAAAGGCATAATCGCGCCTGTGCATGTACCTCATGCTTAATGGCACAAAATTTGTAAAGCATTGTGGTTTACAAAAGGTCGCAATTTGTGTCAAACCTAACATTAATATCGGTGACGAATAAAGAAGTAATGGAAATGCGAAATATTGACCTAAACACAGTATAATAGATTAACTGTTTTTTATTGTAAACATGCTTGAAGCATGAATGCATTATTTCCGCAAGTTTAATAATGGTTATATGCTTTATTGCATGTTTGAGAACTATGACTTCTCTTTAGTAAATTTAACCAAAAAGGGCCTCGGGATTTCTAGTTTTTTAATATTGTCAGCATGATAAGACACATGTTACTTCTCAATTGCTAACACATTAACTATCACATACAATAATGCAATTTTCAGTCGTGACGGAAATGCCGGCCTCGATTGAAATGTTACTTCAGGCCCGCATGAAAATTGAGATGCAAAATTATTGTACACTTTATTTGCGATTACTATGAGTGAAAGACACCTTTCTGATTTGATCCGTGTTAGTCGTTTTACTATCTTGCTCTGCTGACGAAGGTGGAATTTCGAAACGCATTACTACGTGTAACTTAAAACGTTGTGGGTCTCTTAAGAGAATATGGTTAGTATATACTTCCAGTCTCTTCACCTGATGTAAGTGGTCAAAACTATTTTTTGTATTTAAATAAATCTTCCTGCTTCAATTGACAAGATTTTCTTGACTCCATACACGAAGTTTAAGGTGTAATTTTTCTGTAGACGACATTTTATGACGTCCTCTGGCTCGTGTATAGCACGCTGTACATTAAAGTAAAGCATTAGAATTTTTCCACTTACTTCAGCACAAAATTAAATTTGTTACAAACTGCATACGTACAACATTTTGAGACCTGGAGCTGTTCCAGTTTAACAGTGTAAATTAGGATAGGTCAGAAGGATATTAAATGAGGCATAGGAGATCTCGAATGGTGAAATAATCAAGATGAAGAACGAACACGAGTAATGATGCAATCAAGGCGATCGACTCCAAGAGAGTTATTATATCATGAGCAAGATATCTCATTATCTCTTCTCCTCTCTCCCTTAATTCTCCGTTATAGTTCTTCAAAATAGTCAAATAAGATCACATCTATTGTTGTCCAATAAGAATTGTTGCCCCGATTTGGCTAATAGAAAAATATTTAAACACTGAAGAAAGTGTAATATTTATTTTAACTACTTAAAAAATAATTTTAACAAAGCATCGATTTTTATTTTATTATGAACGACCGGGTAGCCGAGGTATGGGCTGAAATAGCCGAAATCTACGAATAGATAGTGGATAAAAGATAAGAGAGTATTAGTTGGCTTAAGGGAAATTAAATTACGAGATGCTAGTCATTCGAAATCGTTGACGACTGCAATTTTTTAAGTGAAAAACTTCATAAAGTTTGAATTCTGCCAGCGGTCCAGGTAGCTATAAAACACCCAATATTGACAAAACCGGGTTCAAATTGATTGATTGCATTGTGTACATTCTGCACATAAATATTTACGCGTGTAGGCGCTTAGATTGATTTATTCAGATTATTATTGGCGTAAAGATTTTATCGATTTTTTCTGCATCCATTTGTTCGTTCATTTTTTGTTCGAAAAATTGATTATACTGTTCAAATGTAATTTAATTATGTTGTGAATATTATTTTCTCTACTTGACAATTCCTTTTGTTCCGAACTAATTCATTTTTGCATTTTTTCTAGTCTGCTATATATTTGTTGCCATATGCCTTTTACTTAAACATTTCATCTCGCTACACGGCATTTATTTAATTAAACTGAATCGCAAATTTATATAAAAATCTCTACGCTTATATTTAAATATGCATACACAAAATCTATTTATAGAATGAAATATGCGTTAAGTTTAAATTGGAATGTAATGAACATGCAACTATTAGTGTTTTGTTTTAATGTTTGAACATCCCAATGTTAAACTCGAATTCTTGTTCTGTTGCCTTACCAAAAACTAGATTCAAAATAAATACTATTAGGCTCTAAATTATTTTATCTCGACGGATTAAAGTCTCGATGCGATAGAGGGACATGAGTAGTGTTTTTTATATTTATAATTTGCATTTTGTGTCTGTATTATGTTATTTCTACAAGAAACATTGTATAGTGTCTTGAAGTTCGAAGCGCCCTATCTGAGCAATTTGTTTGAAATTGACACTATGGTTAGCTTATATAATAACACACACATTGGTTGTACGGGTTGACTCAATTTTAAAAATCAAGCTTGAGGGTTTGAGATTTACGCCAATCCATTTGTTGCTAACCCGTCGCGTAATATAGTACGTGTGGCTGACGGTAGTTTTGACATTTTATTCGACAGTCTATATACAATAGGATTGGTTTTGATCTTCATTACGTGAACTTGATTTGAATAAATATGCTTAGATTAACTGAAGATCATTTCTTAAAAGGGAAGGCAAAATACTTCTAGAACATGGTCTTTTACATTTAAATTTGACATTTATCAATTGGAACATGTATTATAATCAAAGTAGCCGCTCATCGATAGTTTACAAGCGAGGTTCATTTAGTTATTCTTTAAATCAGTCTTGCTTGCGCGAGATAAACGAAAATCACAGACAGTAGAAAATATCACAGGAGAAAAACTGCCAAATTTCGCCCTGTCAAGGCCATCATCAAGACTTTACGGATATTTCAGATATTTTTTAATTAAAAAATCAAATATACGACTCGCAGTCTGCTACCGTCGTGTTCTGATGATGATCATGGAAGGACGAAACACGTCAGGAAATGTGACTGGCGGTAGTTTTTCCATTTTGTACGACTATTTGGCGAAACTTGGCTTCACATTTATTTGAAGCCTACAAACTTGATTTAAAGAGTCGATTAAAAATGACTATAACGTGGGTCCAATAAATTTAACGCAATTAAAATCAAAACGTGTAAGATGCTTACGCTAAATTTGTATGCGCTTTCGCGTAAACAACCATTTATTACATTGATAGTAAAATTTATGTAAGTCGCGTTTCTTACTCGAGGTTGCCAAAAATTGCATAAATTATTTAAATAATTTTACAGAGTTAAAATATTCTGCTATTTATATGCCGTATGTCTTGCATGTCTTCCTTAACTTAATGTTGTTACTTTACTTTAAATTAACGTTTTATTTTCCTGACACAATTTATCAAGTCTCTTTACGTGTAGAAGTAGAAAATGCCTGTTGCTTTGTGTCTCTCTAAATCTGCGATTGGTCTTAATTTATATCATCAAAATTTGCTTTTAACCATGCCAAGTTATATTATGTGTTAAAAGTAAATTAAAGCTTCTAAATCGCCACTAATACGAACAGCATTGCAGAAGTTATGTTGTGGTTAGTAATTAGACGGAGAACATAACGGCACACTGATCATTCCGTCTGAAACTTTTGGTGGACTTACCAAAATCTGCTGATTATGCACAAGAAAACGCTTTCTTTTCCATATGTTATGCTATAGGTGAGGCCATCAAGCCGAAGATGAATCGCATGGTTGTGCCATCAAATTTTACATTAGGGCATGGAGTGTTTGGTCGGTTGTAATGGAGCTACTGCATTTGCTTTATGGTTTCTGTAAAGAATGAGTTGAAGTTACGCGCGCCAACTGAATCTGACCACATGAATGTGAACGACAAAAATACTATACACTTTTCGGACGTGGGTTTGTATATAGTGCATAATATTTTTGAATTGGGCAAAGAGAACCCTCTTACTTTATTAGCTAGGTGCCTTTAAAATATTTACCAAATGCGAAAACGATAATAAGTCGGCAAGGCATGAATTTGTTTTGAATTAAATAGTTCCTGTCACACTTATTTAATCAGCAAAATGTATGTACAGACGTTGAGACTGAAGTGTAATGCGTGCACATAGTTGAAAGTTTTCGTATTTAGTCTTGGCTTAAGCTCTATTTTTGCTTCTCCAAATGATGCAAGTATTTACTCGAAATGACAATGTGAAAGGATTATTCGTCGTATTAATATAATTCTATTTGACCTTATTCACTAGAAAAGTATAATTAAATTAAATAGCAAATACTATGCGATTAATTTGATGCTAAATGTTGCTGTAAATGCAACAGATGAGTGTATTGTTCAAATATGACATAATCTCTTTGATTCACCGCGTGTTATATGCGGGGAATATTTACCAAGAATATTTTCTATGCGAATTTTGACTAACGGCGAGCATATTAAGTCTAGTGACAGGAAACAGATGTCAACTCTCGAATTGTAAAGAATGGCTTTTCGCATGGTTACCATGTAACTGCAAGCATATGTTGCATATTCACGAGCATGGGAAATCTGATATCTACTTGGTAAAATGTAGTCATATTTCTGGTTAACACTTTCTATAAGAAATGACAATCGAAGAATATTTTATTTTAAGTTAAAACGAAGCTTTATATGCGACAAGATTTTTTACAATTACAATTGTTATCCACAAAAGCTGGAGTATTTTCGTCAATATTATTGTTCCTTCTGATGCTTCGATTATCACTCTCGAAAGCCCTTTTGATAGGTCCGCTCATCACAATAATTTTATGAAAATAATAAAACAGCTACAAGTGTCATTTGAATTATTTTATTTAGTTTTCAGTATATCTCCACATTATTATTGACTTTTTACTAGAAATCGTGCGACAAGTGTGCCTATGTTTGTGGGGGATGAGTAGACTACAACTGAGAAGCATTCGGATAAAGGCAATTACAAGCACAAAATATTCGCTTAAGAAAAGCTACAGTAATCCCATCCAAGTAACTGACGTTTCACTAGATGCACATTCCTCATGCATGTGTGTATGCAAAGTGCGTTTATTACATGAAGTCTTCAGTTCAACCTAAACGTTCATCTCAATCAAACTACAGCGATAACATGTCATATACGCTTTAACTTTTGTGAAATATTGTAATCTTCTATTCTTGTGATATGTTGTCATTATGGATAACCTTGATTATTAGGAAGAGGCAAGTCTTGAAGATAAAATATATGGAATTTCAACACAAAATTAAATGTTCAGAAGTTAGCAATAAATATGTTATTAAATTAAGGAATTGAAATTAATCGAAAGGCAGAAATTTTTTTTTAGAAATAAACTTACTGTAAGAAAGACGATAATACTATTGCAATAATTGTCGATATTTAACATAAAAGTCAAATAAAAAACTGTTGTATTCTAAAGGGATCCTTTTTAATAGATTCAATAGATTAACTATATTGTTCTGTAATTATTCGCAAATCTTCACGTTACAAATGTTAATCTTATTCCGACCGATTTCAGTTTTACTGGAGCTATTTTTCTATTCATAATCATGCATTAATCTCTACCAAAGATGTGTAAATGCTGCATACCAAACTAGGCCTAGTGATTCGTCCACCACGATTTCGTGCATAATATCATCTCTTAATTTAATTTCAACAGATTCCCTAATTAACCTTGTCGATGTTTTTTACAGCCTACTGGCATTCTTCGACAAAAATCCTAGTAATTTTAGGTCTTGCTTGCAGTTTATCACATGTAAAGTGAATTCTTTTTATGTATCCATATCTAAATTCAGTTTATGTTCTCTTTTACTTGATTTGGCGCATCGTTTCTCCAACATACATGAGATTACAGTGATTGCATGGAATTTTATACACTCATGATGTACCGTCGGATTTGATAGTAAACGTCTTCATGCGTTACTTGTAAAATAATCTTTTAAATAGGACGTCACTAAATCCTAATTTATTTGTATTAAATTTGGATGAAATATTTTTCATGTGGCATTATTGAGAGGAAGACATGACAAATTTGTTGAACTTAGCAAACCAGTTGAGCGAGCTTAAATTCAAGTTTGAAAAGGAAGACATCTGAGTAAATTACCAATTATTGGCGCCAAATTAATAATAAATGGTCCACAATTAGAACGAAATGTTTACAATATTGTTACTTATTCGGGTATTATTCGCATTTACATGTTGAACAATCCAAATGGGATGGATATCTATATCTTAAAACCTATGGCAATTATTAGCCTTCGGATAATAGACATAACAAATAAGATTAGATTGTGTAGACAAGGATAAATATTATGTTCTAATGGATACCCTCTTAAGTTAATAGTTGAAGCACGAAAACCTGATGGAACAAAGGAGGTTTATAAGGACATGTTAATATAGGCTACAAAACGTAGCAGAAAAGAAAAAGCACTATCATCATATTAAAATTAACAGCATAATTTAAGACATGGGTCACTAACTTTATTTAAGAAAAGGATTAAATTTAAACGTTAGATGCATCAGAATTTTATCAAATTACATACAAGGTCTACAACCTAATGTAAGTTTGTGAAGCCATGCAATCGATTAAGTTAAAAAGAGCTGAACATAAAATCGCATGTAGATGTGAAACCGTTAACAGTTCTTACCTTGCTCGTCATATATTGGAAACAGTACATACAGTTAACTTAAGTGCTTGTTGACGGATATCAATGTGGTCGAACGAGATCAAAAAGATCGTTTAGGAAATCAAATTAAATTCAGTCAATAATGCAGTAAACAAAACATGGGTCAAAACATCAGAAGAGTCAATTTGGAACTCAATCACTAATTTCACTTAGATGAAAGTTCAAGTGCAGTAGTTTCATTTAACTGAAGGCTTCAAGTGATAAACGCACCCACACAAGCAGAAACAATGAATGTTTATCTAGTGGTGCGCCAGTAAATAGGGATTATTGTAGAGCCACGTAGATGATTATGTGAGCATAACTAATTAAATTTAATTGTAAACCTCTTAGTAATAGACATTCGCATACGCACACAGACTCATGACACAAATTTATCAAGTAGAACATCAGTAATATTTAGGCTAACAACCAAAAAGTTTAACTCAAACCATGTAATCGTAGTTTACATAAAATTCTTGCGATTTGAAAAATTCTTTCGAAATTGATAGCAGAAATTTCAGGAGGAGGAAAATTATTCACGTGAATACACCGACATTTCGGGATGGAAAAGCTCGGCAATTGCCATGTTGTTAACTAGAAAACGCATACAATCAATCGCTTTATTTCAGATTCATTTGCATTCTATGCATTTTTCCATTCTAATAGTCCAGAGAAACAAATTATTTTTTTGATTTTCAATGGGCTTCTTTCTATTCTACGGCAATTCAGACACAAATTCAGATTTGTAATAACGAAATCGTTATAGGCCAAATTATCAACTCATTCAAAGATTTTTCTTTGTCTTATTATTCGATATGTCTCATCGGACCACGATCTAATGGGCTCAAGTTTTATTGGTTTTATTTGCTATGATTTGGCCAGTTCGCCTAGTACTTTCAAATATACTTTAATTGATTGGCATTTCATCTGCACAGTGTCCATGGTGATATATTTGTCAGGTAATGTTTTAGTTAATACTGAAAGATATGGGTTGTGTTGATTGTAGTGTTCATCAATTGTGTGTTTTAAAATGGCGTAACTGCAGATTGAGCCGTTGTCGCCTTCGTTGATCTGGATTTGAGCACAATTTTCAGATGATTCGTGAAGATAAAATAGCGACGTGTGTACATTTGATGTTTTTAAATAAATTTTCACAGAGGCTTTCTACTACGCTCAAAAAATTACTCCATGGCGTCGAAAAACGCATGTAAAATAATGAGACACTGGTGTTGCTGTAAATTTGGCATGAAAAGAAATTTCGGATTCTTATTTGTTTTAGTTTAATGGAATAATGTATACCAATACTTGTGGTAAGCTGTTACTGGCTCACGCGATTAACAAATATTTTTCCTTAACAGAAGTGTTGCTCGACGGAGGTATTTTTATACCTAGAGAGTTTAATTTTGAACCACAACTGTAAGAAACCGGAGTGATTACCTATTTCATTGAACTATATATATACGACTGTGCAAATGATTTATAAAATTTACAGTGAAAGATACATGCTTAAAACCTTGTATTAATCTTATCTTATAAGATGGCATTCATAATTTTACACTGTTTTTATTGGTTTGCACAGATTTTAAAAGCCGAATCGTTACTGGTTGCGTAGTAGTCAGCATATTTAATACTTGTTTTAAGTGTAAAAGCCAAATATTTTAAAGCGCAAATATTGCACACTATATATTTTATTATTTAATTTTATTAAATACGTTGTTATTTTAGATAACTCCTGCATATTGTTGTTTCAGTAGAATTGTTCCTTTCATTTTTTTCAAATTAACCACATTGCTGTTTGACTTTACGATAATTCGGCACTATTATTTTTCTTAAATACCTGTGTTCGGCCGATGGTTTATTGATATTGAACTCGAAATATCATTAAGTTGAAAAGAAATGTGGTTTAATTGGTAGGAATTTTTGAAACCTCACCCATTTGTGCAATAAATAAATTATCATCTGTATCTCAGCACTTTCTTATGGTATTCAGCTGTTAGACTTCATTTCAGCAATGTATGAGCTAACGATTAACAAACGCATTAATTTTGTTTTCACTAGATTATGTCATTAAAAATTAACTGCTCTTTGTCAATTTCCGTAAATTTATTCCAAAAATCGTTAATTTGCAGTTAAAAAGCTATCTATGCGCAGGATCTCAAAATTCAATTAACAGTAATATTAAGCTCAATGATGTGTTATATTTCACATAGCTAATTTTAGTCACGCTTTATAGCTACATAAACTTTCACAGGTAAGACGGAACACAAATAAATGGTGTTTTAAAATTACATTTTCAAATATAACCGCGTTTAATGTTTACATTTTAAAATGTACGCTTCTGTTAAAAATCTATTTGCGCATAGTTGTTATGTTTTGTCTTATTGAGAAGAGGCGTATTTCGATAGGTATTGGTACCTCTGATTGCATTTTCATCTTAAATATGCATAATTTTCCTATTCGAATTTAATCCCCACCAGTGTCGTAATCTGCATTGTTGTAAATATAATTTGATTTATATCCACATAAAATGGTTGCTGATTTACTTAAAACACACAGGGTGCTTCTTATCATTTTCATGTAATATTTAATAGACAAAAAGTAATTTGGACAGTGTTCATTAACCTGAGCATGGTAAATTACCCGGCACATTTATTCTTAATAAATTATATCTGAAACAAAAATTGCGACGCTGATGCTAAATAAAATGAATAATATTATGCAAAATTATCAATGCATGGCTCCCTATACTTTATGGACTACGGCTGCATTTTTTGCATTTCTCTTTTTGTGACCTTATAATTAGAATGGATTTTAATTTATTTAAGCCACATTAAAGCAATTTCTTCTGTCAGTCATTTATGTTGGCTCTGCCGATATAATGTTGTAGACATTTTAGTCCATTTTTTTATTTCTATCAATTTCTTAGGAATTTATCGACATCCAAACTTTCATTACAGAGTATACACCACAGCACCTGAAAACGTGGTTTTGAATTGAAAATTTATAAAATTAAACGATCAATATTTGTTCGAGCCGTGTTAACAGATATTTGATTCGAGTTGTTAATCTCTAAATAAACACTATTCTCATGACATACAAACCTTTTCCAGTATAATCTAAGCATTATAATATGTATAAATAGCAATTCATCCAGTATACAGTTTTCGTTCGACTGATGTCAAGAATTTGACATGGACAGGGCTCGAACCTGGGTAGGTCTACTTCGGTGTCACTAAACTTAACCACTGAGTAACCCTGATCGCAATCTTCAATTAAAAAACTGACATCACTTACCGTGCAACCAATGATCAATTAATTTGATTAATTTAAATCTATACCACTTCCACATGTTGTGCGGTGCCTGTTCCATAACGACAGATTATGTGTGATTATTTGGATATTTTGGTTTAAATAAACGTCGTATAAGCTTCGCCTGAAGGGAAAGCTAACCAACGAACATTTGTTCGTATATAACTAAAAAATTGTGTGTAGCTTGCGGCTGTGTAGCTCAGTGGTTAGGGTTAGAGACAGCGAAACGGAAATTTACAGTTTCGAACCTTTTCCGTCGCCAATTCTGGACAGCAATTGAAAAGTTCCCAATAAAGACGAAACATGTCTATTGGATGAAATTATTTTTTTAAAACATTTGATGACTTGTTTAAACTTGCAAATGTATATAAATAAAGGAAATGGTGTTTGTATTAATATAGAAAACTTGTATTATATAATTATTATCACCGACTGCGCAATTATTGGTCGTTTACTTTTATAAATGTTCAATTTAATACCACTTCCACACATAGGGTTTTGTCTATCCTGTAATTTCAGATGGGAAGTGGCTTGTTGGAACGTACGATCAAAATAAATGTCATGTAAGCTACATATAAAAGAAACGCTAACAAAGAAACTTAAGTTAATATCTAACTTAAAATTGTTTGTAAAGTGCGGCAGAATGGTTCAACGGGTTAGTCAACAGATTCTGAGGCAGATGTGCGCACTTTAGAGCCCTGCTGGCAGCAAATTCTTGACAGTATTTGAAGTGTTCCAAATAATGTCGAAACCGATATACCATATGAATTGCCTATTCCACTTTACACAATGCTAAGTTTATACTAACATATTTATATGTATAATGGGAATGGTTTTCAACTACTTTTTCTTTGTTCCCCATCGTCTAACGAAATAGTTTCTTACAATTTCATACCATTTTTAAATGATTATATATATAATATTAAACAAGCAAAATATTCATAATTTGAGGCAATGTTCGTACAAAATATTTTTCCCGTTCTATTTCGACTTCAGTTTAATTAGAAAACTAAAATTTTGGTTTTAGAAAATAATTGAAAAATATTTTTGTTTTTGCCTAGTTGAGATGTTGGTGACATGCAGGTTGATGAAATGGAACTGATAAATCTTTTAATTATCAGTAAGCTGAAACATAGAAACGTTAGGAATACGTTAATCTGACGAGTTTAAATAGAGCCCTGTTAAGTTTAATTTCCGCATAGTATGTTGAGGTATACATCATATAGCCGGAAATCTTCAGCACATTTGACCAGGTACTTGCCATGTTTATTATACTGGATCCAATTATAAAATTAGACGCCATGGCAAATGCCTTCAATGTAAACCTACAGTTGGTCAAACGGGCGAAGGAGAAATAAACGTGTTAATCCTTTTATTGCAATTATTCCTCACGTAGTTTTTGGCACTTTGGTAATGGGCGTATTTAAAAGCTTAAATTAATTACCAAAATATATGCAACCATTCCTCTTTCTATTAATTTTGATATTTTTACATTTCATGAAGATTGTGGTTAATGACTTTATTTTTTTAAACATCTTTGGCTTAAATCTTGCCAGACGAAATTTAGATTCATGCTTATTTAAAAATTTAACCAGTTAATCAGCGAAGCTTGCCAATTGATAAATGAAAATTTTCTTCTAAATACTCATTCCTTAAGGAATCTTAGCTCGAACGATAATCCATCTATTGGAACACAGCTACTTTGCCATTGGGTAACTCGTTGGTATTGAACCATTATAGTTAGAGCACTATTTCTTTTAGGGATTTTCTATCGAATGTTTTCGTTGGATTCATTTTCCCTACTTTTAGTGAATATTGCTTAGAAGTTGATAAGAACGTTAAGTTTAAGTGCGTTATCATGGAAATGCTTATCAGTGTCGGGGCACCTATGGATTATGTCAGACATGGAAACAAACAATGCCATATTTATATAAGCCTGGTTATCGGAATCAATATATGCCTGGCGGGAATTGATCTCAATCGCTTATTTAAATTTATTTAAACCATTCTAGATTACTAAATAACTGACACCAATATACCTATTGCGTTTTGCGATGAATAATTTTGAAACAGACATAGCTACTATCTACATCATCGGGAAAACACCATTACTTATATATTAACTTTTGCGGTGAAATTATATACACATATATATATACATATATATATTTATATATATACATGGTTGTATTAGGCGTTGCGTATCTAGTAACAAATTAGATCAAATTGCACAAAAATTATAAACCAATGTCAGTATGTACACATGGGCTTCTCGTTTAATGGCGACTCACCAGTAGAAAACTGCAATATGCCCTATACCCATCATATATTTTTCCAAGATATGTGAGAAATTTGGACGGTACACTCTCGTATACAGTTGTGAATTCAAACATTAATTGAGCCATCTTCGTATCAATTTTTTGGGCAATAAATCTTCAAAGCCAACTCAATTTATGAATTATATGCCAAACCTGTAAGGCTACCAACAGCATTGTTTTCGAGATACCTAGCTGTATAGAATAACAGTACAAAATCTTTCGAGATACCGAGCCTGTCGGTGATGCCAACTTAATAAAACCCCAGTACCTATCTTATTACGATATCCTACTTTGGCATTGCTGCGTAAATTTGTTGATTAATTTTATAAATTGCGACACTTAAAGGTTATATTTTTGGTCCGATACTAAATTTCATTCATTTACAATCACCACTTACTCTGAAGAAGAACAGCGTAGCATTTATATTTGTTGTGTTTGTTTTAGATGATATGGAGTCAAAATATAAAATTCAATTCGCATGATACAATTATACTAAGATAATGTCTTCTGTAACACACTTGAATTTTTGTACATATATTTATTTTTTCATTGTACAATTTCCAAGTTACACAAAAGGCCATTGAAAATTAAATGTCATTTAATGCGGCTTGCTACAATGAACAGAAATATTTGAAACTTTTGAAGTTTTTGTTAATGTTTAACTGTCTTCTCATAACAACAATTTGTGTATATTAATATCCAGTGATCTACCTAATCATGTGTTAAAATATAAAATAAATATTCGTAAACTAGCTACATTATAGTATGTATATTATTTTTAACGTTTTCTCTACATAGTGCCTTTTTTGAGCTTTTAGTATATTATAATCAAAATTTAACATTAAAATTTGTAACAATTGCTAGTTTTAATGTTTCTGTGGATACACTCAATGAAAAGAATTAGATAGATTTAACATTAAATCCAAGAGTGCGCATGATACAGAACGGCATTCTATCAAAGATACGCTAAGAACAGAGCAAAAATTATCCAAGATAAGCGAATAAAATCGCAAAAATCACGAACTAGGCAGTAAAAAGTCATTTTGCAATAACACGTCTCTTACTTAATGTGTTCGATTGAAATATCTAATATTGAGAAAGTGCTCGCAGGATAGAAGAAAATGAAAAAAATAATTAATTGAGAATAACAGTGATGAAACCTAGAACTATCTAAACCAGGAAAATACAGGCCAGAACGTTTTTTGCAGAAACGTAAATTTTCTCTCAAGCCTGCATGAAAACATTTTTTGATCCATGTTATACTACGCTTAAATTGTGTTTATGAAAATATTTGCTGCATGGTTGTTTATACTCGTCAACCATTCTGTGTGAAACATGATTTTCTACATGTGGTAAAACTTCTGTTGATGCATTTCATGCGTTGTTTTTACAAGCGATGCGCTCACTCTTATCGCAGAATCACATGTTTAATCTGGGCGTGTAGGTATGCAACAATACCTTTATTGCATTTCTGAAAAAAATATAAAAGCATAATTTTGCGAAAGAAACACAATTACAGACTTGCGAAAATGATAAACAACCAATAAGATCTCGTCAATTCGGTCGGATAAATTACACAAATGAAAACACACATGCATGTGTGCACAAAGTTGGAAAATATCTGGTTAGTTGTAAGTTTGTCATAAACATAGATAAACTTCAAAACTGTGAGACTTACCACGTGTTTGATTCATCTAACAACAAAACAGACTAGGCTTCACTGCGATTAATTTTAATTAAATAAGATTGCCTTTTTTAAATCTATACGGATTTCTTGTATATTTGTTGCATGTTTTTCCTAACTAAACCTTGTTTTGATATACTTCGAGAATTTATTGACCACTGGTGTACCCATTGAAATTTCCGTCACAACGTAATGAAATTAGCTGACAAGTCATTTTGTTGTGCATCAAACGAAAATTCATATTAAGCGCCACACCTGATTATTCATAATAAATCCGATTTTACCTGGAAAAAATGATTGTTTCAATCGAGTTTTATATTTAGGATCGTTGTTCTGACGTACCCATTCATCATTGTTTCTACTTGCATGCGCACGGCTAAATTTTGCATTGTACTTTTACGCAGCTGCAGTATTCTCACGTTATAGGTGTGAACATTCAGAAATCAACATAACTTTGAATGAACAATGTGGTAACGGTGGTGTACAACAGAACACTCCAATTAGCACATTTCTGGCATTAAAGCACCAGACGGTTAATAACACTATCGGAAGACACTTGCCAAAGCCTCATTTACAGCTAAAAGCCGATAAAAAAGAAGTTAGGAGCGCAGCAGGCAATACAATATCATATTTACAAGCGCCTTTGTCAAGGAAACGAGTGCCAGGCACAAATACATCGCGAATTTTAAAGGTAAAGCAAGTAGCTAACGAGTCAGTCACCTCTAACGAAACTAAAGACACGACAATGGGGAATTTTTTGACAAAACTTCGTGTGATTACTCAGCCCTCTGCCCCTTACCAACATCAAACTATTGGGCAAAAAGTAGTAACTCCGTCGGAGGACAAGAAAGCAGTGAGTTCAAAGGAGGATAAGCCGCTAACAGAATTACAGCTGCCAAGTCTACGCAATGAGGCATCTGTTCCTATGGTGAGTTATTATTTATTCCTGTCTTGATTTTTCCCTATTCGCTGTGAATTTTTTTAGATGTGTTAAAACATACTCTGACTGTGAAACAAGTTATGAAGCTTGATTATGTATTCGCTACGACAATTATTTATAAGTGTTTTTTTCGTTGAACAACGTAAATACTATAACACTAGATAAAGGTTAAAAGTTCAGCTGTATAACATATAATGTATTTAATTTTAATGAATTTAAAATTTGTTACATGGGCTTCTGTGATGCAGTTTCGTATATTAAATTTATTTCTCAAGTAATCCTTTGAAGAATAGTTTTGCACCAATATTTCTTCTATCAAATGAAACTTGCTTCGCCTTTTTGTGTCACGAATTAACACTCAAAAACCGGATTTGAGTTTTCCGTATTTGGAAAGGATTCCTTGGTCAATCCAAGGAACATCAAACATCCTATTTATTTTAAAATTACCTCTTTGTGTCGAAGTAGTAATTACACACTCACACAAATATCTTTTTCCTATTTTTTGATTATTATTTGGATCATTTAAATGAAGGTTGCGATCTTAATACAAATACCAGTCCCATTATATACAAACATTTTTTTGTATAAACTTACTATTGTATAATGTAGAAAATCAATTTATCCAGTAGATCGGGTTCGACATTATTAGCGGTATTTCATTAAATGTCCAAAATTAGCCGCAACCAATGTTCGTTTAAATAATATTTCTATCGAAACTCCGCTCGTCTTTTCAAAATCCGTGCTGGTGTATTTCTTAGATTAATTATGCGGACTTTGCAAAAAACGACGAGCGTGTCAATCGAAACATCATGAAGAATTTTTGGTGTACTGGAGATAGCTATTTTGGGGAAAAAAGAAATGTTTTCAAAATAATGAATCATCATCATCCTGTGCATAATTCTTTTAACAATAAGTACAATATTTTTTAAAGAGAAACTGTTTGAAATATAATTAATAAGCTGCAAACTTGAGATGTCATATTCCTCAGTTTAGTTGGTATGCTGGCTATTAATTTGATGTAAATGAACATTTTAATTAAAAGTCCAACAAAATTAAAAGTAGTTATGATACATAATGCTTGGAATTCACACTCTAACATCACAATCGAGTAAAATTCCAAAATATCAGACCCTTAGCCACTTTACTGAATGAGAAATTGAATAATTTATGTTATTATTAATTGTAATACTTTTATATTATATCGATTAACCAAATAAAGTATATAGTGAACTGCAGTATTCAAATAATAGTCAATTACATTCGAAAGCAAGAGAAAGAAAAACGTTAAGCTACTTTATTTTTTTAACAGACAAGTCCTTAATGGAAGCAAGGAATGAAGTTCGTATCCTACCGGCAGCTACCCGTTTATCACTTATTGGTTATTCAATAATGGAATAGCGATGTGTTATCAGTTGCAATTAATTTTTCATCTTAGACACTTAGAGCATATTTTTTGCACAAGTGATAATAACTATTATAAACATATAATTGGCAACATTTAGATTAATAACATATCAATATCGGTACAATCAGAGAATGAAAAATTGAATAATTTCTGCTCACATTTATTGTACTACTTAAGTTGTGAAGATGAATTTAAAAGCATATACAGCGAACTTGAGTATTATAGCAAGATTCAATTATACATATCGTTTTTATATCCTTATAGTAAGATAGGAAAAAGGTAACAATTACTACGATAGGTTACGGTATCATTGCTATCAGAAAATGCATTATTAGTAGCAAAGCGTTAGGTTCGAATTCTACCCGTATCTGTTCGGTTTAGCACTTATGAGTTGCTCATTAATGACCTAAGCATGATAATGTGGTTGAATTTAACTTTATATCGTTAGAAATTAAGAGGAAATTAATTGCACGAAAGACAGTATCAATTATTTCAAACAATTTTGCGAGCTTGATGTAAAGAGGGTCCTATTTAATTCAAGTTCCGCACGTAAAGCTAAACTACTGACATTCGCACATACTAAACCGTTTCGAACTTCTATTATTAGCATCAGAACATGTAGTCAATATAACTAAGGAGAATCAAATCTAATTGACTCGCATAAGTTGTAATTGTATCAAATGTCCGCCACACAATTTTAAATCAAACACAAGCATAACTTATTGTCAGTTTTCGCCGCCCTCAAAAACTATTTATCCAGGCGATCATTCTTTTGCGGTAAGTGGTAGCAATCATTTACATAAAGTTTGCGAACTTCATATAACTCAATGTTATCACCACCAAAGCATGTAATAATTGATTATTTAAATAAGTTAAGTTTTGAGCAAACTGAAGCAAAGTTATCCACTGTTTAGCAATTGTGCGGCCGATATTCCAGTGAACTATAATTTTCGCAAGACCACTTGGCGTAAATAGATTACAAATGTGCGTTGCGCTTTCCCCTTAGTTAGTCCGATTTCTGTATTGTTAGAAGAATCATAATAGAAGATCGAAACTAATGATTGCTTTTATTTAATATGTGACTGGAAAAATTAAATTGGATTAAAGTTATTAGAAAATCCACAATATTCACTTGAAAATTTTAAACATCAATCATACAATCAATTAATGCTTAATTAAATAACTTATTCAAGATTGACGATATCTGCAAGAAGCTTTTGTTCACGGCTTTATAGCAATTTTATATCCGACATTTCAATTATGTAAAAAATATGCCAGACTATTATGCCTGAAAGCCACATTTACAATTTTAAATGTCATATGCAATATGGATTTTAAAACACAAATATTTATATTTTAATGAATGTGGCCAGTATTACTTATTAAATTTTTGTATATATAATTTTTTAAGCAAAGGATAAGTCAAAACGTCTCCACATAAAGTAAAGGCTAACCAAAATACCTAATATGGTATCTATTTGAAAATTGTGTATAGCGCGTGTCAGGGTTGGCGCAATAGGCGAGTGCGAGACATCAGAACAAATATCATTTGATTCGAGGTTACTCGCGCGGCAAATTTTGGCAAGTACATGATGAGTTCTCAATTAGGTCGAATCTGGTTAATTTGATGAATTGCCTTGTTTCCCTGTTGCGATATTTAGTTTATACAAGAAATAAATGTAAAAAAATCTTGCTATAAAAAATCAATTCAATATTACCTTCCCGGAAGGCATGATACCTATATTAAAATGAAAAATCTTGGGTGGCTAGTTAGGACTTTATGCCGAAAGCAGGAGCTAAATAGGTTCCACCGGAAGGTATGATTAACAAAAATATTCTTTGGAAAATAACTTAAAATCGCGTGAAATTGCCGGTAGAGTAGGCGCAGTGAATGAGTTCAAGGCCGCGAAGCAAATGTGTTATTTTTGGAGTCCCGGTCGTGGCAAATTATAGATAGTACGTGAATAGATCCCAATAAGGAAGAAATCAGTCTACTGGATGAATTGGTCTTACTTCATTACAGAATACTTATTTTATACCGATAAATCTATATATATATATATATATATATATATATATATATATTAGATTCAATTATTAAAAGGGGAGTTAACCAGAAACAGACGTACTATGGGCCAGAAAAGAAAACCGTCTACCTAAACATCCCATTTAAGGGGGATGCAGTTTCCCGAATGGCACAAAAGAAAGTTGAAGCAGCATTGACACGCACATTTAATGCAGCCAAACTACGAGTGTTATTTAGGGGTAACACACTTGCCTTTACCAGCAATCAAAGAGAAACAGCCGTTAATGTCGATATCAAATATTATTTACCAATATACATGCGCAAGTTGTCGATCAACTTACGTAGGCCGATCGACCAGACGGTTAATTACTCGAATGGGAGAACATTGCAACTTGAACGCCTGTTTTAAATCAAATGGTGAATACACGTCTGCTATTGCGCAACACATCATCGAAACAACGCACGTATGTTCTCCAGACGTAGCATTCAAATTAATTACTAAATGCAAAAACAAAAGGGAGCTAGCCACATACGAAGCCTTATGGATAAACAAATTGCAGCCGGATTTATGTAAGCAGAAGAAGCACGTACAAGCATTGACGCACGCAATTTGATTGGTTTCTATTTTTCACACTCGCTTTGTTCACATATTTCTATATTGTTTTGCTTTCCAATTTATATATAAAGATATGTTCATGAGTAGATATTTGAGAAGACCATGAGAAAGAAAATTTTCTTATATCTGATAAAATTTCTTTTGTTTTGCACATAAGAAGGGTACAATGAATATATATATATATATATATATATATATATATATATATATATATGTATTCCTTTGTACGCACAGAAATGTTTCCTAGGGATAAGTGATTTGTTGTTACTTTAGAGCCTTTACGTAATCCTGAACGTTTAAATAAATATAGATTCAATAATGAATATACCGGAAATCAGTATCAACCGATTCGCCTTATCAACTGAAGCCTACAGGTTTGATAAGCGACAAAAAGCGTAGAGAGTGAAACTTAAAATGAATAACTGATATCGTCGTGAACTCGAATGAGAGCAAGGAAAGTTAGTGCTAATTCAAAATCTTGTTTAAAGTTCGGATTCTGCCTTGCACAACTCTATCAGCCGTCGATAAAAGCGAAAAACAGACGTACTAAATCCACAAACACAAAAGACGAATAAGAGGAAAGCAATTGACGACGATTCCTTCTTTTTTCGAAGCAGTTTACGCCTAAATACGAATTTTAGAATTCCAGCTTCCTATGGTGTTACTCGTGTGTTGCTTAAACCCAGGTAATTTCTATTCAGTGGCTCTTGGAATTTGAGGAATCTTGATTCGCAAGATTATCAGTTTTCACGGTGGTCAAAGTGCGCAAACAATAGATTTACATAATCCATCTAGTTCGGGTTAGGCAAAAGGGAAAAAGGGTCCTTTTTATTCATTTGCGTAAGTGACATAGCCAGAAATAGTGTGGTCTTTCTGCACCCTATTTTTGCGACAGGCCTTTACTTGACTGTCGAACCAAAAATTTTTATTTGGTCCGTGTTAGATTTCAAGTAAGCAACCTGGTCTTGGGATGTTTAAAGAGTACGCAACAAATGCCAATAAAATTACTAATAAAAAGGATGCATATTTTGGAGAGCTATTTCATGTAGTCCCTGTTCTTGAGCAGAGTTCAGATATTTTTACTAATTGCCAAAAAGTGCAACTGCGTGAATACTGCGCGAAAAATGGAAAGTTAGGAGTGTGCGGCCTCATTTGTTTAAGCATACCACTCTTACCTCTTTTCAATAAATGAAAGTATACATTAAGCTCTATTTCAGTAAAATTAAGGGAGTTGATCTCTCCTTTAACCGTAAAAATTTGGTTGAATTGTCACTCAATGCAAACGTTCACATTCTGTGAAAATAATCGTGTACTCGAAACGGATGCAACTATGCAAGTATTCTTCCAGGACATCTACGTGATGTTCGGCTTAAAGTGATTACAGTCGATTACGTATGAAACAGAATCTGGAAAGCTATGAAGGAAAGGCACTGGCAAACCTTGGATTACCTATTAAATATGAAACATGTTCTCATGTTTGCTGTCTCTACTAAAATCAAATCTTATCAACATATAGCATCTATTGTCAAAGTAAGAATAGATCGTGCATTGGTCTCTAAGCGAGGGAAAAATTTAACTGCCTGGAGCGCGGAAAATAAGGATTAACATTGGTTAAACATTACTAAAGACCTGGAAACAGCATGAAGGCGTAAATACGTGTTTAAATTCAATGCACAGATCTGACGTATTAGCAGAATGAACTCTGCAAAAGGACTAGGACCACTTTCTTCCGCTGAATCGCAGCTCGCGAAACGATATAGAATTCTCGTGCATTCACCAAATATCGTAAACTGCTCGGTGTGTTTCGATGTGAGCCACTAGTGATGCTACTAAATATCAAAACGGCTTTCTTTGATAAAGGAAGAAAACATGCAGACACATTAAACAATCCGAAATGCAATGCAAAACAATGAATTCGGTTTAGAATTATTCATGCTCATAAAAGTTAATGTAAACTGCTCTTTATACGAGTTTGCTGTCGAGCTTTGAATTGAAAAGTTCGTCGCAAATGCTTTAAGGTGTGCTGCTCGAGTGCCTGGCCTGAAAGCGATTACACCATCACTCTGGCCATTTATAGCGTTATTAGTTTGTTTTATGCTGCATAAAAAGTAGCCACTGTTGTTATATTCGGAATGATTCGTGAAAACGAGAGCACCAAGGCAATCAAAAACAGGATTTCAATAACGGAATGGGCTTCATGAAATAAAGTAATGCATTATGTCCCGCTCCCGCACTGCGCCACCGAGCACAGCATCCGACCATTCCTGTTTATGCTGGACCTATCAGCTTCCTCCGTTTCGGTAACCTGAGAGATGTTATAGTGAGCTATGCTTAGTCAAGACGTCTCAGTCAAATTGTCCGACACGTAGGCCCATGTTAACATTATTATGTGCAGTTTTTAACCTATTGCGAGAGATTACGATGTTCTACTAGAATGGTTTATTACCCAAATTTGTTCAATTGTTGTCGATATAGTTTTTGCTGCGGTTGCTTCGACATTTCTCATTTAGAAACATATGTCGTTGGCCAATATTCTATTCTCGAATATGCTGATGATGCCATTGTATTAACGGTAAAATTATTCACAATACATAAAACCTTAATTTATTGTTACATTGTCACCATCCGGTAAAGCCTGATATTTAATGCCATGAAAATTGTCAGAATGATAAATTTTTACCTAAAACATATAACAGTTTTACCAGACAATAACAAAACCATCTACTCAGAACACATAGTGACATTGAGCGGATCGGTTCTCGTCTTTTACTTGCTGCAACTTTCTTCGGAAAATTATTAAAACCCCTTAGGAATAGTCGTTTGATATTCCCAAACTCCAAATCGAATTTCACCATCGAAATACTTAGTTTCGTCGTGTGACTTAGGAGGTACCCCAACACATCTAACATTGCCTGCCAGCCGGAAATGCGATTTACAGTCGCTCTTTGTTGTGCCATCACCGTCGCGTCTAAGTAAGGAATAAGGTATCCATTAACTGGGTACTGTTTTAAAAGACCATTAACACATCCTGCACGATAGGCTAAATAGTCAGCTCCGGTGGATGACTTGAAATGTAAAATACATTGACGAACTACTTCGTGACCGAACATTATTATTCTCCATTTCGGTCATTTCACCATGTTGTCACAAAACATCATTAACCAAAAACAATTGAATAGACGCCAATCCTAGTAACAATCAGAGCCCAATTACGAAGCCTGGTTAATTTTGCCGTATGACATAGGCTGTTCTGGGTTTCATTGTGTAAGTAAACTAGATCATTGTTTTTGTATGTTCTTCTACAGAGTGGCAGAGTGAGATTATAAAATATAAGATATTTTTCAATTAATTATAAGCATATTTTTATATAAGCCAAAGAAAGATATGAATGTGAAATGTGATTTGGTGACAACGAAATTTCCACTAAGATTAAAATAGGTGTGTCAATAATCGTAGGATTATTTTTAATCAAGGTTGCGAAAATGATATAAACACGTAATCCATTATATAAATACATTTGTCAGCATAAACAAAGTGTTGTATTGTGTAGAAAAGGAAATTAATCCAGTAGACCGGTTTCATCCTTATTGGGAATTCATCACGTACTGTCCAGAATTTGACGCGGACAGGGCTCGAACCTGGGCAAGTCTGAGTCGGGAACTGGTGCTCTAACCATTATGCCACCCTGTCGCGGCAGGTTGAGGACTCGTTATGTACTGTCCGCGGCAAATTTTTGACAGTACATGACTGCATAGAAATTGTGCAGCCGACATTTCCAGTCAAGTTAAATGTATGCGAAACTGCTAGAGGTGAGAGCCGCATGACAATTTTTGCTCTCCATATTTATTCAATGCGGTTTGATCCTCGATAGTCAGTTTGCCGGCGTACTCTGATGATGATCAAGGAAGGTCGAAACGCGTCAGTGCATGCGACTGACGGTAGTTTAGCTATGTTGTTCGACGACTGGTTAAATACAATGGGATTGGTGTTTATTTCAAGCTCGCAAACTTGATATAATGATAGTTACCACCACTCGCGCAATCAATTATACTTTAATTGTTTAGCTTTTATAATTACCTAAAGAGTCCACAATAAGAACGAAACCGGTCTATTACATGAATTGCCTTTTCCACACTATAACATACTTAATTTGTACTGACAAATATTTGTACGTAATGGGTCCAGTGTTTATATCAAGATCGCAAACTTGATTTAAAATTATTTTATCATCGCACACCCAACCAACGATTTTTTAATTGTAGGATTTAAATTTATCAAGACTTAACGAGTTAAATGAGCAAAAATCGGAGGAGAGAACCGCCATTTCGTATAAAACAGACAAATGTCACCTTACTATCACCCGAATGACTGGAATAATATGTCTATACTCAAACTTGTAGCAATAGGAGGTAAATATCAACTTTAATATTTAGAAATTTTTAACTAAGGATAGATGTCAATATATTGTTATGTGAATGGCCGATAACAAAGTCAAATGTAGCAGCCTATAATGATTAAAAATTAGACTCATGTTTATCTCTCACGTGACAAACAGGTTTATCAAAATTGCTCTATGGCTTCATTAAACATGAAATCATTTTTCTTAGCGTTTAGTGAGGTAAATTCGCTCAATCGTTACGGCTGCACTATATAACGTTATTGTATAGTACGAAAAAAGTCATTCCTGAATTAAATTCGTTACCTTGCGAATTAAGTTTTAACAAATATTTCATTTGTCACTGTTTCCAAATCCACGCACCAGTTTAACTGCATACGCTTTAATGCTTTCTAACACGACCGGCAATAAGTCGTAGCAATTAGAGATATTCACAGCGTAACATGCATCAGTTAGTGCAAACTCATTCACCAAAATACATACATACACTAAATTCTTAATTCACGTCTTGGGTAGACATTTTCTGATTGCCTACGAGATTTTCCTTTAGCTTAATGAAGCCTGTAGTTTGTTACCTTACCCAAGTTGTGCGAAATAAAGTGTTCGCATCCACTATCTCCAGTTTTTCTCAGGATATTTAGACTTCCTTTCAACGGCAAGTTCATCCAATAAACAATTTTAAAAGTGAACAAATCAAAAGTATACTGAACATGCAAAAAATGGATAATCAGTTAGTTTTGAACAATTAATATTCATAATATGATGAAATATTACATTGGATGATGTTGACCCAAAGTGAACATAGCGAATGCTTCCGATTCATCACATTTCGAAATCTTGTTATTATCTATATCATATTGAACTATAAGCCAGTATTTTAACGGTAACGATATTACAGTAAGTCGGTGGTAATTGAAAGTAACTGATAGATTAATATGTGTTAAGAGATTTGTCACGTCTAATATATAAGCGGAACTTGTGTTGATAAATGAATGTAAATAAGAGTAAGTATTAAAACTTATGATTCGACGAAACAAAGGATAATGTTTGCAAAATATGAAAATTAAATTTAGATGTTACTTTGTCGTCGTGTTTCTCGAAGAAGTAATGTCACATGTAATGCATCAGCAATTTGCTTGCAACTGGGCAAGACATCTGCGTTTAAGTTGCATTTCATTAACTCAAAGGAGTTGTAGAATAATGCGCTTTTCATTGGGATGCCACAATGATGCAAATTTGTTGATGAGAATGGTTGAAGATGTCGTTTGCAGCATCTTCAAATAGATAGCTTCTTTGAACCAGTATGTGATGTTGTCTTAGTTGTAAACTGAGCTGATTTTCAGCATTGATTTTCCGTGTCATCTGCTTTCATTACGACGTAATTTCAGCTAGGAATAGACTAAAAATCGGGTGCGATGCTCCACTTGGATGATATGTAATGCGTATAACGCAACTCTAATTATGTGATGAGTACTCCTTTTATGCGACAGAACTGCAATTTCTCTTGTTCAGAATGTCGTCATCGATATGCTCCAGGAAGAATGTTGATATTAATGTGCTCAGTCAACTTTGGCTAATCGCAAGCTTCCCAACCATATTTGCAGCAGCCGCAAACATGAGAAACGTCTATTCGTCGTCAAAATATGACATTAAGCTTGGAAGAAAATTCATTCTCAGGAAGGCTCAAAGATATAATTCGATGAAGTTGGCATTTGAACAACACGGTTGCTAACTCTGTAAGAATATTGCGGGGCTTCAATACTCGTTTGCAGAGGTACATATATTATATTAAAATTTGACAAATGACATCGAAGATGAAACAAGAAAATCTTTAATCCAATTAGGAGTAACGCGAGTTAACACAAAACATGAAGTAAATATCTAAGGTGAATTACGAATTTAATAAATAATAGGCTAGAGAATTGCAATTTTCAGCACATAATTTTGATAATGTCTATTTAAATTTCCTGTAAGTTTTGGCTGCCATATGTTGCAGTCTGGTCTATTTTCTGCTTCAATTTGTATTATATAGTTCTCCTTAGGGCTCTTTTCCAAAAAGTTCTTGACTAAAAGAATATCAAAGTTTTTGACTTGTTTATGTTATCAGACATAATTTGTTTTCAAGTTCTTTAACATAATTTCAGTTTGAGAAAAAACAAGGGTTGTTTGACGACATAAGTTTCATTTATTCACTGATATTTGAAACAATATTTAAATAATGTATATAATGTAACAAGGTATACATCTTATTCGGTAAATAATGTAGTGCGTTAATTAGACGTATACTACACATGCAACAAAATGGACGATCACTTATTTAAGATACTCCAATATACGTATCACCGAATTCGAACCGAAAGTAAACATGGCGTATAATTCCGAAAGAAAAACATTTAAAAACATTGCCTTTATCTAGATCATATCGAGTGTTGTGCCAGTATTTGGAAGTAACGATACCACATTAATTTGATGATGCATTTGAATGTCCTATAAATAAATATTTTTATAATGTCAATTGCCTTCGAATGTTACACTGTATATTTCTTATTAGGAAAAGAACACATTAATAACAAAGTGGATAATGGCCGTTTATTTCGAGACTACTAAATTTCACTTTACAATCGTTCATTTATATTCATCCTGGGTTTTCACACCCACATAATCAAGTGAAAACCCAGGATGTATATAAATGAAACATTGCAAAGTGAAGTTTAGTAGTCTCGAAATAAATAGCCATTGTCCACTTTGTTATTAATGTGCTTTTTCTTCCTAATAAGAAATAAATATTTGCGATAAGTGAATGGCTGAAGCGAATATCTAGCGGAAATAAAAAACCGCATAATTATAAGAGTGCACAAAAGCACATAAAGGTACGACAGGTTAAATATATATGTTTATTTATATATAAATATATTGTATTAACTGAAGACCACATATAATCTTGCCATGACTGTGAACATAGAGGAGTTGAGTGAAAAATTTACGTGTTAAAAAAGCAATAATGTTTAGGCATTTTATCACAGTCTGATTTAGTTTGGCTGGTATCAACCCGAAAAGCAGTATGTCTACTGTTTGCTTAAAATATTAACAAAAATTTCCATAAACTATCGCTTTAAATTTCTGCTATATAATCGTATAATAGAATTACTCACTGCTGCTTCTGAATACCGAACTGCGTAATATGTTGCAGTCTTTACTTTACACGCAAGAATGTCTGTACAGACTAAGCGCAGTTTACGTAATCTAGTTGAGTGAATGCCTGACCTGCCTTAGGCACTTTAATTGATTGAACACATAGGTTTGAATTATCCTTAGATGAACAATTATTAATTATTTTTTTAATTTAGCTTAAGTTTGAGATAGTAAATATAATCCGTTTATAAACTACTTTTTACTCTTAATCAACGATTCGCTATGATTAGTGAACTACTCAATCAATCGAAGACCAAATTTCTCTTTTGCCTGATTTTCGAATATATGAGAGGTGAGAGCCGCATTTCAAACTTTGATTTTCATATATATTCAATGCGGTTTGATCCTCGATAGTCAATTTTCCGTCGTACTCTGATGATGATCATAGAAGGTCGAAACGCGTCAGTGCGTTGCGGCTGGGTGGTAGTTTTGTTATGTTGTTCGATGACTGGTTAAATACAATCGGATTGGTGTTTACTTCAAGCTCGCAAATTTGATTTAAAGAATATTGAAAAAAAATATTGAGCGCATGTTTAGCCATGTTTGCACGTATCACGGGAGCTGCGCATGGCAAGTGCATCAGAAAGCATTGTTTACACATTTAGTTTGTATACGACATCACAATTTAAAGCATTTGTAAACACGACTTTGCTTGATTTTATAAATTTATGCAACAGTTTTTGTCCCGAACCTCCAATTCAGGCTAACAAGTATCAGCACTATCATTATTGTACCTCGTGGCCAGTTAGACCGTATTTAACCAGAATGATAACCCAAAGTGAACATAAACAGAAGGTGTAATCTCCTGTTCGTATACCCATTTTACTATTCGTCGAATAAACTATATGTCTCGTTTCTACACCCCCCCTCCCCCCAAACCTAAAATTTGATACAATTGGATAGTGTGGTTTTGCTATGCATATTCGTTTACACACACACGTACACTAGTAAAATAAATTTAAAATTCATTTACTGAATGTACAACTAAAAATGAAAATCAATTTAAAAATACGTGTTTATTGTGTAAATAGACCTAGCACCATAACGTGCATGCGTATAGGAGATTGCATTGGCCAATATTTTATTTTAATTGACCGAATTTGAAGTGGGTCTAGAGCGTAGAGCCAAGTTTTATTGATGATCTGCAATGAAGCACAAAACACTTGTGCACATAATATTATACTTTTGGTTAATTCTGGCTTTGGAATGCCGTTTAGGTTTTGTCTGATTCGAATTCTTATTAGGTAAGTTATACTTATTAAATAAAATTTAAAATTTTATTTCTCAACAGCAAATATAAAATAAAATTCATGATCAGTTTTCACATTCCTTTAAGCGCAAACTAAGCTTGCAACGTGATCTCTCTCTATTCAGATTCGCATGAAAAATATTTTAATCTTCTAATAAGGACACATTAATTTAATTGCACTTACTCTTGATAATTTTCGTAGTTGTTCAAAATACGAATAACGGAACATTTTACATTTTATGCTCTCTGCGAAATTTTTACCTTTGGTTGATTAGATTTATTGTATTATATAATAATTCTAAGCTTAAATATTGCATCGAAAGCAAGTTTATTCCACCTATTAATCTATATTTTTTGAAATAGGAGCCTTAATAAAATTCATAGTACCCTTTCCATGTGCAAAAATAAAAAGGAATTTTATTAAATGCAAAAAAACGCTTGTTTCTAATTTTATTCTCAAGTACCTAAAAATGAACATCTCTCTATATAAAAATTAAGCAGCAAAACGAGATAGAATTATGTAAACATGGAGAGAGTGTGAAAAAATGAAACCAATCATTTCGGCGTCACCTCCAGTTCAAGCTCAAAATACGTATTCTATAACATCGGCGCATCGAGCTTCAACTCGAGGTGACGCACGCAATAGACTGGTTTCAATGTTTCACACCCTCTCCATGTTTAAACATTTCTATCTTGTTTTGCCTTTCAATTTACATATAAGGAGATGTTCATTGTAGATACTTGAGAAGAAAATAAGAAAGAAGCGTTTCGTGTATCTGATAAAATTTCATTTTATTTTTGCACATGGGAAGGGTACTATTAATTATTATTTATCGTCATTCGTCAAGTCCTTTAATGCAACGAGTATTTTTGATGGAACTTGTACACATAGTCTTCCCTACAAATAAATATTAGTCTTTCTTCGGAGCTATTCGATTCAAATCCTCGATGCAAGTTAATATTTCTGAACTCTAATTCTACACATATTGAAATTAAAGTTTGTAAAATTAATGAAAATAACAATCATATATAAATTTGTCAGAATAAACTGAAAATTGCATAAATTAGCAATGGCAACACATCCCGTAAACCAGTTTCGTTCTTAATGGGAACTCTTCAAGTACTGCCCAGAATTTTGTCGCGTTCGGAACCATTCTACTGGATATGTTGCTTTTGCTAATTTATGTCATGTTTAGATTATACTGACATATTCATAAATAATGGGATTGATGTTTATATCATGCTCGCAAACTCGGTTTAAATAATTGTTATCATAACCCGCGCATAAGAGTTGATAAACGATGCCTTTATTATGTTTTAGGGTAAATTCAAATATTCTTCAATGCTTAAATCATTTACTCTAATGATATTTAAACAAAACCAGCTGTTTGTTTTATTGGATTTCGTTCACCCTGTAGTGGAAAATTAAACCCAGAGCACAAACACAACAGATAAAATGTTCATTCAATATTCGAAACTGAATTAACTTATATTAAACAGCTCTTTTATCAGAATAAATTTCGATTGACCTCATCAGTTGCTTGATGGAAAAAGACATCAAAATTGCGTTGCATGTATTTTGGAATTTGATGAATATATACAAAATTAAATTATTAAGCCTGGATTATATCACATATTTGAAGTCAGTCTTAAATAAATATTGAGTATGTAGCAAGTGAAATTCGTCAATTATATCAGCATTGCTCTTAGTATACAATTGTCAGCTACAAGCCAGCACTGCCGCGATCAGGACTCGAATCGAGGGCCATTAGCTTCAGAGTCTTGCAAAAATCCCCTGCGTCAGACAAATCGCGCATATCATGCATACTAAGTTTAATACCAACTTATGTTTGCGTTAAACTTAATCAACTGATGTAATATAAGATCTTATATAATTGGAATTTGCTTAACCCACGCGACCAATATGACACAATGGATGGATTGCACGACTCGGAAGCAAATGCACCTCTTTTCCAGACCTGACTGCGACAATTCTGTCAAATAAAAGATTTTGTACTGTAAATTCTGAGCCAGTGTATTTTTAAATTACTTGATGAGTTCAACTGAGGGACAGAGAAATCTACTGAATGAAATATCTTTGCTAACTTAATCAATATTTAATTTATAATGATAATATAAATGCAATAAATTTCCTACTAAAATACTTCAATTCAAAACAATGTATCAGGTGGCATGTTGCCAGTAATTAATGGGAGATCGGGGTCAGCTGTTTAATTCTTTAGATGGAAGAGATGCCAAATAGGATTATTCTATAAACGGACTAAACTAAGAATAAATTTTTATATGACTGGAAATTGCGTGTAATATGCGGCAGAATTGACAGAGTGGCACGAATTCAACGTTCCAAAGCAACTGTCCCCAAGTTCGACACTCGATTGCGGAAAAATCTTGCAAATAATGACAATAGCGGTCCACTAAATGCACAGCGTTTGCTATATAATTTAATGTTTCGTTTATAATGACTATATATATATATATATATATATATATATATATATATTTATATATATTTATTTATTTAAGAATGACTATCTTATTTTATATTTATGCTGCATATGCGTGTCTAGTTTTTATTAAGTAGCGACACATTGTATCATGAATGCAAATCATATACTGCTGGTAACCTCGTAAATTAAGTCTTTTGATATTTTGTATCTATTAAGTGGTATTTTGCTGGAAACCACATTTTGGTCTATGTTATTGTAGAAATACGTCAATTAAATTGCGCAGCAGCGTTCAAATTGCGTACATTAATATTATTACAGCCTTCGTATAATATATTGATTTGGCCACTAAACCTAGCACCCTTTATTTTCATTCGTCTATAGTTTTTTTTCATTGTGACCATTTTAATCATCTACACGGCATATATATATATATATATATATATATATATATATATATATATATATATATATATATATAGATAAAACAGTTTATTTATCAAATACATTATTAATTATGTGCTTCGATTCCATTATCACCTTACTTTGCATACACACATGCATTCATCCGAAATTTTGTTTGCGAGTGTGTCTTTATGCATTAATGGATTTTTGGGTTTTGTGTGTCTATTAAATTTGGGCGTTGTGCAATTCTACCATTGGCCAAGTTTACCGTTATTACTGTCGAATAAAGGACAACTTCACTTTGAATAACTTGGTTAACTAACGAAATAATTGATACGGATAAAAACCGTCCAGGCTGCGATTCAGACAAAACTTCACCCCATTTTGGAATATATTACCGATTGGTGGAAAATCTGACTTTCGATATAATTATTTTACAAAATGGGCTCTTTTCTTTCGAGTATTTGTAGCTTTTTCTGGACCAAGATAAAATACAAGGTAAATATGTTTTATTTCCATATATGTTTGTTATAATCAGGATTTTTGAAGTTATTTTCATGACAATAGTTACACATTATTTTAGATCAGTCTATTTAGGCTAATTTGTTCTCCAATAATATTCATCTGTTTAAAATTCTCGCTTAAGTATTTTAACCAACCACGGTTGTCTTGATTTTAGTTAACGCAAACACTTCTAGCTAAAACCTGCTTTTACTTTGCGAAGTATTTGGAAATTGCTTGGTTTAAAGGATTATGGATTGCATGTGTGCAGATAACGATTCTTCAAATCAAGTCTGCAGGTTTGCTTAAACGAAATGCATGATTTTCCAAAAAAGTTGACATTTATTAAACATGTCCTTACAGATTACCAGACTGGAATTGTTCTATATACAAATATATTTTAGAAAATATATCGCATTTAAATCTATTGTGAATTTAAGAGAGCTGTTGATAACGAGAATCTCAGTAATGCAATGCAATAGCCAAAGATCACGCGAACATTTGATACAAATTCATTTAGTACTTTCTACGTCTCGTCTTAAAACCAGTTGATTAGGGGGTATTTAACAATTTCGCCTATTTTGGTATATGTGCCAATAACTTAGGTTATGTACAAGACGACATAAATTGTACCGTCATAAATGCTAATGCATCTAATTAAACAATCCGTCACTTATGGTAATTTAAAGGAACGTTTCGTTGTTTTGACAGTCGTGTATCAAATGCATCTGTATATGAAAATTTAAAATACTTTATTGAAACCTAGGCTTTTAGGTAGCTGCTGTCCGATTCTGAAAGGCATATTCATTCAAGCAGATTTGGGTACTTGAAGCATATAGTCCGTTTTAGAAAATCAAATGTGGCTCCTCCTGCGATACGTTTTTGCCATTTAGTGTTAATTTTACCAATGTACACCTTTAGGACTGGGCAACTAAACTTATGGAAAGAAAAATCAAATTGGTTAGTGTGGGGTTTGTTAATTTTTGCGATGGGGATGCATACATTAATCACAGATCTTGGCAGAAAATGTAGTGCACTAAATATGAGACTTAATCGTGTTATATAGCGATACAATAAAATATACAATGGTTATGTGTTATTGTTGAGGCTTCGCCTGATTACTATTTTAATCTTCTAATGGCTATGGTGTATGAAAACCTAGGCGGATCCTTTTCGCTATATTGCTTAGATAGGAAATTAAATTTAGGAGAGAATTCTCCATTTTTAATAGTTTTATTATCGTTTACAGACGTTACGTCCAGTTTATATGGCAGTACAAAATCTGCATTTTCGAAGTTCAAGTATGGATGATGTTGATGATGGTTATCTTTTTATTGATAAACTTTAAAGCAGATATCAGTAAAATGGCTCTGGTCCAATTTTGAATGTAATGGTTTTGAATCTAGCTGTTCTGGTTTGGATCAAGGACATTTCAGTTACCAGCTTGCAGGATGGATTATAATGGAAGATCTACTAAACTTTTAAGAAGTACAAATAAGTAAAATATACAAATTAGCATTTATTGGAAATTGTTAACCTGTAGACTAGAAAATTCAATTACTAACCAAAAGCATAAGTTTTTAAATGACCAAATAGCGTGTAGTATGAGATAAGAGTAACGCAGTGGCTAGAATCTAAGACTCCAAAACAAATTTGCCCAGGTTTAGGTCTCTTCTGCGGCAAATTCTGAAGTTTGCTGGAAGATCTCAATAAGTTAAAAATATGTTAATTGGATGAATAATTTATGTCAAAGCCGAGATCTTGATATGAACACCTGTCCCATTATGTACATACATTTTTCAGTTTAGACCAAGAATTGTAAAGTGTAGAAAGGCGATTCATCCAGTAGACTGGTTTCGTCCATAATTGGAACTCGTCCCATACTGTCCAGAATTTGCCGCAGACAGGGCTCAAACTTTGGCACATCTTATTTGAAATCTGTAGCTCTAACCACTGAACAATTTTAATTTCTATACTACCTAATGTTTCGTTGTTAGCCATACCTATAATTTTGAATTTATGTGGCACAGCTATAGACCTAATGTTCAAACTGGATGAACTGTCTTTGCTTTGTCATTCAATGTCTAGTTTATACTGAAAAACAAATATAAAATTATATATATATATATATATATATATATATATATATATATATGGTGACTGCTGTATAATGATTGATGGGCGGATGAGGGCAGAGGATATATGCCATACAGTTGCGTGCTGATTGCGCAGGTGTGGCGTAGCAGATACAGTCACATACTCCGAAGAATATGTGTGTTAAATTTTAGACATTACTCGAAGAGTTGCTCATAAAATCGAAACCAATTTAATGGATGAATTTCTTTCTCTTTCTGAGGCAATGGATTTGATTTTGGCTAAAATATTTAAACAGAAATTCGGGCTTTTGTTCTTATATATATATATATATATATATATATATATATATATATATATATATATACTACACTAAGCGATGTTAATTTTCTACCAACAATATATTTATATGTGTAATAAAATCCAATTAAAATAACTTATATTTATGTCAGTTAATTATTATTTGTAAATGCTGACTCGTTCGCAAACAACACGTTTCGAAATGTCGTTTATCTTTGCCTAAACATGCTTTATGTGTGTGAACAGTACTACCCGATTGTAAAAGTAGCAATTCTAAATTAAATGAATGATAATTTAAAATTTTCATTAACTCACCATGTAAAACAAGAAGGTTGGTTAGAAGAGTGCTACAGTTATGCATATATATATTTCTAAATCAAAAACAAAATTACTGGCCTTACAAAATGCTGAGGATACTGTACCCGCAATCTAAATAAAAAATAGGTTAAATGCTGTGGAACAATTACTAAGGAAACCTAGATTTTTTATCTTACCACTTGACAAGTACCATTAAAATATGTCTTAGTATAACAAAAACAATAAGCTTATCTTAAAATTGTTCCCGGAATCTTTTCATTGAGGTAAAACAATTTTTACGATGAATGACTATTGAATATCGCACAATAAATCCAAAGTGGAATCAATTCGGCATTAAGATGTCGTACGTAAATTCTTTGAAACATGTGCCGAATATTATTTTTCTTAGTTTATTCAAATATTGATGGCCCACCTGACTTCTTTGATAAAATTTGGCGCTGTCAACGTTGAATATGGAGTAGTGGCGTTGTGACAAGTTTGTTGGACAATAAATCCAAGCATATCTAATGCGTAATTAAGTGAGCAGATGATCAAACTCGTATCGGCTATCGACCGTGTGATAACTCCATTGATTGATACTGCCGTGCATCGCAACCTTGAGTTCGAGAAGGAAACATACCTAACAAGATAAATTTATGGTCCTTGGATATAAGTGCTTGAAAGAAAATAAAATATTTTTCATAAATTCAGTTGTAAATCTGAAGTCAGAAACCTTTTTAAAAATTTGAGCATTCAAAATTAGTCGTATGTTTATTTGTTTGTCTCTAAAATGCAGTAACACGTTAATCACAGCAATCAAGTGTTCGGGAATGTCGTGTTACCGAAAAAAATTAACTTTAGTGAAGCATAGCAAACGACGTCATTTTAATGCCACATACGATATCAATCGAATGATAAAAATAAAAAATCCAGTTTGAAATGCAGCAAAATTAAGTCCAGCGAATAAATGATCGGACTAACAATTATAACGAATGGGCCCATGTTACAGCTACTGTCCGGTTACAATTATTTTACAAAGCCTGCTCTCGTATAGAAGGCTGCTATTAGTTGTTGATATATTCCACGTATAATTTAGCCTATAATTCTACGCAACATTTCTACTTTCAGCTTAATGTTGTCAGTAAACAATAAAATTCCGTTAATTATAATACACGGGCGATCAAAATTCGTTTAATGACGAATAATTGCGCAAGAACTCATCATTATTGGCAAGATGTAGAATGTAATTAATGTTAAATAGTAAATAAGGATAAAAATGATTAATATCAAGAGAATGACACAATAATTATCAATACGAACATGTTATGTAATATACTATATATGTCATGATAAGGTGAGCTTATTGATTAACAGTGAGCACAGAAACAGCGTAGCAATGTTGTAGTAAGTAGGCACAGATATTGACGCTTTAATAACTTCAAATGTATAAGGACTATGACAGATGCATGTTGGCATCCGGCGTTTGAAATATAATTAATAATATACCCAACAGAAGGAATATGCAGCATGTCAGATAAATGACTTAAAATATAATTCAATTAAACCAATTTATATCCATGTCAGCCGCTTTTTATCTGGACATGGCAACTTGTTCCAAAACAACACATTTGTTGAGAACGAGGCTCAAACTGATGCACATTTGGTTCGGAGTACGGAATTCTATCCACTGTGCCACACCCGCTACGCAATACATGAAACTTTTAGCCATATAAACACTTGTTTTTTATCATTCCTTCCCTCGTGTGTAACTTATATGGATTACCTTAAGACCTGTAGTTCAGACTAGCCACTCCGCAAACGCCATTATGCGACAGAATTTAGGGGTAAAGTTCTGTTGAATAGAATTCTAATGGTTGTATTTTTATTTTATCTATATTACTAGTATACAGTAAATATTAAACCAGATAGTGAAGGCAATTTATCCAATAGACCATTAACTTTCTAATTGTGAATTGTATAGTGGAGAATATGATTGTAATGCGAGGCAGAGGTGGAGCAGTGGATTGTGTCGAAGACTCTGAAATAAGTTTCACCTTTTCGAACCCAGCCGGCGGAAAAATATGGGCACTACTTAAAGACGTCCTAATAAGGTCGAAATCGATCTACTGTGTAACTTAGGTTTACCACCTGTTGCGATTTTTAATTTATTCTGACTATATATATATATATATTTTTATATATATATATATATATATATATATATATATATATATATATATATATATATATATTCTTGGCTTTGAATATCGAAGTCACATAACGAATGTATTTTTGATGTAGTACATCTACTATTTTTTCAGTGTTATATATTGCCATTGCGCAACAGAATTTATGAAATATGCAAACGCTTTCAATAATGTTAGTTGTCCATCCTACGTGTTCTACGTCTAATGAATTATATATATTGACTTCCAATATGTGTTTCTTATAACATTTTATAGAATTCTTAGGCAGGATCAATTTAAACTCTTCACGTGGAAAACGAAATTATATTAAATAAGCTTGTTACTCCGCATAAACTTTTGATTCATCTACATGCACCTTGTCTTCGTAAAAGGTAATTGAGATATTCCTTATCCTTGGGCGATGACCATTACAAAAACTTCTTCTTCACGGTCGTTCTAGTAGTGAATAGAAATTATCTTTCACATATCTATCATGCCGAACAAGTGCATGAATAATGAATTATTTTTGCCTATTATTAGTTATAGGTTGAACTGGTGGATAAAATAAAGCTCATTGTTAGTTTCCTTATTCCTCCTTTAGATACAAAGGAACACTTCATGATATTTTTTCGTCTTTCGTTTCAATAAAATAGATAATTATTACCCAATTTACTATGTAGATCAGTTGAAGAATTAGTAAAATAAACATTAAAATGACAATGCACCAAATTTTACTGTCAATGGGTATCGCTTTATTTCCTCAATTAAGTATTGTCAACAATACTCACGGGCATATTTTAACAATAAGTCATTTCTGATTAGGTCAAAACGGCAATTAAGTAGAAATCATGTTTTAGCGAATTTAAGATTTTATTTCCTCACACAACTAGAACCTCAGCCAAGCTTCCGATTGAGATACATTTTGACCTCGCACGATACCAATAATTTTTTTATTAGCCAGTGTTTGTAAACAGGTTGATTGAAATATTTCATGGGTCTCCAGTAAGTTCGTGAAGAATATTATGACGGAAATGATTATCTTCTTTAAAACAAAAATGAAATTTTCCAGTTTTAATTTAAAAAAATGTTAATTGAAGAGAAACAGGCTGAAGAACGAATTTTGTCCCAGACTTACTTAAATTAGAAAACAATGCATTGTTTCAAAAACTACGAAATCGTGTAAATATATGCCAATGTATTAAGTTGTCTTAATATCAGAATGTAACTCCGTTACTTCTATGCAATTCAAAGACACTTGTTTTGTCCGAGATTGTTTACATTGAAATATTTATTGACGACTATATCGGTGAAAATGGACGCCGTTGATTTCGTGCACAAATCTGCAATTGCAGCTGAGAATATTCGAAATGGAGTACTTTTCGACTGAACTATAAGCCAAATCAGAGTAAATATTTGGACGCATAAGATGAAAAGTAAATTCAATGAAATATTGGTTTCTCTGCATGAATAACCCAGTAAAATTTTAAATATACAGCTTAAACGATAAGGTCGCAAAATATAGATATCGGCATCAAATCAATAAAGTACTTTTATTTCGTTTAGCTTGCCAAAAAAGATTCATTTCAGTATAACCGAGAACAAAAACTGTCTTCTCATATTTGCCTTTTTCCGCAAAATTCCAAAATAAAAATGTTAGTATTAGGATTTCCTTTCGAGAAAAGAGTCACTAGAAGTAGAACTAGGCGATTATGTCAAAGTAAACATCGGCATATTGTCAAATCCACGTGATGCCTGCTTTCATACATACCGGCGACTGATCAATAATAGCCAGCATTACGCTCCAAACCAACATTTTATATAAATTCTGATCGCAAAAAGTAAAGTACATCACTTTATTTCCTTTAAATCAGAAACATTTTAATTTACATATTATTTTTCCAACTTGACAAGAAAGTATGAGAGTTAAACTTAAAGCTATAATACTATAGCATTCGCCACTAAATTCCTTGCGCCGTGTCCATCTAAAATATCATACAGTTTAACCAACAGCAATGTACCGACTCGGCAACCACTGTGTTTATACCATATACCTTTTCAGCAACTATAAATTTTGTATCAGCTTCTGACACAATTGACATTGAGATGGTACACTTTAGAGCCTTGGTATTATGGTATATAAATTAAGTTGGCTTTAAAGTCACATTGTCGAAGACAATATCAAGTTAGCTTTACTACTCAACGTTTAAATATTCGTATATGAGATTATACTTTTCTGTTTTTCTACATTCTTCACCCAAATATATTGTGAGTAAAAGGTACAATACCGACTCCTTCTGATAATTTGCCAGTAATCAGGACACGAATGCGCTTGAGATAATACTTTACCTTAATGCTGCCTTTGTTTATCCTTCGGGTCATATTTGAAAAAAAATGTTAGTAGATGCGCAACGCCTAACGCAAAATGTTTTTATAATTACGTTTTTGTAATTCATTGATAGCCTTCTCATCATAGCGACAGAATTTTCGATCGTAATTGTTTTGATAAACTTTCGATTTTATGTATTAGGTGTTTTGTGTCAATTAACGCTTCAGTACATGTATGACCAGGTGTATAACTCGAAGTGAGCTAGAACACATTGTCTAATCTCAGTGACGCGTGTATTTCAGACTTACAGGTGACTGATCACTACAAGACAGCATTACACACAAAAAACACTATTTTTATTAATCCGAAATATGGGACCATTAAGGAAAATGTCTTACAAACCTGTGCGGTTATTAGTAGAATCAACGTCAAATAAAGTACTAAACAATTCGGAATGCAATCATAACAACAACACGTTCTCATATGAAATGACGCTGTCAAACATAACAACGCTATGATTGCTCGAATTATTATTCATTGTAATAAACAACATTGTGGCCAATGTAGAAAGACATTTACGCCGAAATATCGGTACAAATATATTTTGAATGAGATTTGTTTGCCAGTGAATTGCAAAAAAATATCTTTGTTAATGGCAATAAAATTCTGGAATGTAAAAGATTTGCAGCCAACTATTTGTGTTGAAATAAAGGATATAAAATTTAAATTTGGAAGCAATGAGCTACTTTAAGGGTGTAATGAATGAGTTGAGAGTCTAAACGAAGTGCTAGCGTTCAAATGTTGGGTATAGGAGGTCTTAAAAAACTGATGGACGCTCCATAAGTACAAAATAATTTAAATTAACGAATTACATTTTATATTTTTGCAATGTTCATTATATACCGAGAAAAAGTATATTAGTAAATCCTGCTATTATCATTTTATTCAGTTTCACGTCCACAGGGTGGCATAATGGTATTATTCTCTTATGGAAAGACGGACTCGAATAAATTGGTATAAAACTTTAAATTTTGCACACCGCGCGAGTTTGGTGGTGTAGGAGATGAGTTGTGAGACTGAACGATATAACTCTGATTCAGCTTTTGGCAGCGGCATTTATAGTAATTAATAATTATTATACAATACGAGGGAAACGGACAAATTGTTAATTTATAGCGAAAGCATATATATATATATATATATATATATATATATATATATATATATATATATATGAAAACACAAATAACAAAATGGATAAAGGCTATTTATTTCGTGAATACTAATCCTCTCTTATACAATCATACATATTTATACATTTTGGGTTTTCATTTGATTATGCTAGTAGTAACAAATCTGTCTCGTTTTTACTGCTGTTTCTTGTTTTGACTAGTTGGTGAGTGTGTATACGTTTGTGTTTGTGTGTATGCGTGTTTGCATGTAAAGGTCATTCTCGCAGTATTGCGAAGTGATGTCTGATATCTTGTCATTATTGTTTTGATAGCTTGAGAATTAACCATTTGTGCGCATTGTTCACTGTTACATATACAAGTGCTATTTTTCCCAGTATAGTTGATCGTTTCACCTCGTTGCGCAAAGTTTTCACGTGGTAACAACGCCAGTGTTGATTGCAGTGTTAAATGCTTACATTGTTTGGAGACTTCTGTCATCGTATGCGCCTCTGTTATTTCCACTTCAGTTTGTTGCCAATCCGATTGTACGTTTGTTGATTCTAGTCGAGGGCCTGTTTGTTCTCGGCTGGATACTAGTAGATTGTTGTTGAATTTTGTTATTCTTGGCCAGTCGATAAGGATATCATGTTGATGAAACTTTTGAATATTAAGGTCAGGTGCTTGTTGTTTTATGTAAAGTGCTTCGTAGATTAATAATAATTTTTCTGATTCTGCTTTATGTAGAATTGTGAAATTGGTCGAATTGACAGAGTGCCCCGTTGCCAATATATGATCCGAAATAGCTGATTTCCCTGACGGTTGCAAGCCATATATATATATATATGTGTGTGTGTGTAAGTGTGTGTATTATAATTTTGTTATTTTACTTTAATTCAAGTATAAAGATATGTGTATGTGTGTGTCTGTATAAATTTTACGCATTTATATGTCTTAAAACTTATAATTAATTCAACGAAAGCTGTATTGATGGTGAATATGGATGAACATTATTAAAGTATTGAAGTTCATATTGTCTGCATATCTTCAATTAGAGACGGCTTGTAATAAGCAGTTATTTCTTGTTATTTAGTTATGCTTCGCCATTAAACATTTCAAAATTCAAATTCTTACATGTTGTTAATACACTGGATTACGTAATACTGGCGCATAGTTTGCTAGGTTATTCCGAATTTCCGAGATGAAATCGATTGGAATTATATTTCAAAGAATTAACATAAAGATGTTTGATATAGATATACATCTTGCTTTGTTTAACAAGACAAGAAATATATTATAATAAACACAGTGCAAGGTAAAATAATAAAGCTTAAATGTTTAACAGCGAGATACCATCTGACTGACTTTAATGGACACCAGGTGTAAATTTGTTGAACACAATGTATAAATAATGCTGAATGCACTATTTAATATATACTACTTGGAAACATTTTCTTAATAGCCACGTCGTTTAAGTGATGCAAATAATTAAATTGAAATTAGTTTACCTATAGATAACTGCATTCATCTTGGCCACAAAAATCATTGACTCTGATTTTTAAGGTAAATTTCTTGACTAAAAGTATGTGCTATGATGATTTAACATGAACTTTTTTATTAAATATTCACTCATTATTTATTTAAAAGTTATATATTTATTTTACGCAGAACATATATATATATATATATATATATATATATATATATATATATATATATATGTGTGTGTGTGTGTGTGTGTGCAATTGTATATTAGTTGTTGCATACCTATTAAAAATTGAGTTACAATAGGACGCGAAAGATAAGCAAAAATTAGTATGCAAAAGGTCTAATTCCATTTACAAATGTGCTTCGTGCTTACTGATGACAAATCTTTAGTAGCGGGCTCTATGCCCTATACGTACTATATTTTTGGTAGAGGAATTTGGGACTCTAAAGCCAACGCACTATATATAACGTATAGCGAGCCTGTAAATGCGTACAATCACAATGTTTTTCAAAATACCGAGACTGATAATGGGAAAGAACGAATTGTGTACAGAAGGCCGACCCTTTATATTCATATAAAGTACAAGATCGGTATTTTGAAAACCGTTGTGCTGGTATCATTTACAGGCTCCGGTAAATATTATATATAATGTGATGGCTTTTAAATCGCACTGTTGATGATTTTATATGATGTTAACTCCACTACTACTGGTATACGCATTCGTATAGAAGTGTGCACCGTCCCATATTTATTGATCAAATACGTAGGGGTATATGACTTTGTTCTGGTTTTTACTAATTTGTCGTCAGCAGGCACGAAACGCACGTGTACATAAGATTTTAACTATCTTTTATGCCGATACTTGTATATTCTTCTGGTCCAATTGGAACTAATTGATTACTAGATCTGCAATACCTATTGCACACATGCGTTTCATGTCGGGAATTGAATATTGTAAATTTAATGCGATCTTCATTGTTGATAATAATGTTGGTTAATAATGCTGACTGCCCATCTGGAATGATTGTCATTTCTTACATAAATTAAGCCAAAGATTTAAGCAATCATTAGGAATTTACTATCCATTTCGTTCAAAAGTTACGTGTGTCATCAACTTCATTCGCGTGTCGTAATAAATTCTATAAACGCGATTAAAGTGTTACTGATGTGGTAATTGCAATTCTTTTTCGTTGCTGGCATAATTAGGCGTAACTTGAAGAAAAATCACTGTAAGAGTAAACCTATCAAATCAACATTATTAGTAAGATAACTATTTGAAACATATTTATATAGATTTATAATGTTGCAAAACTTGGCATATTTTGATATTGCTGAATTAAATGGACGAATATCTCTTTGTCTTAGTAAAATAGATATATAGGAGCTTGCTATTATAAGACGACTTGATGCATGTAGAATAATCCTTAAGTCTTATTAACGTGAGAATATTTAAATGCAAATCCATATGCAAATATGGACCGTTGTAAATCAGATCGAACACCCTACTAATCAAAGTATTATGGAACAGAAGGAAGTGGCGGCTATAGTCGGTATTGGTGGAGGTAGCAGCTATTAAGCGATCTAGGCTCAAATTAAAAATATCTAAATCTCTTCTAAAAATAAATTTTATTCGTAATTAAGAAATCTCAAAATGATTTCACAGGTGCGCATTAGCAATAATCTAACTAATTCCTAGACGTTAAAGATTAACATAAAATAGTTCAGGAAAAAGAATAAAAACATGTTGAAAAAACACGCAATTAAAAGTAGACCCTTATGATTTTTTTTCTGGATATCCTCATTTAAAAAACGCTAAAAATTTCTAGATTGGAGTTAATTTTCGTATAAGGAAAAAACGGTGCCTATTTAGAGAACGCAAACCTGATATAAATAATAATTATCGACATTTTTCAAATCAGGATTTGATAACCGGGACGAAAATTATGACAGTAGTTTGAGAAAAATATGAAATTAAACAAATGAAATACAAGAAATAATTTAAAACGAAATTTATTAAATAGAGAGATTTGAAGTCATAAAGGTAACTAAAAGCGATGTTAAACTATTGAGAATTAGGTATTGCATAACAAGTAGCCAATATGTAAAAATAGGATTAGAAGGATAACAATAACTCAGCATGAACGAGACTTGTAATCTTATTTGCATATACGTTTCATGATTACTGGCGACTCATCAGTAGAAGTTGGTTCTAGGCTCTATACCCACAAAATATTTGATCTGTATAATTGGGACAGTTGGACGACACAATCGCCCATATGAATGTTAATTCAAGTGGTAATGGAGATAACATCATACAAAATCTTCGGCCTGTAAATTGTACCAACACAATGGTTTTAAAGATCCCATGCCTGTACATAGTACCAAAACAATAGTTTACGAGATCCCGAATCTGTGCGTGATGCAAACATAATGGTTTACGGGATATCAAGATGGTAAATGGTACCAGCACAATGGTTTTTGACATAGGCTAAATTTGACTTAATATGGTGAAATACAGCGAATTCTGAACACTGTTTAAGATAGCAAAAATCAATACACTCTGTCGTCGATTGACATCGTTTTCCACATTTCTTGATATTCATGACATTATTCAACTAATATGTTATTTTTATATATTGTTTGTTGTTGATAGCTAAAATATATAATTGTGTATTATGAATTGCGTACCTAGTAACAAATTTGTTTAAACAGGACCAGAATGGTATAAGAAAGTGAGCATAAACGAAAAGTATATTTTCGTATACACATTTGGTTAGGGCTAACTGGTTACTGACAGGTTGGAGCTAGAAGTACGACCTAATTTTGGTCAAAATATGTGGGAAAATTGTACGGAAAAATTTCACATAAAAATATGTATTCAAGCAGTAATGAAAATAATATCATATAAAATCTTCAGCAATACAGCTTAAAGCCAGCTTACTATATATGTTAAATGACGAACGTGTAAAATTTGCAACGATATTGTTTTCGAGGTACCGAATCTGCTCATGTTTACAAAAAAAGGTACAGAGATAGCGAGCCTGTTGATGGTACAAACTCAGTTGTCTTCCAAATGGGCTAAATTTCAGCCATTCTGTACATCTATTACTACAACAAATCCATACACTTTTGACATGATCGTCGTTAGTTTTGAATTTCACTGTAATCATAACGCCATAAAATTGAATAAATAAAAATTATATATATTTTGTTCCGAAGAAATAATATATGTGTACCAGTCACGAATTTTTCCAAATAGAACCAAAGAGGTATACGAACGTCAACATGTACGTAAGTTTTAATCTCATGTGCACACGTGTTTCGAGGTTAATCATCAGTAGGCGCCGGTACTACGCTCTGTATCAAGTATATATTTGGTCAAAAATTCTAGGACCGAATGTGTAAGAATAACAACACAACGGTTTAAGACATTCCGGTCCTCTACATGACATCAAAACAATAAATAAAAGGCGTCTTTTATTCTGAGAGAATCGTATTGATTTACTTGTCTTAAGCTTCAGTTTAAAGATTAATCATTTTCACAAAATAATGAAATTACCATCCATTACCCGTACTCACGCGTTTATACATTCCTTTTTCATCATATGAAATAGGGAAATTCCGAAAATTCAAAATTTATGTGCAAAAGATGTCAGTAGGGGTCGATTTTTGAATTGTTAAAAGAAAAATGTCATCTCTGACATTCACATTACATTCTATATCACAGAATTGTCTTTCAAGACCCCAAACTAATCATTGTGTGAAACTGGTATTAGATTTTGAAAGGTTATGCCGCTGGATTAATATGTGATTAGTGATTATCTGATAGATTAAACATTTTTCAAATAATGTTTACACATACGTTCATGATGAAAGCTTGCTTAACTAAATTTCAATAGAATTTAGCAAATGGCTAACATAGCTGATAGCGGAACTAAGTTGGCCTAATGTGGATTAAATTGCAATGGAATATTAGGCATGCACGATTACTAAGGCTTATAGACGCATTGGATCCATTTATATTTGTATATCTTATGTTGATTTTATCCCTTTTATTCAACTTTACATCTTGTACTAATGATAGTCAGGAAAACTCGAAATGATTAATTACGGACAACAAACAGTATTATTTTAATGCTTTACAATACTGGGGTAAATGGAATAAGCACCAAATAATATGCTGTAATGGTGACTGTCATTTATTTCATTATGTGAATATATATATATATATATATATATTGCTTTTGAAATGTGTGTCTTAATAAAATTCATAATACCCTATCCAAGTGCAAAAATAAAAAGAAATTTTATTAAATACAAGAAACGCTTCTTTCTCATTTTCTCAAATATCTAGAAATGAACATCTATTTATATATAAATTGAAAGGCAAAACAAGATAAAAATTTGTAAACATAGAGATTGTGAAACCACGACATATTACCATCGCCGATGCTAGGTCACTTTCTACGAAAGCTTATCTTATTATGCACGAAGGATGGACGGTTTCGTTTTAATGGAAAATTCCATAAACAGACTAATCGTGTGGCAATTGGGAGCCCTTTATCTCCAGTGTTGGCTGAGATTTTCTGGGGCAATTATAGAACATATCATTAAGGAGTGACATAAGTAAATGTGCTCAATATATACGGTACGTGGATGACATTTTCCTTATTCTTAAGAACAGGTCGCTATCACGTACACTGTTTCAAAGTTTCAACAAAGCACATAAAGGCTTCACGTCAGAGCACGAGCAAGATGATCGTCTGACTTTCTTTGATGTACTATTAAAGAAAGAAACTAATGGTAAATTAAACAGAAGAATTTACCATAAACCAACATGGTCTGCCGAGTATTTGCATTAAAGCAGTTTTGTGCCATTTCAATATAAATTATCAACAGTTCGTGGTTTCTTTTCAAGAATTGACAGGTTGGTTAGTCAAGATTCAAAAGAAAATGAATATAATAAAGCAATTAACGATTTAATGTCTAATGGCTATCCCAGACAATTAATTGAATCAATTATTAAAAGGAGAATTTAACAGAAACAGATGTACTACGGACCAAAAAAGAAATCAGTCCACCTGAACATCCTTTTAAGGTGGATGCAGTGTACCGAATAGCAGAAAAGAACGTTGAACCGATATTAACACGCACATTTAATGCAGCTAAACTTCGAGTGTTATTTAGGGTAACACACTTGCCGTTACCAGCAATCAAAGAAAAACAGCCGTTTATGTTGACATCAAATATTATTTACCAATATACATTCGCAAGTTGTCGATGGTGAATACACGTCTGCAATTTCGTAACACATCGTCGAAACATCACACGTATGTTCTCCAGACGCAGCCTTTATTACTAAATGAAATAACAAAAGGGAGCTAGCCACATACGAAGCCTTATGGATGAACAAATTGCAGCCGGATTTATGCAAGCAGTAGAAGAATGTTCAGGCATTGAGCTTGAACTGTAGGTGACGCACGCAATTGATTGTTTTCCTTTTTTCACACTCTCTCTCTATGTTTACATATTTCTATCTTGTTTTGCCTTCCAATTTATATATAAAGATATATTCATTAGTAGATACTTGAGGAGATAATGAGAAAGAAGCGTTTCTTGCAACTGATAAAATTTACCATTATTTTTGCACATGGAAAGTGTACCATGAATATATAAATATATATATATATATATATATATATATATATATACTTAAATTATTTATATATATGTAAAATAGGCAAGTCGTAACATGTATATATTTAGTTTTCGTCTGAGAATAATATGGGAAAGTTATTACAATATTGCAGTTTATTTCCGTCTCAAAGAAAATAAATATTCCTAAAAATCAATTTTAAATGTCTAATGCGGTTATTTCTTTGCAGAACGTGTCATTTCAAATGAAAAAGTAAAAAAGTGTTAATTTTCAGAAAGATTTGATCTAATGTATTGACTTTGCTAGTTAATGTCTAAAACTTTCCATTTAGTAGCATTTTATAAGTTGTGGTTTTACTCAACCAGAAACCGGAAAAATCGGTTTTTTCCCAAAATTGATTAATTGATACCTTGATGTTTTTTCCTTTGTGTATTATTCCTTACATTTTTTTTCATTATTGATTTATTATGCTTAGAACCGTTGTGATTTCAATGGCGTATAAAATTGGAAACAATTAAAGTAGTAAAATAAATAAATGAATGCCATAATTCTAAATTAGCAGGTGAAACTTAAGGTAAGTTGAATCCAGCATACACCTACTCATTCGAAAGATTAGTTTAATTGCCGTGTATACGCGTGTGGAATCTGGCTAATCTTAGCAAAATGACAACGCTTGCTTTCATATGGGGCATTTTACTTTTATGTTGGTAATTGATTTTTCCACTGTGTAAATCTTTTCTGTAAATAGTCATAATTTTAGGTTAGAAATTCGTTAGATAGAATAATGCATGAATTAGAGTTTTGCATCACTTTTTAAGCTCACAATTCACATAAAGTAATGGAATTCATAAATTAAATCTTACGAGACGAAAAGAGCGTTTTCTTATTCTGTTACCGTTGTTACGTTTTATTTCGCCCAAATGCCAAATATTATTATCAAATTCTTATTTCTCCTGTTTTGTGTTACATATTTAGCTTCTTGAAGTTCGTATTCAAATTGAAGGTTCACGAAAAGCTTTAATTATATATCTAATTGTTCTCCACCTATTTAAGCAAGCAAACTTTACTTTACGATGATATATTTCGGCCCACACAATGCGAATCTACTATTCAACAGTGTAGTGATCTTTTCGTGCTCAAATACTTGTTTTCGAGTTGCACAACAAAAAATTAGCAAATTTTGCCAATTTAGTATTGGTTACGAAATATTCATTTAATGACGCGTTATACTTTCCTCCCCCGTTCTTTAACCCGCAGGCATTTTTTTTATTACAGTATTTCGACTTATACTAATTTAACTACATTCGCGGTTGTACAATTGCCTCCTCGTGCTCGAGTTGCACAGTAAAAGATTCACAAGTTTCATTTAGTTATTTTTTGTATCAAGTACACGTGGTTAAGTCTGATGCATTTATTGAATCTCTGATGCTGGAATCCTTCTTTAGTAAATGTCGGTTCCTACAGTGTAAGCTTTCTTTTCGACAGTTTATATGTACTTGCGTGCTCGAATACATTTTCATTAACGCCACAATTAAAGATTCTCACGTTTGGTTTAGGTAATCTTTGTAGCAGGTACGTGTGATTGAATCTGATTCATTTATCGAATTCGTGGTGTTGATGAAGCAAAATTTTGGCAAGTACCACATAAGAATTTGTTTCCCCACTGTAATTGTCTTTTCGTGCTGGAATAAGTATTCACGAGTTGCAAAATTAAAAATTCACAAGATTTGTCTAGTTATGTATTCGACTTGTTTGCGCGGATGCAGCTAATCTATTTGGTAAATCCGTGGTCATGAAATCTGCACGACGAATTTCATTGGACATTTCTTTTATTATACAAGTTTCGCTCGTGCAGTGTAAACCATCGATTCGATTTTAGAATTGTCTCTTCATGATGATGGTATAAATATTCACAAGGTGCACATTGAAAGATTCGCAAGTTCCATTTAGGTACTGCTTCAGCTGGTATGCACCGTTACAGCTATTTCAATTACTGAATCTGAGAAGATGCAAAACACGTGAATAACCAAAAATTATTTTGTATATTACAATTTTGCATCATATTGTGCAAGACTACTTTTCGAATGTGTATTTATCTCTTCGTGCTCCTGTTCCTGTTCGCGAGTTTCTTGTTGAAAGTTTTGCATATTTTGTTTAACTATTCTGTGAAGCTGAAGTGCGCCATCACCACCTAGTACGAGCCATAAACTTTCTAATTCTTTTTACTGTTGATTTGCAAACTGTAACAGCCTTTTTCACGAACTAATTTTTGTCTTTTGGTGTTCGAATAAGTATTGGAGAGCTTTACAGTCTATTATTTGTTCATTTCATCCAAGAATTATATATGACGGTACCCGGGGATTCGACTTTGTTAATCTGGAGTTGTTATCTACGTAACGCAGCCACTTACCTCCTATTTGGGCGCTATATTTCGGCTGATACTGTACAATCCTTTGTCACGGCAGTTCGAATTAGAATTCTCGACTCATTAATTATTTAAATAATTTTTTAAGATTTGCGACCACTATTGTCTACAAATAGGCAATTTGTGTCAATCAATTGATACTATTTTTCTTGAGTATGTCTGAAATAATTTTCACACATGCGCGATTATTTGTCATTATATTTCGACCTTTCACCGTGAGCAATTTATTTTCTCTTAAAAATACACTGATCGAATTTAATTATATATAGGAAGAAAATGTAATTTGGCTTATCTTTTATAGCTATTCAAAAAAGTCGGTTTCGACAATCCATGGAGAAGTAAATTTTATGTATTAATAATTTTATGGTAGACTAAGTATGAAATCCCTATGAGAACTTACAAAATGGTGTCGAATCCTAATGGTGTCTGCAGTATTTTTATTGTAACAAATGATTCTCTTTACTTTGACTTAGTATAAAGCAGATAACAATGAACAAGGAGAAACATTTTTTCATTAAAATGCTTATTGGACTCCATAATGCATTTTATATTATTTAGGGAATTCTAGTTGCGGTTTTAGAAATCACTCTGAAAAACCTCGATTTTTGTTTTTCCGGCATTTGTTATTACTGGGTTTCAAAGATGACCTTACAATTATTTAGAAAATGGGCTAACTGATTAACATAGCCACGAATAGGTAGAATAAATACTTTAGTCAGTTTACATCGGAGGACAATTTGGTAATTATTAAATGACTGTGGACTTTCATTTAATTTGTTGTTTAGCGGCTTTGAAAAATGGAAAACTGAACATTTAAAACAACTCTGTGTTTTATTTAATTTCCTTGAAAACAAGATTGACGTGGCAGGTGTTGATGAGTTGTCTACTCGTGGTGGTCAACATTTAGAAGATGAATCAGCCAAGGTTCACTTGCAACAAGATCCACATATTGCAAATATTTCTGAGTATCATTCAGATTATCCTCAAATTAGGGACGAAGGTCGACAGACAGAGGCTGCAACAAAGATCCAGGCTGGCTTTCGAGGCTACAAAACGCGTCAAGAGCTAAAGCATAATTTAGCTGATCAGCATCATTATAAGCAACAACCAGCTCAGATTTCACCTGTGCACGACTCTGATTTTTCGGTCATAACCGATCATTTTGAAAGCATTACAGTAAACAGTATCAATGCAATTCCAACAGAATCGTCACACGAATCTAATCAGGATGACATAGCTGCAGTTCAGATGAAAGCTAATGACTTTGGGGCTCCGGCACAATGGCAAAATGATTTTGGCGTCCATGACGCAATAAATGATAGGGTGAGTAAAACAAATGAAATTCATACACACAAATTCATTTATACATACCGCTCAGAAAATGTCAACTATGATATTATGAATGCAACAAAGAATTTAGACAGTGTTCATCTGGGCGCTGTTGCTAATTTAGAAAAAGAAGATAGTGTAAATGTACCATCTAGCGAGGATAAGGTGGAATTTGCAAAGGTATTGCAGGAGAATAATCATGATTACGTTAGCATAAACAATAGAATTGAAGGAAAAATGGATAGTAGAGAACAAGAGGGTAATGCATTTCTAAATATGCCCAATATATTGTGTGATGCACTCGACATGATTAAGCCCGGAAACGTTAGTATTTGGTGTAGTAATCCACGTCATGCTACGTGAACCTAAGTTTCGGCTTCGTAATTGTCTCTTCGTTGTCGAATACCTGTTCTTGCGTCGCACAGTGAGAGATCCTTTTAGGTATGGCTTGTAAGTGGTGTGCACCTTTGCGCCTGACCCATTCAGTGTTCCGTGGAATTAAAATCAGAGTAATGTAACACGTAAATATTCCCTTGTCTTGTAAAATTTCGTTTCGTAGTGGTCGAACTTTATTTTCGACTGGGTTATTAACGTTTCATTTTGAAATCTTATTCACGTGATGACTTTAAAAGTTTCACACATTTTGTCAAGGAATTCTTTGGGGCTGGTACACACCGTGATGGCTGCTTGATTTATTGACACGGTGCAATTGCTTTCCTTGTGATTTAGCACATAAAACATTTCGTATCGAAATATTTTGTCTCAAACTAATTGAAGTTTATTTTTCCCCTTGTAATTATCTCTTCGTATTCGAATACCTGCTCGCGAGTTGCACATTTCGAGATTCTGAAGTTTTGTTAAATTATTATTTCAAGCTCGCGTTCGCCCACTACAGCGGAGACATCTGTTTAATCCGTGGGGTTGATAGCAAAGTGTTTAACCCATAAATCGTTTATTGTTAAACTATTTCGACTCATACAGGTTTAAATAGATTTTCGGCCGTGATATTATCTCGTCGTTTCTGCTATGCAAAGATTCACAAATTTCACTTAGTTGTCCTTTGATCCTGATTTGTGCTGTCATGTATGAATAATTATACACGTGATCTAGCCACTAGCCTTCTATTTTCTCGCTACATTTCGGCTCATATGACTTGATCATTCGTCACGCTAATTTAAGTTAGAATACTCGTCTGATAAGCCATTGAAATCATTCAATATGATTTTCGAACAGCATTTTTTACGAATAGACATTCCATTTTCTTCAACTTCTGTATGTTTCCTGGACTGAAATTTTTTTGCAAAATTGGATTAATCGAAATTTTGAATAACGCAGCCATTTTTTCCCCAGTAGTTTTCTTTCTTTATCAAAATATTTCGGCTGCCTTTATCGGCAGCCTTCTTTAGTCGGTCCGTCTTCACCAGTTTAAGAAAACCAAATCAAAGAAGCAAGCGCGGTATTTCCTCTTGCTATTATATTTATACTTCAGACTGATTTTCCACTAGATAGTATTGTGTCACATGTGTGTATGTGCATTTCCGTAACTGTTTTGTTCATCTCAGTGAGACTAAAGTGACTGAAGAAGAATTTATCATTTGCATGCATTAGACTTTGTTTTATACACTCCATTTAAAATGGCGTAACTGAAATTGCCCTCATATTTTCTGGTTGGGGGTGATCAATAATTTAGAAACACACGTCATAAACACATGCCATTATGAGTGATATAATTATAAATCGGAATGACCAATGCATGCGTTAAATTTAAATTAAAACCACTCAGGTTGTACTTAGGATAGCCTTGCTAATAACAGTTATTGACATAAAATCAAATAGTTGCACGTCACGCATGTGCATGTGCTGTTTCATTCATAATATTATCTCTAGATTTAATTTCGATACATTCTCTAATAAATCTCTTCATCCTATTACGCCTACATATTGCTATGCCTTAACAACCATCCTAGTTAATAGTGTGTCCAGTCTACTCTCCATGACGAGCAAGAACAGATTTAGCAATATGTCCATATTTAATAGAGTTTTATTTTTCACCTCTTCTTACCTTGATTGGACGCATGCTCTCACCAACATACATGAGACTATAAGTATTGCAAGGAATTTCATATACTCCTGATGTTTCCAAGATTAAAATCATTTATTTTTTGGTTAGAAAGTATAGTGCCTAGTATATTTTATTGGTTTAAAACGGTCCTTCTATTGTTTTTTAAAGCTATTGATTTCACTTTCCTACTTAATATAGAGTCCGCTAATACCATGACCTTACACTTTTCCTTCCACGCGTCCACTTTTACGTACCACAAATTAGGATTTAATTTTATCACAACATTCATCATTGCTGCATCTATTAAATGAAGCGGATAACCGTTAGCCTTGAATATATTTCATGGTCTACCTAATTCCAACTTCCTATACTTTATACCTGTTAATCTGAGACTTCTAAATGTTATTGACTTTAAGATAACGATTTTCATTCGATACGGGTGATTGGACTTGAAATTAATTAGGATTCCGGAATAGGTACCTTTCCTATAAATATCTCTTTCTAATTTATGACTTTCTAATTATTTTGACATACATAATGGTAAATCACCTGATGATTCCCTTTCTAGAATAAATTAAAGTTCAATTATTCAAATCGTTAAATTTAAGAAATTTACCAATTCATTCACCATGGTTCCAAATCATTAATATGTCATCTAAGAAACGTAGGTACAACTTTAGTTTCAGTTAAGTCCTATCCCGAAGAAGATTTTCCAAATAATCCTTAAAGAAATTTACTATTGGGACCACGAATGTTGTCCCATTGGAAAACCTTGAATTTCTTTATTAAATTCTTTCCTAAATTTAAAATAATTTTGAGTACATACATATACGCATCATCTCCATGACGTGTCAAATCGTCATTTTACTTCCTTCTTATATTAAGGGATGATCAACTAGGAAACGTGGAAAACAATACAGGGCTTCATGTATTGATATATTCGTGTAAATAAATATAACTTATAAGTTTACCAATCTATCCTTTTCATCTAGTACGCATTTATCAACAATTTTAACCAACTGATATGAGTTTAACAGGGTAAGTTCTAAGAAATAGGAATATTTTCTTATTCCATGACACAGAAACCTCGAAATTTTATATGTTGAGAAGTGTTTGATATTCACAAAAAATTCGAAATTAATTACCACGCTTGTGCATTTTAACTAAACCAGCACACTGAGTGCTACTGTATTTCTCCGAATGAAAGTTTTACCATAAGTCGAATCCAATTCATCTCTAGGAATCATATTATCGATTAATAGTTTAACTTGCCATTTTAACCCATCCATTGGGTTTTTTGTTATTGTAGTGCATATTTCTGCATTACCTAAATTTATATTATTATAATCGGATTGACTAATCAGAACTGCAGCTCCTTTTTTATCCGCTTATAGACATATGATATTATTTAATATTAAATCCTTTCTGAGACGTTTTATTATATAGTTAGGCTAAAAACCACAATAATCATGTTGCCGCCAATTATAAAACAAAAATTAAATGATTATCTAATTCACTTATTTTAAAACTGAAATAATTAGATCCGCCACGACAAGGTCGAGAACATATTGTAGTTAGTATATGCCTGAGATCAGTTCGCATAATACGAAATGATTATGATTGTTCATATTGATATTTTAACTATACCGTATTAAAAAGGATATTATGAGTGGTAAAGGAAACATTAAATAAAATTTTTTTCCTTTTATTCCCTTGCACACCAGATTGTCGTAGGAGGCATTGATGGAATTTCAGCACGTGAAAATGAACATGTGGAAACCGATTGGGCCAAATTTCATTCGCATCAAGATCCGCATATCGTAAATGTTGCTGACTATGGCTCAGATCATCCTACATTTGGAGAAGACGATCGAAAGGCAGAGGCTGCAGCAAAGATTCAGGCTGGCTTTCGAGGATACAAAACGCGACAAGAGCTAAAAAATAATTTGGCTGAACAGCATCACCGCAAGAATGGAATTGACATGCAGGTAATACGCAATGAGTATAACTCGCAAAGTTTCCATTATAAAATCATGGACGCCAATGAATGCGGAAGACTTAACTTAGCAATAGTAATAATATCAAGGAGAAATGTTGTTGCAGAGAACTGGAACATAATGTATATAAGAACCAACAGAGTTATTATTGAAATCTAAATGATTGTGGCCATAAATATTCGCTTCCGTTGTAATGTTTCTATTCAAGCCATAATAGCCTTATTCACGGACTAATTGTTTTCTATTCTTATACGAAAATTCGTTCTAGACTATTCGGCTAATGATTGCCTCGTTTTTTAAGAATTCTTTATAACATTAGTGCGCAATCCTGACAGATTCGATATTGTAGAACAGTAGTTTTATCCACGCATTACAGTTTCTAGCCTTCAAGTTTTCATTACACTTCAGGTCAATCTGCATGATCCACCATAACGGCACGTATAATTAGAATATCTGACTTATTACGAATTGACAACATTCAATATTATTGGCGAACAATGTTGACTTCGAATGGATTCTTTACATCAATCAAATATTTCGGCATATTTATGACAAAGATTGAAACATTAGCTTAATTAGATTTTAAGCATTTTGAAAAGTTTAGAAGAGCAACGATCACGTATGGAATGTATTGTAATTATTTTACATCTGAGAGATATTTTTATATTGTTAAATTACTATGGTTTTCCATTTCGATTTGTTAACGAACTGTTGTAAAGCCGCTTTGAGAATTGAAAAATTAAACATTAAAAGTATTAAATGGTTCTTTTATCTCCTTATAAACCAGATTGGTGTAGCAAGAGCTGATGGATTATCAACACGTGAAGATCAATATCTGGAATCCGATTCGACCAAAGTTCATTTGCAGCAAGATGTGCATATTGCACATTTTTCTGCAAATGAATCTCATCATCCTACATTTAGAGACGAAGATCGACAAGCAGTGGCTGCAACGAAGATACAGGCGGGCTTTCGCGGTTACAAAACGCGTCAAGAGCTGAAGCATAATTTAGCTGAACGGCATCACAACAATGACGATATTGACATGCAGGTGATTCGCAATGAGTACATTTTAATGTAACTCATTTCCGAATTTATTAAATTAAAACGATAGCTTTGCTCCAAATATTACTTATTTATGTTGTGCGTGGTTACATCATATTCCTTCAATCAAACCGTACAGCTGCACTGCATATTATTAAGGCTGGAAACATTTCATTTGTTGTTGTCTATTCGTACACGTCAAACGTTATTGCCAATAATGAAATTATGTATTGCTGATCGTGTACCTGCTCACGGGTTGCATACAAACGATTGACAACGTCTGATTAGTCTGTCTTTGAGTCTCTTACGCACTGTTACGTCTGATTCTCTTTCTGTATATTAGGAATTTCTATCCGAGTGATTGCATACATGAACCCTCTATTATGCTGAAATATATTAACTTATCAAGGCTGAACTTTATTTTCCGTCGTTATTAAATACCAGTTCGCGTGTTGCATTTTGAACGATTCGGAAATTTTGTTCTGTTTTTTTAGCTAATGTACGCGTATACGAATGATTCATTTATTAAATCCGTCGAGTTACTATTCAACTGGTTTGGACGATAGATTTTCTAATTCATTTTCATGCCTATGTTCAAACAGTGTAAGCCTTGTTCACGACCTAATTACAGACTTTACGATGATCCAATAAGTGTTGTCGAACTGTACGGTTAATTATTTGCATTCCTTAAGAAAGGCGTGCATGATTCCCGATTATTTGATTTTGTACCTTAGTTTTTGTTATCTACGAGATGCAGCCATTGAACTAATAATTGGTCTTTATTATTCGGCTGTCCTTGATCGACCATTTGTCGAGTTAGAACACATGACTCGTTACTCATTTTCACAATTCATTACGCTTTGAAACCAGTGTTGACTACGAATGGGCAGCTCAGTCATTAATTTAGCATATATTTTACTGGCTATTTGTAAAATTATTTCCACACGATTACGATTTGTTGCATTTAATCTTGTTGACCATACACTGCCTACAAATTTTTGTATTTGCTAAATAAAACTAAAATGATGATTATTTTGCGTGGTTCTCGGAAAATTCCTCGGCTGTTTTCCAGGCATCTTGTGGCTTCTAAGAAAATAACCAAGGACGTGTCAAGTCCTAATAGTGTCTGTAAGGCCTCAGTTGATCAGAATCAAGCTAAATAACAAGGCAAATAATAAGGCAATAACGAATGCTTAAATAGATACAAACAGATGATCGAGACACGTTTTTTTTAAATTCAGACGTAAATTAGACACCCAGTTGTTTTTTATATGTCATGTGGATTGTAAAATCAGATGTGATTTATTCTGGCATAACGTGTATATCTTTTTGAAACCCTTGCGTCATTAAACTTGATCTATATTTTTTGTAATTCTGATGTGAAAAGTTAACAGCTTAGTTTAATTATTTGATAAGCCGCTGTAATGTCGAGATATCCATTTGCATGTGTTAAAGTGTTGATGGTGGCTTAATTCGATTTTTTAAACACATTGTTATAAAGCGGCCAAAGCAAATGGTAAAATAAACCTATAATGTAAATAATATTTTCTTTTATTTCCTTACACATCAGAATGTCGTAGGAAGCATTGATGAGATGTCAAAACGTGAAGGTCACCATCTGGAAACCGATTGGGCCAATGTTCATTTGCAGCAAGATCGGAATATTGAAAATATCTCTGGGTATGGTTCAGATCATTCTAAATATGGAGACGAAGATCGGAAAGCAGAGGCGGCAGCGAAGATTCAGGCAGGCTTTCGCGGTTACAAAACGCGTCAAGAGCTGAAGCATAATTTGGCCGACCAGAATTACCACAAGAATGAATTTGACATGCAGGTAAGATGCAACAAGAACATGCCACAATTCCCACTAGGAAATCATGGAAGCCATCGAGGAATCTTACAGTGATATAACTGAACTAATTTGTTACTAGGTTCGCAAAACCTAATACATACTTGCATATATATTAGTTCTTCGCAACAAAACAGTATTTAAATATAACGAGCTTGATTGTTAGTGTGGAAGAAGAGCATAAGGTGCAATTCTCAAATGTATTCGCATAAAAAGGAATTTAATAATTATGCGATAATAGTAAAGACGATACTTATAACATATAGTATACTAGAAGTTGTCGAATTGGCTTTGTCATCCAAGACATGGATGATATGAAATGTCTGTTTCTTTATAATGTTTCTGCTTCAACTGTTGCAGCCTTCTCCATTAACTAATTATTGCCATTTCGTTTACGATAAGTGTTTCCGGATTATTCGCATAAGGATTGCTTCGTTTTGTTTAAGAAATCTTTATAGTAGTCGTGCGGTGTCCTATCAGTTTCGATTGTGTAGATTTGCTGTTATCATCCTCGTAAGGCAGCCAACAGCCTTCCGGGTTTCGTTACATTTTGCCTCATTCTGCATGATCCATCGTCGCTGCACATTCAATGACAATTTGTGACTTGTTACGCATTGACAACAATTAATATTATTAAAGATCTATCTTGACTTTGAATGAATTCTTTACATCATTCAAATGACAATCCTTAACTTGACAATGTTTGTAATTATTTTCCCATTTTCGGGATTAAACTTTAATGATTTTGCTTAATTAGCTTAATTATATTTTGAACATTTTCAAAAGATTAGAAGAGCAATGATCAGGTAGTGAATATATTCTAATCATTTTACATCTGAGAGAAATTGTTAAATGACTATGGTTGTACATTTAGATATTTTTAAAGCACTTAATTTAACATATTTTTGCGAGACTGCATTAATCGAAATTAACTGATCTGCGTTTTGACTAAAGCATTTATTATTTCAGTAGTTTCTACTTTCCTGAACAAAAAATATTTTGGCTGCATTTACCGGAAGCGTTCTGCAGATTGTCCATCCTCGCCAATTTTACAAAACAAACTAATGAAGCAAGCGCGATATTTATTCTGGCCCTATTATTTATAAACTCCATTTAAAATAACGTAATTGCAATTGCTGTCATATTTTCTGGTGGAGGCAGACCAATAATTCAGAAATAGCCGTCATAAACACATGCCATTGTAAGTGATACAGTTAGTTAAAGAGAAAATTCTAATTAAGGTCGATGTTAACTTCTCTTTTGCACGCAGATGATTGTAAATATATTGAAGTATTTTCTAACAAAGCCCGTAGGAGGGAAATCAAAAATATCAGAAATAGACATCAAAGAAATGTGGTTGATTTTGAAATATACAGACTCAAAGAAAGTAGTAATTCAATCGTAACTAATTGAATATTACACCTATTAGCAGTAAGTCTTAAGAGGGATTAAGTTGAACTAGATAACCATTTTTTAAACTTGGCCATTACCAACAAAAGATCGGTTAGAAATGAGTTCATTACAGAGGCTGTCAAAATGGCACATATTATTTCAGATAAGGATAAGATGAAATTTTAATTAGACGTTGCCTCAATGGTTTTAACATACCAAGAGGAAGAAGTTAAGCCATACTCTGAAATTCAAGGTCTCAGAAAGGATTTAATATCAAATAATGTTATATGTCTAAAATACGATAAAGGAGGAGCAACAGTTCTGATGAGTCAATCCGATTATAATAATAAAATGTTAGGTAATGCAAAAGTATACACTACAATTACAAAATACCCAATAGATGGGCTAAATGGCAATTTAAACTATTAATCGATAATATGATTGCCAGTGATGAATTAGATTCGATGCTTAGTAAAACTTTCATACTAAGAGATACAGTAGCACCCAGCGTGTACGGGTTAGTAAAAGTGCACAAGCCCGGTAATCCATTAAGGATTATTGTGAATGTCCAAAACTCCAAAACATATACAATTTCTTAAGTTTTTGTGTCAAAGAAAAAACATTCGTATTTGTTAGAACATACATTATTAAACTCTTATAAGTTCGTTGAAATTGTTAATAAATATGTACTAGATGAAAAGGATAGATTGGTAAACTTAGAAGTTGTACCTATGTTTATGAATATACCAATACATGAAGACCTGTATTGTTTTCCACGTTTCCTCGTTGATCATCACGTAATATTACAAGGAAGTAATATGACGATTTGACACGTCATGGAGATGATGCGTATATGTATGTACTCTAATTATTTTAAATTTTGGAAAGAATTTAATAAACAAATTCAAGGTATTCGAATGGGACAACATTTGTAGTCCCAATAGTAAATTTCTTTAAGCATTATTTGGAAAATATTCTTCGGGATAAGACTCAACTGAAACTAAAGTTGTACCTACTTTTCTTAGATGACATATTAATGATTTGGAACCATGGTGATAATGAAATGGTAAATTTCTTAAATTTAGCGATTCGAATGATTGAACTTCAATTTACTTTGGAAATGAAATCATCAGTTGAATTACCATTTTTGTGTGTCAAAATAATTAAAGTCAGAAATTAGAAAGAAATATTTATAGGAAGGATACGTATTCCGGAATCCTAATTAATTTCAAGTCCAATCACCCGTATCGAATGAAAATCGTTATCTTAAAGTCATTAACATTTAGAAGTCTCAGATTAACAGATATAATGCATAGGAATGTAGAATTAGGTAGACTGTGCAATATATTCAAGGCTAATGGTTATCCCCTTCATTTAATAGATGCAACAAGGATGGATTTCGTGTGAAATTTTTATCCTTATTTAATTTACATAAAAGCGAACTCCATATTAAATTGGAAAGTGAAATCAATAGCTTTAAAATACAATATAAATACCGTTTTTAAACAGTCCTTTATAATAGACATTAAATTTTCTAACCAAAAAGAAAAGATTGAACCCTTAGAAACATCAGGAGTGTATGAAATCTTATACAATGATTGCGGTCTCATTTATGTTAGTGAGACCATGCGTCCAATCAAGTTAAGAAGAGATGAACACAAAACTGCTTGCATGTATGGACATATTGTTAAATCTGATCTTGCTCGTCATTTAGTGGAGACTATACATACTATTAGCTGAGTTGGTTGCATAGGCTTAGGAATATTTATGCGTAATAGGGTAATGAGTCTGATCAGAGAATCTATCGAAATTAAATCTAGAGATAATATTATAATTAAAACTGCTGTTGAAAATCGTTAGGTTCCACTTGGAATACCGCATAAGATAATGTCAGGAAAGAGGATTGCATGAATTGGAAACTGAAGCTAGTTCCAGTAAAAGATTAAGAGCATCGGATTAAGACTGACTTATTAATGGCCTTATTATTCAATAAACGGCTTATCATTTATTGAGAATATTGTCTTTTGATATTTCACTCCTAACTACTCGTTCGATTTTAAAACTTATTGATTTGAACGCTCATTTTTTTTCTTTTAATCCCATCCTACCTATTGAGATCATTCTAATAATACAGTATTTCAAATTTTTAGAATAGTTAATTAGTCTGATGCGTGCAAAGGATAAATTAATGTCTATTGACTGAAGTATTATTTATATGTACGTACATGTGTATCAATTATATTCAACTGAACATTTTAAGTTATGTACACATGCACATGCGTGACATCCGACTAGATAATGACATCACAATAATTGTTATTAACAAGCCCATTCTGTTTACAACCTGAGTTGCTTGAAATGAAATTTAACACGTGAATTTGTTATTCTGATTTCTAGTTTTATCACTCACACAAGCATGTGTTTAGGAAAAGTGATTCTTAATTATTGTGCTCCATACGCCAGAAAATATGAGGACAATCTCACTTAAGTTCTTTTACATGGAGTGTATATAACAAATAATCTAAGGCATGCAAATGATAAATTCTTACTCCGCCACTCTAGTCACATTTAGTTAGATGAACATAACAGATACGGAAGTGTACACACACGTGCGATACATAATTATTTAGTGAAAGATCAGTCTGAATTATAAATAATATGGCCAGAGGAAATATCGCGCTTGATTCATTATTAGTTTTGAAGTACTGTTATAAAGCGACTTTGAGGAATAGAAAAGAAAAATTTAATTATTAAATGGTTCTTTTATCTCCTTATAAACAAGATTGATGTAGCAAGAAATGATTTGCTGACATCAGGTGAAGGTCAACAACTGGAAACCGATTGGTATAAATTTAACGTGCAGCAAGATCCGCACACTGCAAATATTGCTGAGTATGGGTCAGATCATCTTACATTTAGAGATGAAAATCGAAAAGCAGAGGCTGCAGCGAAGATCCAGGCTGGCTTTCGCGGGTACAAAACGCGTCAAGAACTGAAGCATAACTTGGCCGACAAGAATCACCACAAGGATGAATTTGACATGCAGGTAATACGCAATGAGTACATTTCAGATAATTCCATCTATGTTAGCAGGAAAGACACTATAAATAAAAAATTCTACTCCAAGCTCTATTGTAAATGTGGAAGAGAAATAATTTTTAAATCTACTATTTGACGAGAAGAGGTCAAAATTTTTAAAGATAATCTATAAGATTAAAAAATGAATTATAATGCAATTATAACATAGTTGAGGACAAGTGTTGAAGCAAAGGACTGGAATATTATTCATTTTCAGTTTTATTAAATTAAAACTACAGCGTTTCTCCATATATTAACAATATATGCTGTGCGCTCCCACATCTAATTGCATCAATGACACATCCCATCAAAACTGCAAATTATTATGCCCGGAAACATTTAGTTTTGTTGAAATATTTCTATTCGTACAGGTCAAACTTTATTGTTAACTGTGAAATTCTCTTTCTAGTCGTTTACTTTTTCACGGGTTGCATTTAAATGATTCACGTTTGTTCATGTATTCTTGGAGGCTGTTACGCACCGTTATGGCTGATCCTCTTTCTCTATCCTAGGAATTTCTACCCGTGTGATTTAATACAAGCTAGGGTATTTTGAGTCATCTAAGCTGAAGATTATTTTCTGTCGTTTCAATCACTAGTTCGCGAGTTTTACATTGAATAATAAGCAAATTTTGTTACGTTATATTTGCAGCTGTTGTGCTAGGTAATGACTGATGCATCTATCAGATCCGTCGATTTTCCATCCACCTGGTGTGGAAGAAAGATTTTCCAATTCTTTTTAATACCAATTTTCAAACATTACCAGCCTTGTTAAAGATGTGATTACTGCCCGTTCGATGATGGGGTATTTACTTCATTTTAGGATTGCGTACCGAAATGTTTGAATCCACTGTCATCATGATTTTTCCAAATATTTCAACCTCCGTGTATGGAGATCTTTTTCAATGGCAAACACATCACCCACTAAGTTGACAATCAATATGTCAGGTGGAAATATTAGTTTAAATTGCCCCATTTATACTTGTTGTTAGATCTCTTAAGCATAACGTTTTTTGAAAAAAATGCTAGGAAGGTGTATGCTAAATTGGTTTGTGTATGTCTGCATGTATAAACTCTTCACAATGAGATTACAGTGATTACTGACAACTCACTAGATAAGCGTACATCATGCATGTGTGTATGTGTTCTCGCTTGTTTTGGATTGGGGAGTAACCAATTAATGTACGTGTACACTCATTCCAGTGAAATTACAGCGATTTGGCAACATCTGACTATTCACTCGATAAGCGTGTTTGTGTGTATGTGCGTGAGCGTTTACATAAGACTGAGAACTAATCTGTTGCATGTAATTACAGGCACGTGTAACATTCCTTCAAATGAAACTAAAATAATAACTGTCATTTCCTAAATGCACACGTCAGACCTATTTTACACGTACTTTCCTAAATGAAGTAATTACGAGTGGCATTCCGGTGAGGAGGGGGCAAGATACTATGAATAGAGTAAATAATTAAGAGGTATCAAAATTAAATTAGAAACGGATAAAGTGTTTCAATAGGGTAGAAGTTAAATTAAACGGCTCGTAAAAGAAATTGAAAATTGCCTGATAAAGAAAGATACTATTAATAGTGCAAAGAAAATTGGGCTTTTAAAAAAAATAAACCTTCCCGTCATGTACAAATAAATGTTTGTTAAAGACGCTACATTAACAACAGAACGTAAGGTAATATATAAAATAAGATAAGTTATCAAGGATGAAATTATAAGACAATCAGATAATTAATTAGGAGATATTGAATTACGCACCCTCCACCTCTATAAGTTAATATCCATCCAGTCTTCTTATTCTTCTTACTTGAGCGAGTTTCTGATTCAGATTCGTGCAATCTTCGTTTCCTACCATTATTTAATGCTGTATTCCAAATAGGACCTAGTAATTTTTCTATCGTTGTTTCATTCATGATATCATTTCTCGAATTAATTTCTATGGATTCTCTAATCAATCTAGTCGATCTACTACGGCCACAAATTGATATACGTCTATACCCATCCCAATTAATTGAGTGTCCTGTCTCTACTGTATGGCGTGCAAGATCCGATCTATTAACATGGCTATACTTGCATGTGGTTTTATGTTCCCCTCTTCTTACCCTATTTGGACGCATGGTTTCACCTACATACAGCAGGTTACAGTCGTTACATGGAATTTCATATACTCCTGATGTGTCTAATGGTTCTAATTTCACATTTTGGTTGGGCAGTTTAATTTCACTTGGATGAGTGTACTCGTGCATTAATTGATTACTCCTCAATCCAAAACAAACGAGAACACATACACACGTGCATGATGTACGCTTATCTAGTGAGTTGTCAGTAATTATCATTAAATCACTGTAATCTCATTGTTAAGAGTGTATACATGCAGACATATACACAAACCAATTTAATATACACTTTCCTAGCATTTTATCAAAAAACATTATACTTAAGAGATCTAACAACAAGTATAACTGGGGCAGTTTAAACTAATATTTCCACTTGACATATTGATTGTCAACTTAGTGAGTGATTTGTTTGCCATTGAAAAATATCTCCGTACCCGGAGGTCGAAATATTTGGAAAAATCATGATGACAGTGGATTCAAACATTTTGGTACGCAATCCGAAAATCAGGTAAATAATCTATTTCCTGTCGCGCAACATGTTTCTTTTAAAGATGATCGAGTATGTTTTGTCGAAATGTGCGGTCAATTTGTTCTTTAAATCAAATTTCCCAGCATGATGTTAACACCAATCCCACTGTTTTTAACCAATCGTCGAACAAAATAGCAAGACGCCCGCCAGTTGCACGGTGTGATACGTTTCGACTTTCCATGATTATTATCATAGTACGATAGCAAATGCACTAACGAGGTTCAAACCACTGTGCATATATAGTGAAAGCAAAATTAGATGTGCAATTTGAGTTAGAACACATGAATCGTTACTCATTGTCACAATTTATTTTGCTTTGCAACTAGTGTTGTCTATGAATAGGCAATTTATGCTATTAAATTGACATAAGTTTACCTGATTATATATTTAAAAATATTTCAACACGATTACGCTTATTTACATTTAATTTTGGTAAACATGAACTGCCTACAATCTTTTCTATTTGTAATGTAAACTAACTCGATTTTCATGATATATAAAAGAAAAAAATGTCATGCTCATTTTGTGTGGTTGTCCGAAAATTCCTCGCCTGTTTTTCTGGCTTCTCGTGGCTTCTTATAAAAACATGGCCTCAGTTGATCAAAGTAAAGTTCAGTAACGAAACTAATAATAAAGCAAGAGAAAATAATTAAAGAGACACGAACAGATGATCGAGACATGTTTTTATATTCAGACGAACTTTGCACACCTAGTTGTTTCATTATATGTTATTTGGATTTTAAATTAAGTAGTCCATTAATCTAGCATAACGTATATATCAGTTTTGAAACCCGTGCTGTACTTAACAAGATCTCCATTTTTTGGTTTTGCTTATGAGTAAGGTTAATAGATTAGCTTAATTATTTATATACAAATTGTTAAATAATTTTAAAAGCCACTGTTATTTCGAATAAATAATAAGGTTATTAGCATATGATATTAATATGCATGTGGTGAAATGTTGATTTTGGTTTACTACGATTTTTTACACACATTGTTATAAAGCTGCCCATGGGAATGGCAATGTAAACCATTAATTTAAATGATATTTTAATATATTTCCTTACACACCAGAATGTTGGAGGTAGCGTTGATGGGATGTCAAAACATGAAGGTCAGCATCTGGAAACCGATTGGGCCAATGTTCGCTCGCAGCAAGATCCGCATATTGCATATATTTCTGAGTATGGTTCAGATCATCCTACATTTAGAGACGAAGACCGAAAGGCCGAGGCTGCAGCAAAGATCCAGGCTGGATTTCGCGGTTACAAAACGCGTCAAGAACTGAAGCATAATTTGGCCGACCAGAATCACGACAAGGAAGAGTTTGACATGCAGGTAATAGGCAAGAAGTACATGTCACATAATTTCCACTAGGAAATCATGGGAGCCACAGGGTATATTGACATTAATATACCGAGCCTTTTCATTAGTGTAGTAGAAGATTATACGGTTGAATTCGAGTAAAACGACAGTGTTTACTTATGCAATAATAGTAAAATCGAGGGCAAACTGGTTGTTGATAAGTAGAGAATATTGTTTATCAGGAGTTATCCAATTATCGTTGCCATTCACGTGATGAAGTATATAAATTGTATCTCTCTATGTTACGTTTCTCCTTAAACTGTAGTAGCCTTCTTCACGAATTAACTATTGTCTTTTAGTTTACAATAAGTGTTTCCATGCTATTCGGATAATGATTGACTCTTTTGTTTAAGAAATCTTTATATTAATCGTGCAGTGTTCTGTCAGTTTCGACCGTGTAGATTTGTTTTTTCATCCACGTAAAGCAGCTACTAGCCTTTCGGTTTTCGTTACCTTTCGGCTCATTCTACATGATCCATCTTCACGGCAAATTGAATTACTTTATGTGAAATATAAAACATTTACAACATTCTATACTATTAACGACAAAAGTTGACTTCTACTGTATTCTTTATATCATTCAAATAGCATTTCTTAACTTCACAATATTTAAAATAATTTACACATTTGCGCGATTAATCTTTAGTGGTTTTGCTGATTTAAGATCGTTTTACAATACGCTGTCTTTAAAATTTATGCTGATCCATTCTGATTATACATTTTTATTGCTATCTGTCAGGTTAATAGGGGGCGAAACAGTAATATTGTCTGGAGTACTTTTATTGCTCTAAATCATGCTCATCAACTAGACTAAGTGTAAATAAAGAATAGATGCATTAGAAGATACCAGAATATCAAGAAACGTTTATCGATTCAGACGAATATTTGATAAACACATGTATTTCTTATTTTGGAGGCATTTCATTGGCGTGAAGTTTTTTATTCCAGCACAAATTTTCTACATGTCTACGAACCCTCCGCGCTCAAAAGTATAATCGTCATTAATCCGTCATTTTTTAAATTTATTTACAAACTGTAAGTTAATTTAAAAAGACAATGTAATGTAGACATCATAATGTAATCATTTAAATCTGATAGCAATATGCACGCGGTAACATTTAGATGGTGGTTTATTACGATTTTTAAACATATTATAATAAAGCGGCAAATGGGAATGGTAAAGTAAACCTTTACTGTAAATAATATTATCTTTTATTTTCTTGCATACCAGAATGTCGGAGAACGCGTTAATGGGATTTCAACATGTGAAGGTCAGCATCTGGAAACCGATTGGGCCAATTTTAACTCGCAGCAAGTTCCGCATATTGCACATATTTCTGAGTATGGTTCAGATCATCCTACATTTAGAGACGAAGATCGTAAGGCAGAGGCTGCAGCGAAGATCCAGGCTGGCTTTCGCGGTTACAAAACGCGTCAAGAACTAAAGCATAATTTGGCTGATCAGAATCACCACAAGGATGAAATTGACATGCAGGTAACATGTCAAAAAAGTTCCCGTTAGGAAATCATCAAAGCCACAGAGGATTTTTACACTGATATACCGAGTTTGATTGTTATTATGGAAGAGGGGCATAAGGTTTATTCTATAATTTATACGAGAAAAAAACGAATGTGCTCATTTGTGCAATAATAGAAAATAGATGCCAAATATGATAAGCGAAAACTAGAACATATAGTATATTAGAAGTTGTCGAATTGGCGTTATCATCTCCGAGATGGGGGATATACAAATTCTCTTCCTTTTTTATGTTTCTACTTAAACTGTAGTAGCCTTCTTCACGTACTAACTATTGTATTTTCGTTTACGATAAGTGTTTCCGAGCTACTCGTATATTGATTGCCTCGTTTTATTTAAGAAATCTTTATAGTAGTCGTGCAGTGTCCTATCAGTTTCAATTGTGATGATTTATTGTTTTTATCCACGTAAGGCAGCAACTAGCCTTCCGGTTTTTGTTAAATTTCGGCTCATTCTGTATGATCCATCGTCGCAGCAAATTGAATTACTTTATGTAACAAATTACACTCTGACAACTTTCAATATTATAAACGAACGATGTTGACTTCGAATGGATTCTTTATTTCATTCAAATTTCATTCCTTAATTTGACAATGTTTGAAATTATTTTCACATTTGGGGGATTAATCTTTTGTAATTTTTCTGATTTTAGATCGTTTTGCAATATTTTTTCATAAAATGTAGCCTGATCCATTCTGATTATACAATTTTATTGCTTTCAGACAAGTTAATAGGTGGAAAACTCTAATAATGACTTGATTGCTTTCATTTTTCTTACTCAAGCTCTTCAACTAGACGCAGTGTAAACATAGAATAGATGCATTAAAAGGTAGCATATTATCAAAAACATTTATTGATTCAGACGCATATTAGACAAACATATTTCTTATTTTGGAGAAATTTCATATGCGTGAAGTATTTATTCCAGCACAAAGTTTATACATGTTTACGAACCCTCTGCGCTCAAAGTATAATCGTCATTATTCCGTCCTTTTTAGAACAAAGATTGAAGGATTAGCATTATTTTCTTTTAAGCATTTTAAAATGTTTAAAATAGCAACGAAGTGATAGATATAATATAATAATCAAATTAATCCGAGAGAAATTTTTATATTGTTAAATGACTATGGTTTTCCATTTTGGCCATTTATAAATACTGTTATAAAGCAGCTTTGAGGATTGGAAAGTAAGTATTAAAATTATTTAACCTTGCTTTTATCTCCTTATAAACCAGATTGCTGTAGCAAGAAATGATTTTCTGTCATCAGGTGAAGGTCAAGAACTGGAAACCGATTGGTCTAAAGTTCATTTGCAGCAAGATCCGCAAATTGCACATATTTCTGAGTCTCGCTCAGATCATCCTACATTTAGAGACGAAGATCGAAAGGCAGAAGCTGCAGCGAAGATCCAGGCTGGCTTTCGTGGTTACAAAACCCGTCAAGAACTGAAGCATAATATGGCCGATAAGCATTACAATAAGAATGAAATTGACATGCAGGTAATGCGCAATAAGTACATTTCAGATTATCTCATCTATGCTAGCATGAAAGCCACATAGAAAGTGGAAAATGCTACTTCAAATGCTATTGTTAATGTGGAAAAGAAGCAAATTGTAATTCTACTATTTGACAAGAATATTTTGGAATTTGTGAAGGAAATCTAGAAAATTGATAATGAATTCTATTGCAGTCATAACATAGTCGAGGACAAGCGCTGTGGCAATGCTGTTAATTTCTGATTACATTCCATTAAAACGATAGTGTTACTCCAGATATTACCAATATATATTAAACATGGTTGTATCCTATTACTTCAATGAAACCGTCCAGCAGAGCTTCACATAATTCAGCCTGGAAACATTGAATTTTTTCTAATATTTTTGTCCGTATATGTTAAACTTCAATTCCCACTGTGAAATTATATTTTTCTGATCGTACAATTGTTCACGGGTTGAATTTAAATGATTCACGTTTGTTTATGTATTCCTTGAGGCTGTTAGGCACCGCTGCAGCTGATCCTCTTACTATATCCGAAGAGTTTCTACACGTGTGATTTAATACAAGAACCATCTTTTATGCTGGGATATTTTGAATCATCTAGGCTGAACTTTATTTTCCTCTGTTTCAACCACAATTTCGCGAGTTCACTATTGGATGATAAGCAAATTTTGTTTTGAATTTCTTTTAAAGTTGTTTTACACGTTAATGTCTGATTCATTTCTCAGATCCGTCGTGTTTTCATTCTGCTGGTTTGGAGGACCGTCCTTGTAACTCTTTTTTATGCCTATTTTCAAATAGTACCAGCCTTGTTAACGATCTAATTACTGACATTTTAGTTATCTAATAAGTATTGTCGAAATGAGCGGTCAATTATTTGTACGTATCCTCTACGCAATCATTAAGACAGACGTGTAGGATTCCCCTTTATAGGAGCATGTACCTTAGTATTTGTTACCTACTGATAAGGCCTTCGAAATTTCAATTGGGCTGATATTGAACTATCATTTGTCATAGCATTTCGAGTTAGAACAGATGAATGGTTACTCATTGACACCATTCATTAGGCTTTGTAATCAATAGTGTTTACGAATAGGCAGCTTTCGTCATTTAATTAACATACATCTTCTTGACTATTATGAAAATTAATTCCACGCGATTAAGATTTTGATAAAGATAATTCTGATTGCTATACATCCTCTATAATATTTTGTATATTGTAATGTAAACTAATTGATTTTCATGATATATAAAAAAATAAATCATGCTCATTTTGTGTGGTTGTCCGAAAATTCCTCGCCTGTTTTTCTGGCTTCTCAAAGATTCTTGGAAAAACATGGTCGTGCGAAATACCAATAGTGTATGTAAGGCCTCAGTTGATCAAAATAAAGTCCAATAACTAGGCTAATAATAATGCAAAAGAAAATAATTAAAGTGATACGAACAGAGGATCGAAACGCGATTTTATATTTAGACGCACTTTACAAATCCAGTTTTTTATTATATGTTTTAAAGATTATGAAGTTAGCAGTCATTTATTCTGTCATAATGTGTATATCTGTTTGAAATCTGTGCTTTACTAAACTCAGTCTCTATTATTTTAGTATGGCAATGTAAACCATTAATTTAAATGATATTTTATTGCATTTCCTTACACACCAGAATTTCGGAGGAAGCGTAGATGTGATATCAACACGTCAAGGTCAGCATCTGGAGACCGATTGGGCCAATTTTCCCTCGCAGCAAGATACGCATATTGCACATATTTCTGAGTATGGTTCAGATCATTCTTCATTTAGAGACGAAGACCGAAAGGCCGAGGCTGCAGCGAAGATCCAGGCTGGCTTTCGCGGTTACAAAACGCGTCAAGAACTGAAGCATAACTTGGCCGACCAGAATCACCACAAGGATGAATTTGAAATGCAGGTAATATGCAATAAGGACATGTCACCTAATTCCCACTAGGAAATCATGGGAGCCACAGAGTATATTGACAGTAATATACCGAGCTTTATTGTTAGTATGGGATAAGCTTATAAGGTGGAATTCTTAAATGTATTCGAGTAAAACTAATGTGTTTACTTATGCATTAATATTAAAATCGAGTGCAAACATGGTTGTTGATGACTAGAACATATGGTTTATCAGGAGTTATCTAATTATCGTTATCCTCCACGAGATGAAGAATATAAAGTGTATCTCTCTTTGTTACATTTCTACTTAAACTGTAGTAGCCTTCTTCACGAACTAACTATTGTCTTTTCGTTTACGATAAGTGTTGCCATGCTATTCGGATAATGATTGCCTCTTTTTGTCTAAGAAATCTTTGTGATAATCGTGCATTGTTCTGTCAGTTTCGATCGGGTAGATTTGTTTTTCATCCACGTAAAGTAGCTACTAGCCTTCCGGTTTTCGTTACCTTTCGGCTCATTCTGCATGATCCATCGTTACGACAAAATGAATTAATTTATGTTAAATATCACACATTGACAACATTGTACACTATTAGCGACAAAAGTTGACTTCGAATGGATTCTTTATATCATTCAAATAGCATTTCTTTAACTTGACAATGTTTGAAATAATTTTTATATTTGCGCGATGTAACGTTGGTGGTTTTGCTGATTGTAGATTTTCTTCCAATACGCTGTCTTTAAAATTTATGCTGATCCAATCTGATTATACATTTTTTTGTTACCAGACAGGTTAATAGGGGCGAAACTTTAATATTGTATGCAGCTCTTTTATTGTTCTAAATAATACTCATCAACTAGACTACATGTAAAAAAATGGTAGATGCATTAAAAGATACCAGAATTTCAAATAACAAGCACATGTACTTCATATTTCGGTGGCATTTCATTGGCGTGAATTATTTTATTCCAGCACAAAGTTTCTACATATTTACGAACACTCTGCGCTCAAAAATATTAATCGTCATTATTCCGTCCTTTTTAGAACAAAGTTTGAAATATTAGCTTAATTATATTTCAAAATTTTCAAATGTTTATAATAGCAACGATGTGGTGGGTAAAATATAATAATCATTTTAAATCCGAGAGAAATTTGTATTTTGTTTAATGACTATAGTTTTCCATTTCGACATTTTTAAATACTGTTATAAAGCAGCTTTGAGGATTGGAGCATTAAAATTATTTAACCTTGCTTTTATCTCCTTATAAACCAGATTGCTGTAGCAAGAAATGATTTGCTGTCATCACGTGATGGTCAAGAACTGGAAACCGATTGGTCTAAAGTTCACTTGCAACAAGATCCCCAAATTGCACATATTTCTGAGTCTCGCTCAGATCATCCTACATTTAGAGACGAAGATCGAAAGGCAGAAGCTGCAGCGAAGATCCAGGCTGGCTTTCGTGGATTCAAAACGCGTCAGGAGCTGAAGCATAATATGGCCGACCAGTATCACAACAAGAATGAAATTCACATGCAGGTAATAGGCAATGATTACATTTCAAATAATTTCACCTATATTAGCATGAAAGCCACAGAGAAAAGGGAAAATGCTACTCCAAGCTCTATTTTTAATGTAGAAGGGAAGGAAATTCTATTTCTATTATTTGGCAAGAATAATTTGAAATTTGAGAAGGTAATCTTGAAGATTGATAATGAATTCTTATTTATATATAATATAGTCGACACCAAGAGTTGTATCAACGGACTGAAATGTTTTACATTTCCGATTTTACTAAATTAAAAAGATAGCGTTACTCCAGATATTACCCATATGCATTTTGCGCGGTTAAATCTTATTCATTCGTTGAAACCGTCCAGAAGCACTGCGTATTATTTAGCCCGCAAACATTTAATTTTGTTCTAATATTTCTATTCATACTGGTCAAACTTCATTTCTCATTTTCAAATTATCTTCTTCTGATCCTGTACTTGTTCACGGGTTGCATTAAAATGATTCACGTTTGTTTATGCATTCTTTGAGGCTGTTAGGTACCGCTGCGGCTGATCCTCTTACTATATTCGAATAATTTCTACCCGTGTGATTTAATACAAGAACTTTATTTTATGCTGGGATATTTTGAGTCATTTTGGCTGCACTTTATTTTCCGCGTTTTAAGCACAATTACGCGAATTGCACATTGAATGACAAGCAACTTTTGTTTTGAATTTTGTACAGTTGTTTTGCACGTTAATGTCTGATTCAGTTATCCGATCCGTCTGTTTTTCATTGACCTGGTTTGGAGGACCGTCCTTGTAATTCTTTTTTATACCTATATTCAAATAGTACCAGCCTTGTTAACGATCTAATTACTGACATTTTGGTTATCTAATAAGTATTGTCGAAATGAGCGGTCAATTATTTGGACGTTTCCTCTAAGCAATCTTTAAGACAGGCGTGTAGGATTCCCCATTATGTGAGCATGTACCTCAGTATTTGTTATCTACGATAAGGCCATCAAAATTTCACTTGAGCTGATATTGAACGATCATTTGTCACAGCAATTCGAGTTAGAACATATGAATGTTTACTCATTGACACCATACATTACGCTTTGCAATCAATGGTGTTTACGAATAGGCAGCTTTTTTAATTTAATTAACATACACCCTCTTGACTATTATAAAAATTATTTCCACGCGGTTAGGATTTTGAAAGAAATAATTCTGCTTACCATACACCCTCTGCCATATTTTGTATTTGTAATGTAAACTTATTGATTTTCATGATATATAGAAGAAAACTGAAGTCATGCTCATTTTGTGTAGTTGTCGGAAATTTCCTCGCCCGTTTTTCTGGCTTCTCGTGGCTTCTTATAAAAACATGGTCGAGTGAAATCCTTATAGTGGCTGTGAGGCCTCAGTTGATCAAAATAAAGCTCAATACCTAGGCTAATGTTAAAGCAAGGGAAATAATTAAAGAGATACGAACGATTGATCGAGGCACGTTTTCATAATCAGACGCAATTTCCACACCCAATTCTTTTTATTATATGTTATAAGGGTTATAAAGTTATCCGTCATTTATTCTGTCATAAAGTGTATATCTATTTTGAAATCTGTCCGTTGTTAAACTCGGTCTCCATTATTTTGTTATTGCTTATGAGTAGGTTTAACAGATTAGCTTAATTATTTATATATGAATTGTTAAATAAATTTATAAGCCACTGTAATTACGAAAGAATAATGTATTTATTAACATCTGATATGAATTTGCATGTGGTTAAATGTTGATGTTGGTTTACTACGATTTTTTACACACATTGTTTTAAAGAGGTCAATGGGAATGGAAATGTAAACTATTAATGTAAATAATATTTCCTTACATTTCCTTACACATCAGAATGTCGGAGGAAGCGTTGATGGGATGTCAACACGTGAAGGTCAGCATCTCGAAAACGATTGGGCCAATGTTCACTCGCAGCAAGATCCGCATATTGCACATACTTCTGAATATGGTTCAGATTATCCTATATTTAGAGACGAAGATCGAAAGGCTGAGGCTGCAGCGAAGATCCAGGCTGGCTTTCGTGGTTACAAAACGCGTCAAGAACTGAAGCATAACTTGGCCGACCAGAATCACCACAAGGATGAATTTGAAATGCAGGTAATATGCAATAAGGACATGTCACCTAATTCCCACTAGGAAATCATGGGAGCCACAGAGTATATTGATAGTAATATACCGAGCTTTATTGTTAGTATGGGATAACCGTATAAGGTGGAATTCTTAAATGTATTCGAGTAAAACTAATGTGTTTACTTATGCATTAATATTAAAATCGAGTGCAAACATGGTTGTTGATGACTAGAACATATGGTTTATCAGGAGTTATCTAATTATCGTTATAATATAAATAATAATATAAAGTGTATCTCTCTTTGTTATATTTCTGCTTAAACTTCTAGTAGCCTTCTTCACGAACTAACTATTGTCTTTTCGTTTACGGTAAGTGTTTCGTGGCTATTCGTTTGGTTTATGAAATATTTATAGTAGTCGAGCGGTGTCCTATCTGTTTCGATTGTGTAGATTTGGTGTTTCCATCCACGTAAGGTAGTTATTAGCCTTCCGGTTTTCGTTGCATTACGGCTCATTCTGTATGATCCATCTTTACGTCAATTTGAATTACTTTATGTGAAATATTACACTTTGACAATATTCTATTCTATTAGCGAACAATGTTGTCTTCGAGTGGATTCTTCATATAATTAAAATATCATTCCTTAACTTGACATTATTTGAAAATATGTGCATATTTGCGCGATTCAACATTGGTGGTTTTGCTGATTTTAGATAGTCCTTTAATATGCTGTCTTTAAAATGTATTCTGATCCGCTCTGATTATACATTTAATTGGTATCAGGCAAGTTAGTAGGGCGCAAACTCTAATGTTGTCTGGAGCGCTGTTATTGTTCTAAATAATGCTCAACAGCTAGAAGAAGGGTAAAAACGGAATATATGCATTACAAGATACCAGAAGATTAATGACTTTTATCGATTCAGACGCATATTGGACAAACACATATATTTCATATTTCGGAGGCATTTCATTGGCCTGAATTATTTTAGTCCAGCACAAAGTTTCTAAATGTTTCGAACCCTCTGCGCTCAAAAATTATAATCCTCATTATTCTGTCATTTTAAGAATCCCATATTGAAGGAATATCTTAATTATATTGTAAGCATTTTCAAAGTACTAGAATAGCAACTATGTAGTAGATAATATCTAATAATCATATTAAATCCGAAAGAAATTTTTAAATGATTATGGTTTTCCATTTAGATATTTTACAGTACTGTTATAAAGCGGCTTTGAAGATTGGAAAAGTAAACCTTTAATATTATTACATGGCTATTTTATCTATTTATATACCAGATTGCTGTAGCAAGAAATGATTTGCTGTCATCAGGTGAAGGTCAAGAACTGGAAATCGATTGGGCTAAAGTTCATTTGCAGCAAGATTCTCAAATTGCACATATTTCTGAGTCTGGGTCAGATCATCCTACGTTTAAAGATGAAGATCGAAAGGCAGAGGCTGCAGCCAAAATTCAAGCTGGATTTCGCGGTTACAAAACGCGTCAAGAGCTGAGGCATAATTTAGCCGACCAGTATCACAAAAAGAATGAAATTGACATGCAGGTAATGCGCAATAAGTGCATTTCAGATAATCTCATCTATGTTAGCATGAAAGCCACAGAGAAAATAGAAAATGCTACTCCAAGCTCTATTGTTATTGTGGAAGAGAAGGAAATTCTAATTCTACAATTTAACAAAAATAATTTCGAATTTGTGAATGAAATATAGAAGATTGATAATGAACTCTCATGCAGTTATAACATGATCGAGTACAAGCGTTTTAGCCGAGGACTGGAATGTTATTCATTTCCGATTTTATAAATTTATAATAGTAGCGTTACTCCAGGTATTACCAATATATATTAAGCACGGTTACATCCTATCCCTTCAATGAAATCGTCCAGCAGCACTTCACATTATTAAACCCTGAAACATTCATTTTTTAAAATATTTCTATTCGTACAAGTCAAACTTCAATTCCCACCGTGAAATTATATTTTTCTGATCTTGTACTTATTCACGGGTTGTATGTAAATGATTCACGTTTGTTTATACATTTTCTGTGATTGGTAGGCAACTTTATGGCTTATCCTCTTACTGTATCCTAAGAATTTCTACCGGTGTGATTTAATACATGATCTCCCTTTTTTAATGCTGGGATATTTTGAGTCATCTATGCTGAACTTTATTTTCCACCGTTTCAAACACAATTTCGCAAATTGCATATTGTATTATTTTTTATTTTTTGCAGTTGTTTTATACGTTTATATCTGATACATTTATTAGATACGTCGTATTTTCATCCACCTGGTGTGGACGACAGTCTTTCCAATTTTTTTAGATCCATGTTTAATCAGTACCAGTCTTTTTAACAATCTATTTATTGCCTTTTTCATTATCTAATAAGTATTGTCGTACTGAGCGTTCAATTATTTGGTAGTTTTCTCTAAGCATTCTTTAAGACAGGCGTGTATGATTCCCCATTATATGAGCATGTACTTCAGTATTTATTATTTACTGATGAGGTCGTCGAAATTTTATTTGTGCATTATACATGAGCTGATATTGAACGATCATTTCTCGCAGCATTTCGAATTAGAACTCAAGACTGGTCATTCATTGACAACATTCAGCAGCTTTGCAACAAGTGTAGTCTACGAATATGCAGCTTTTGTCATTCAATCAGCATACATTTTCTTGACTATTATGGAAAATATTTTCACACGATTAAGATTTAAAGAAATTGGTTCTGCTTACCTTACATCCTCTTCATTTATTTTAATTTTTGATTCAGGCTGATCGATTTTCATGTTATATAATAGAAAAATTAATTCGCGCACATTTTGTGTGGACGTGGTCAAATTCCTCATCTGTTTATCAGACTTCTTGATGCTTCTTAGAAAAATATAGACATGCGAAATACTAATAGTGTCTGTAAGGCTTCACTAGATCAAAATGAATCTCAATGTCTAGGCTAATAATAAAACAGAGGAAAATAATTAGAGATACGAACACATGATCGAGACCAGTTTTTATACTCAGACGCACTTTAGACACCCAGTTGTTTTCAAATGTTATGTGAATTGAAAAGTTAACATTAATTTATTATGGCATAACGTGTATATCTTTTTTGAAACCAGAGCTTTACTAACCTCGAACTCCATTTTTGGTTTTGCTCATAAAGACGGATAAAAGTCTAGTTTAATTATTTATTTACAAATTTTAAGTTAATTTAAAGAGACAATGTAATGTAGGCATCATAATGTAATCATTTAAATCTGATAGCAATATGCACATGGTAACATTTAGATGGTGGTTTATTACGATTTTTAAACATATTTAATAAAGCGGCCAATGGGAATGGTAAAGTAAACCTTTACTGAAAATAATATTATCTTTTATTTTCTTGCATACCAGAATGCCGGAGAATGCGTTGATTGGATGTCAACACGTGAAGGTCAGCATCTGGAAACCGACTGGGCCAATGTTAACTCGCAGCAAGATCCGCATATTGCTCATATTTCTGAGTATAATTCAGATCATCCTACATTTAGAGACGAAGACCGAAAGGCAGAGGCTGCAGCGAAGATCCAGGCTGGCTTTCGCGGTTACAAAACGCGTCAAGAACTGAAACATAACTTGGCCGAGCAGAATCACTACAAGGATGAAATTGACATGCAGGTAACATGTCAAAAAAATTCCCATTTGGAAATCATCAAAGCCACAGAGGATTTTTATACCGATATACCGAGCTTGATTTTTATTCTCGAAGAGAGGCATAAGGTGTTATTCTCTAATTTATTCGAGAAAAACGAATGTGCTTACTTGCGTATTAATAGAAAAATCGATGCCAAATATCATAACAGAAAACTAGAACATATAATATACTAGAAGTTGTCGAATTGGCGTTTTCATATACGAGATGATGATATAAAAATTCTATTTCTTCCTTACGTTTCTGCTTAAACTGTAATAGCCTTCTTCACGAACTAGCTATTGTATTTTCGTTTACGATAAATGTCTTCTGGATATTCTGATAATGATTGCGTCGTTTTGTTTAAGAAATCTTTATAGTTGTCGTGCGGTTTCGTATCAGATTCAGTATATTTTCTGTTTTCATCCACGTAAGGCAGTTACTAGTCTTCCGGTTTTTCGTACATTTCGGCTTATTCTGTATGATCCATCGTCACGACAAATTGAATTAATTTATGTGAAATATTACACACTGTCAAGGTTCAATATTATAAGCGACCGATGTTGACTTCGAATGGATTCTTTATTTCATTAAATTGACATTCATTAATTTGACAGTGTTTGAAACTATTTGAGGGATTAATCTTTTGTGATTTTTCTGATTTTAGATCATTTTGCAATATTCTGTCTTTAAAATGTAGGCTGATCCATTCGGATTATACATTTTTATTGTTTTCAGACAAGTTAGTAGGTGGAGAACTCTAATAATGACTTGAGCGCTTTCATTGTTCTAAATCATGCTCTTTAACTAGACGCAATGTAAACAAAGAATAGATGCGTTAAAAGATACCAGAATATCAAAAATGTGTATCGATTCAGACGCATTTTAGACAAACGTATTTCTTATTTTGGAGACATTTCATTTGCGTGAAGTATTTTATTCAAGCACAAAATTTCTACACGTTTACGAACCCTCTGCGCTCAAAAATTTAATCGTCATTATTCCGTCCTTTTTAGAACAAAGATTGACATATTAGCTTAATTATATTTTAAACATTTTTAAATGTTTATAATAGTAACGATGTGGTGGGTAAAATATAATCCTTCTAAATCCGAGAGAAATTTTTATATTGTTACATGACTATGGTTTTCCATTTTGGCCATTTATAAATACTGTAATAAAGCATCTTTGAGGATTGGTAAGTAAGTATTAAAATTATTTAACCTTGATTTTATCTCCTTATAAACCAGATTGCTGTAGGAAGAGATGATTTGCTGTCATCAGGTGAAGGTCAAGAACTGGAAACCGATTGGGCTAAAATACATTTGCAGCAAGATCCGCAAATTGCACATATTTCTGCGTCTGGGTCAGTTCATCCTACATCTAGAGACGAAGATCGAAAGGCAGAAGCTGCTGCGAAGATCCAGGCTGGCTTTCGTGGTTACAAAACGCGTCAGGAGCTGAAGCATAATATGGCCGACCAGTACCACAACAAGAATGCAATTGACATGCAGGTAATGCGCAATGAGTACATTTCAAATCATCTCATCTATGTTAGCATGAAAGAAAGCAACATAGAAAATGTAAAATGCTATTCCAAGCTCTTTTGTTAAGATATTATCGATATATGTTGTGCGCGGTTACATTCTTATCCTGAAATGAAACCGTACAGCTGCACTGCACATTATTAAGCGCGGAAATATTTAATTTTGTTCTTATATTTCTATTTGTACAGATCAATTTTTATCTCCAACTAATCGTGTTGCATGTAAATGAGGCTGTTAAATACTGTTACGGCTTATCCGCTTTCTCTATCCTGGGAATTTCTATCCGAATATTTTAATAGAAAGCCTTCATTTATGCTGGGATATTTTGAGTCTTCAATTTGGACTGTATTTTCCGCCGTTTTTAACACCATTTCGCGAGTTGTATATTGATTGATTCGCAAATCTTGCTCTGTTATTTTTTGCAGTTGTTGTGTGCGGGTATGGCTGATCAATTCTTTATATTCGTCGAGATTCCATCTACCTGGTTTTGATGACAGACCTTCGAGTTCTTTCTAATAACTATGTTAAAATATTACCAGCCTTGTTTACGACCTAATTACTGTCTTTTCGGTGATCCAGTATGTGCTCTGGAACTGTACGATCACTTATTTGCTCGTTTCGTCTAAGCATTCTTCATGATAGGTATGCATTATTACCGATTATTTGAGTTTTTATTTCAGTAGTTGTTATCTACTGATAAGGCCGTCGAAATTCCATTTGTTCATTATACATGAGCTGATATTGAACAATCATATGTTGCAGCAATTCGAGTTAGAACACATGACTGGTTACTCATTGACACTATTTATTATGCATTGCAATGAGAAGTTGTCTACGAATAGGTAGTTTATGTTATTCACTTAACATGCGTTTTCCTTACTATTTTTAAAATTATTTCCGACACGATTACGATTTAAAATTTTTTTGGTGATCATATTCTATCCACAACTTTTTGTATTTGTAATGCAAACTCAACGATTTTCATATCATATAATAGCAAATAAAAGTCACGCTCATTTTCTGTGTTTGTCGGAAAATTCGTCTGCTGTTTTTTGGCCTCTCGTGGCTTCTTAGAATAACAATTACGTGCGAAGTCCTAATAGTGTCTGTATGGCCTCCGTTGATCAAAATCAAGCTCAATAACTAGACTAATGATAGAACAAAAACAAATATTTAAAAAGATACCAACAAATGATCGCGACAGGTTTTTATATTCAGACGCAGTCTAGATACCCAGTTGCATTTTATATTTTATATGGATTATATAATAAGAGCTGTGTTTTATTCTAGCATTTTGTGTATATCTGTTTTAAAACTAATGCGCTACAAACCTCGGTCGTCAATATTTTGGTATTGCTTATGTGAAAGGTTGACAGAATAATTAAATGATTTATTTACAAATTGTTTAAATTATTGTAGAGCCACATTTGTTTCGTGAAAATAATATTTTCGTTTACATCTGATAGCAATTTGCATGTGTAACTGTTGATGGTGGTTCATTTAGATTTTTTAAAACATTTATATAAAGCGGCTTATTCGATTGTTAAAGTAAACCTTTAATGAAAATATTATTTTCTTTTATTTCCTTACTAACCAGAATGTGGTAGGAAACGTTGATGTGAGTTCAACACATGAAGGCGAACACCTGGAAAACGAATCAACCAAAGTTCATTTGCACCAAGATCCGCATATTGCAAATTTTTCTGATTATGACACAGAACACCCTACTTTTAGAGACAAAGATCGACAAGCCGAGGCTGCAACGAAGATTCAGGCTGGCTTTCGGGGCTACAAAACACGTCAAGAGCTAAAGCATAATTTGGCCGACCAGCAACATTACACGGAACATCCTAATCAGACTTCGGAATTGTACGACTCTGATTTACCGGTCTTGACCGACAATTGTGAACGCATTCCATTAAACAGTATCAATACCATTCCAGCTAAATCGTCTAACGAGATTAATGAGAATAGCAGGACTGAAGTTCAGATGAACATTAATGACATGGGAGCACCGGCACAATGGCAACACGATATTGATGTCGATGAGGCAAAACTTGACAGGCTGAATAAAATGGGCACAAATTATATGCAGGTAGAAGGCGATGGGTACGTCTCAACTAATGAAAGCATGATTGCCGCAGAAAATTTAGAGAATGCTTTTTCGGGAGCTTTTGACAATATGGTTGATGGGGGAAATGTAACTTCACTATGGAACAAGGATGAGGTGGAATATGCAAAAGTACTCAAGGAAGTTAAAAATGAATATATAGACTTTATTAATAAAATAAATGACAAACAGGATAGCAAGGGATTGAAAGGAGATGCCTATGACGAATTGAAAAGCGTGGAAAAATCTGTAGAGCGAAATTTAATTTTTAACAAATTTAGTGATGCTGATGCCTCACTTGAATATTCTGACAATTCTGTGCAATCAAATGATTATGGCTCATTACTAAGCGAGCAGGATGGGAGGAATGACATGAAAGTGGAAAATTTCCCAAGTGAGCAACATGTGGCTAAATGCGATTTGCAAGAAGGTGGTAAAAACTATCAAGATAAGGACAAAGCAGCCGTCAAAATTCAAGCTGGTATAAGAGGATTTCTTACACGGAAACATTTGCCTAATAAACTCCAACAGCTGGGTAGCAAGGTCAATCATATTGAAAATAAGACTCAAAGTATCAATGATAATTTAACGAAGTGCAGTGCAGCAACCACCTCGTCTTCAAGTCATCTTGATGCCGAATCTGCTGCTACACGTATTCAGGCTGGATTTCGAGGTCATAAAACTAGAAAACAATTACACAGCAACACTCCAATAAAGTCTGATATAGGAGATAATGCACGGAATAAAGAAACCGGTCAAAACCATGGGCTCACCGATAATGTAAATGATAATGTCGATGTAGCTGCCTCAAAAATCCAGGCTGGTTTCCGTGGTTTTATGACCAGACAAAAACTAAAAGAAAAGAGGCAACAAGAAGAACAAGCTGCGGCCAAAATTCAGGCTGGTGTACGAGGATATCAGACTCGCAGAAAAATAAAGGCAGCTCACAATCCAAATGTTAAACCTGCAGACACCCACCAAAACGATGCATTAATTGATTTCGACACAGAAGTGCTACCCAACAAACCAACTAAAAAGCCAGTTTCTAAAAAGTTGGATGATCAACAAACGGAGGCTGTTTGTCGAATACAAGCTGGATATCGTGGCTACAAAACCCGGAAAATGTTAAAGGAGAATCCAAATATTATAGGACAACGCAACGAGGTTATTAGTGATAACTCTAGACAGAATGGAGGCAGTGCCTTAATGGTAGATTTTTCGGAGGAATAGTGTAAATAATTAGAAATTGATTTCTGTCATTATTTATAGATTCAAAATCAGTCGATGACGAGCGAATAATTTTTCGGAGTAAATCGATTAAATTATATACGTGGAAACTATCAGAATTGTGACAAACTTCTGCAAAAGTTAAAGAGAAAACAACAAGAATTTCTGATCATAATTTCAAACTAAATTTTCACAATATTTATGCAGCAGATTTTGTGTTTTACTGTCATTGTTTATCTATATTGAAAAAATAAACGCCAGTATGCTAACATTCAGACTCATTTCTTCGTCCAGCTCTTTTTATGTTTATATATATATATATTTATATATATATATATATATATATTTATATATATATATATATATATATGTGTGTGTGTATTTACTATGTGATAGAAACCAAATTCACCACTTTTTTTAATATGAGAAAAAAGGACCTTAATCCAAAATATAACATTTATTATTATATTATAATTATAACTAAATGATAATTTTTGAGGGAGATGCTGATTTATTCTATTTTCGAACCTATACTTTGATCTTCCAATGTTCTGAGCGTTGCAAGTGAATTTAAATTTGTGTATAGATAATAGAGTTGCGATCATAGAGAAGCTGTCCTTCTTCATTACTTCGCATGTTTTGTTGTGTTTAGCACAACTCTCACTTCTATTGACGGAAACTGAGCTGAAGTGGCGCGAATTACTTTTCTTTTGAAAATTTGAATGTACCTGCAACGTTCAGCATATCGTCAGATCAAAAAGGCTCGAAACTAGAATAAATCAGCATCGCTCTCAAAGTTTATTTTAAAGGGTTGCAACTCCCGCAAAAAATCAGCAATTGTTGAACATGGGCTACTCACAAGTCAATTTTTCATTTCTAAACAAGGCAAAATTTTAAAAAATTCCTTTGGTTTTTGAAGCTATCGCAATAAATAAAATTAACCCTTGCTTAAACGTGCAAAATATTAATTTAAAAAAAGTTATTTTGGACTGGATCAGTAACATAACGAAGAGGCATTGAAGAGAAACAGGCGTGGCGCAAAATACGACACACCCAGTAATAGTGGACACATTCAAAATGAAAGCGATGTCAAAACACATGACATTACAAAAAAGAAGCAGTCTGCATTTCGCAAAATTAAGACAGACATAGTTAAAGGAGGATGAGCTACAACAAATATACAATTATGATTTGATGAGCGAGTACCCTAATGACACCAAAAATGGCTGTAGATACTGGTAGAAATAATATTTATTAATAAATGTTACTCCATCGATTACGGTTCTTTTTTCTTATATATATATATTATCAGACATCCGTGATTAATTGATGTATAAAATTAAATATTATTTCCACTAAACGATTAAATTTGGTGGTCGCTTTTGAGATTTCGCCTAAAGTAAAATATGGTTAATATGATATTATCTTTATTGTTGAGATCTGGTAAATATTAATGCAATGCATACGTTTTAGTTCTGCCAGTTCTATTCAATTAGAAATTAAATCGAGAAGTAAATCATGTATGAAGGGATCAATTTAATATATAGCAGAGACTTCTTCAATTGTTATATAAGTTGTTTTTTGGTTAATCTTTACTTCATTATTTAATTATATTTGCACCAATGTTTATTATCTTCAGTATCTGGACTTCCAAAAAAACAGGAATATTAATTATAATACTATATTATACCATCGTTCAGATATTGATATATTCGTGTATTAACGCAACTTGACCCTACTAGTACGTTTTAATAACCCATAATTTTACGATCACGTTTATTAGTTTCCGTGCTAACAATATGCATACCTACATACATGTATATACATTTGTTCATGCAAGCATATGCGTATGTACATGTACAAATGCATACAAATATAAATTAATTAATAAACATATACTTAAGTCAACGTCAAAATCATGCATGTGAAGATGATTAGAACATATGCATAGACATATATATATATATATATATATATATATATATATATATATATATATATATATATATATATTCATTGTACCCTTCTTGTGTGCAAAAAAAGAAATTTTTTCAGATATAAAGCGTTTCTTCCGAAGTCTTCTCAAATATCTACTAATGAACATATATTTATAACAGCATGCAGGCATACGTACTCAAATATTCATGCATATATTCATAAATAGTTATACAAATACATATGTATTAGCCTTCATAAATGCTCAAATACAAACATACTCACATGCATACTTACCATATATGCATACACATACAGCGATACATTGGTATATATGCATTCGTGCATACATGCAAACTTATACATATTTACTTTCACAAATATGTAGAAATTATAGTTGATACATACACATATACAGAAATTGAGGAAAACAAACATACGCATTTACACAACCATAAACACATTCATATATACACATATACAACTGTATATGCATAAATATACAAAACATCCATATAAGCATTCATAATTACATATATACCTAAATCATACATACATACATACATAAAAACACACGTACGTACGTACATACATTATTACATGAATATTCATATATGTCTAAAAACACATAAATACCCTAAAAATATGAATATTCTATACTTAACTAATTGATGTAATTATACAGAATATCGATCTTGGCTATGTGTATGGATTTTCTGCATAGCCAGGTGTTCGGAAGTAATTTCCATTCTCAATTTTGATAGCTGTTACGGGCTCGGTATTCTGAAAATCTTTGTTATGGTATACCTCAGAGGCTCTTTGTATATTATATGTCTTAAACTGCCTTTGAAGTCACATTGTCGAACCTTTATATGAATTTATTTGAATTTATAATTGAATGCACATTCGTATAAAAGACTATACCATTCAATTGTCCCACGTTTCGTAATCAAATATAGGGTAAGTATAGGGAGCAATACCGGCTCCAGTGAGCATGAAACGCCTGTGTACATAAGATTGTACCTTTCGTTCGTGGTATGTCATTCTTATTTAATTTGAACTAGTCTATTATTAGATATATATTACTTAATGCAAAATAACAATTTCTGATTTTTCTGATGGCCTCACCCATGCTTATAAAAAGCCATTCGTTTGCGAAACAGTACTTGAGGTATTGCCTGACTTTCATCAGTTGAGTCATTGAGTTTTTCTAAATAGTAAACTTTCTGATAAATGTATTCCATCACTATAGACTTTTTCTTACTATCGGTACGATGCTACGTGTGAATTTTTAATTGTTTAGGCTATAATGATGGCGCGAATGTGCCGTTAGGTTTTTAATATGAAGCAAGACAACAAGTAAATGTACGAAAAACTCCGTTTTTTTCCTTCACTAGGAATGAATCACTGATTTATGTTCCAAATTGATAAGCTCGAAGGATCAATTTGACTCACCAAAATTCACAATATAATAATTTATTTTAGGTGCAAATATTTATTCAACTGTGTGCTAAATGTGATATTGACGTTTAAACTGGGACAATTCTCCATAATTATTCTATTTAACCGCTGTACAATTATCGAGGACGGTACGTCGCCTCTAAATGGTTAGTTCAGAAAATCTTGCTTGGCGGTACCCTCTCTAGTGCGAATCTAATGTGGTCTGATTTTGACAACAATGAACCGCTCTAAGTATATTTTTATTAGCAAAATTTTTCTCAAAAAGCCCAATTCTTCCTTGTTCTTGTGTTCAGGGCATATCGTCCTGATTCTGTTTGCTAGATTGTTAATTAAGCATCTCTAGTCAGATTTTGGAACACTGATGTTGTAGTGAATGGATTTCCCGATGAAAGTGGATTTTCAATGTACGGCCAGGGTCCAATCACTATTATCTCCTCAAGTGAGTCGGATGTCAAGGATGGGAAAGCTATTGTCTTTCTCTACCTCGGGAGTGAATTAGATGTCTGGATCGGCTCCATTGACTTGCTTTAGGATTTCGGATGGGTCTGCTGCGTCAGGATGAACAACAATATATCATCTACATACGTTTTGCAGAATACGCGCTGGTCAGGTATATATTTGTAGCGTGTTTATTCAAGGTGATGCATGTATATTTCTGCCAAGAGGGGTGGAAATGCTGCTTACCATAGCTATACTTTTGATCTGACGTTAGTATTTTCCTCTAAATGTAAATTGCATGCTTTATGTACATGCTAATATGCGATCTTTGATGTTATTTGTGTCTATAGGAAAACCTTGAAGCTCATTTTAATCAGGTCACATCAGATCGTGGTTGTGTTATCCAGTAGAATGTTCGCTTGTTGTCTGGTTTGAATTTCGCTTGGTCATTTATGATCTCGTTCATGAACTCTAAATAAGCGTCGGCTTCCTTATAACAACTTCTGATCCTTTTTCGGGTGTGGCAATTTCTATAGATTTGTCTAATTGTACTTTTGGTAGTTCGTCTATGTACTTCTTTGTGGTGGTTTGGCTGTCTTTGAAATCTTTTTTATATTGTTCTAGAGCGCTAACTTTCTCATCTTCAGTTCATGTCCATTGAATGCCCGTCGAGCGCTGTCTTTTGTTTCAGCTTGGATGTCAATAATGTCGCGTTCACTTAGGTATCCCTTAGTTATGCAGAAATTTGCTCATAAGGAGAATAATTCTTTCTGAGATTTTGTCAAAGTTGCTTTTAAATAATTGTGCATAATGCCTCAGAATGTATATAAATGAAAGATGCAAATGATTTAGTATTCGAAATAATGTATTATCCACATTATCTTTTTTCCTAATAAGATATATTATATATATATATATATATATATATCTGAAATCATGGCAGAACAATCTTTAAAAACATTAGTATTTTCAGATCAGAAATGCGTTTTTTGTATTTAGTTGTCTTGATCAGTCAAACCTTTGGATAATTCCTAAAATATTTTTTGTTTTATTCGACACCATTCAATGATTGCATTTTTCTTATATATTTGCACTCACTTTAAAAATATTTACATTTATTAGCAAGTAGTTTTATCGATTCGGATTTTAATTATTAATGGGTTACAATGAATGTGTCTATCAAGAAACTAGTCGGTACGAACTGTTGAAATGTCAAAAATCAAACTGTTCGTGTAGTATTTATGAGAAAAAACGGGCAATATATTTCGAAATTAGTGAATGAAAAAAATACATTGCTCGGAAAATTTCGGTACAAATCTCTTTCGTAAGAAAAATTAGCAATTTTGTCTGATTTTAATTTCCATTATTTTTTTAAATATTGTATATTTTTCTCGTCAAAATAGTTTTTCCTGCTGATAATTCCAAGGAAATTACGAACTGTACGTTTAATGTCTTACTTTTTGCAAAATATAATTATAAAGGAAGCAAAGTTTCAACGAATACATTTTTTATACATATGTTACTCATCTTGCTAGTTTTGTTGGAACACATTCATTCAGATACACTAGATTACAGAAATAGCCAATATCTTGTTCATATTAGATTAGGATCTGTCAGGAACACTTAGAGGGGCTAACAAGGTGATCTTTTGAACTATTTTTTATTTAACGCTTAGGATCTTTCAAAATTAAGTGTAGAGAAATGCATAAAATGCATGCAACATTTAGAACGAGAAACAATATTGTCAGCGGATCTTCTTCACGAGTCAATGGAACGAGAATAAGACCATGTTGATTATATCAGACAAACAAAATTAAACATCGTCCACTGTCTTCTTGGAAAATGATTATTTAGCCTAATTTGTAAGAGACACCTGAAAAAGGTTCGAAAGTTAACCTGATCATATATTACCATAATTTGATTTGAAAAATGAGCTGGTGGGAAAAGGAAATAACAATATACGACAGAAAGTTTCAATTAACATACTAAACCGTAAATTGAAAGAATATATATATATATATATATATATATAATACATTAACTATACATATTATAGTACTTAAATTGTGCAGCATTCTAGCCACTATTATTATACTAACACGCTGAATTTATTGGCCGTGTTGCATGAGAAACGTTTCTATGCATACCTGGCGCTGAATGCCAGGACGTGCAGATAAACGATTTTCATACGCATAGAAATTTCTATGATTTTGCAAACCATCCATTTACCTTAATTTAATGTTACTTAACTGCGACTGGTTTTTACAGAAAGTCAATCCAACTTTTAGACGTCAAGCAAAGCTACTGTATAAACTGAACATCCTGATTATAAATCATAATCACAATAAATCAAGATTGTATTGTTATTCTAGATTGGATTGATGATGGAAAAGAATTATGCGCGTCGTAAAACAATGGCAGAACGACAGATTGAATATAAAACACTTTAACTTTGAAAACTCATCATAGTGTAATATCTTGGGAGCGACGAGCAATTCCGAATAATGTTCAGGAGCTAACACGTTCATAATGGCATTTAATTCATTGGAGACAGAGTTCTTCGTCTCCTGCGTAAAGACAATTACGCCTAGCGTGTAGAAGCTCATGCGCCACTTTATTTCACAACTTTTTCTTTTATTTACTACCGATTATTCTACGTCTACTTGTAACGATACATATAATAATCAGCTTCAAGTCACTTGGAAACTCTCAGGTGTGACCGTTTTATACATCAAGAAATTAAATTTGTATGTTGAATTAAAACCATCAGGTGGTAATTAAATCGAATGCCAGGTTCTGATTAAGCACAATTAAGCCTTGCAACCGCATTTAAGTGTTTTAACGTAAAGAATCAAGAATCTCGAAGTTTTCCGTGTTTATTCCATGTAACGGTGAAGCTGAACTATGAGAGGGCGTATCTAGGTAATAAATAAAACAACACTGTAATGCTGTCTTCCATGATTCAGCTAGAACGTATTATCAACGAATTATCTCCAATGGTCGCCAAATATATTTTCAAGATTCAAAGGAACTGTAATTCAGCCTGTGTTAATCAAAAGCAAGTCAGGTAATTCTGTACATAAATTATAATTCACAAACGGAATTAAGTCAATGTAAAGAATAACCAACAAAAATTTATGCCGCGTTTTCGTCATGTTTACTTTTATTTGTTTTGTATTAAATTCGTTATTTTATTGCGTTTATTCTTGGTTGCGTGGTTTTCTATCATGCCTGCGTAATTTAACGTCGATCTACTTAATCATGTAAAAGGATATCCAATGGCATCGTGTTGTGCATGAAATAATTAAAAATTACAATTTACTAACGTGTTTTCGCTGCCGATTGCTTTTCTATAAGGAAAATTGGCAAAGATATTGAAACGCCTAATTGTGTGTTATTACGTTTCTTCCTGTCTGATAGTGCGTCTGATTTTAACAAATTTTGAAGGGAGATATTAAATTGTCGTCCTTTCATAGTAATGTATGCTTCGTGGAATATTCAACATATTTTCACATATTCTGCATTTCGATTAAGAAACACTGAACTTTCAAAAAATAAAATATTAGCCGGAATCTCGTTTAAAAGGTAATAACGTCGGTCGCAAACTGCGAGAAGATAGAATAATGACGATTCATTTGACAACATTTAGCACGGTTTTAAATAGAAAGACAGACGCTTATTTTAGTCTGTGGTATTGATTCTTGTGTCCTGCTAAAATAATGAGTGCGGAACGATATGACGACAAACGGCAAAGTAGATTGAAATATTATCCAGTGGTCAAGAAAAAAAAATTTTGAGATGGTTTGCAAACGACTTCAATGCAAAAGAAATAGATAATGGAAAAACATAAAAATTATCGCTAGGCGTAAAATTATTTTAAAAGATTAAAGAATCACGGAAAACACCATTGACACTCACAACCTTGATGAAGTTGATGATTACAAAAAAAACCGATGCAGTGCATGCATAAGTGACAACCACGCAAAAAGTAATAAAACATTTCATAACACATATAAAATTTACTCGCCACAATGAAGTTGGGACGTTATAAAAATAAATTTTCTATGATTGCATTGGTGGTGATAACAATTTTAACGCCAAGTTTGCATGCTTTGTACAAACATCAATTCCATTACATCTAACTGGTTGGTAGAATTAAGAAGTTGTTCACTTATATTGTTTACTATTGCAATTATAAAGTCAAATGTAATACAGTTTAGCAAATACTACATGCACAGAAGTGTAGCACAAAGACGTAGATTTTGGCTAACAAAATTATCTTGTAATGGCTTAAATAGTTTCTCTGTATGACATTTTTAACTCGTATAAAATGGATTCACTCAGCAAGTTCTGTTATTAGAGGAGGCGGTTACGTTAAATTAAGATATTTATAAATATGTGCTATGTTATTTATCAATTAATAAGTTTTCTAGTTTTGTAGTCTGTCATTTTGTATTTGATAATTATAGAGAAACGGAGTGTGCCAAATATTTTTGAAAGGTTTACGACTTTGTACAAGCACACCTAACGATCGTAATATTTTATGTCCTAATTAATCATTGATTTATTTTAAGTTACGCAAAAAGACCATCGTATTAAAAAAGGTGTTGACTTTTGCGTAACATGAATGGGCGGAAGAAATTTTTTTTAAATAGTTTTAAATAGAAGTTATAAATTACGGAATGTGCGATATGGATGTTGGAACCTGAAAACCAATTTACAACGGAAATTCGAAGCTAGTCCACTATACTCGTGACGGCTAGGTTTACACACCGTCGCATAACTCAATAAAACTGCCTTTTATGAGAAATTCACTTTCCAACCATTCAATAACCATTTATCTGCGAATTTATGCGGATTCACAAAAACTTCTAAATGCGTCAAAATTTGGAACGAACAAACGTTTCATTGGATTAAATCTTTAAGAATATTGAATTTCTTTTATCAAAATTTAAATACTCGTGCCTAATTAGAGATCTAGATGGCCTACGAAAAAGAATCATTCAGACCTTACTACTAAGCTCAGTGTTTCATTAGTTGCCTACAGTTTTTTTATCTATTAGTAAAATTTATGTAACGAGGATACTTCTGGCTTAATCATCTGATCAATATATTCTGTAATACTCGTATGACAAACTTTATTTTTACAACATCATACTAACCAGCTATGAAGGCCTTGAAAGCGAGAAGCACACATTGTGGATTTGGTCTTTAAATAATTGCTTTTAACAACGAAATCTGCGATTCTGCGTTAGATAAAAAATGGACTAGGTATCAGTTTTCAACTGAAATGAGAATATTTCTTTTAATTGTTCGCTTGGAATTAATGATTCTATCATAAAAAGAGCAGTAATGGAAGACAAATCGAAGGTAGTCATCGGTTTATAAAGTGTTTCTCGCGTTCGATGTTATCCTGTGTTTAATTCTTATTGAGGAGGCCGCTGAAATAATTGTATAGGAGACCTTGAATCTATTGCTGAGAGAGATATGTTTTGGGTGCTTTAGATGCTTGTAAAGCACGGTTTATACGGTTTATACTATGTTTTATTTAAAAATTTGTAGAAGGTTAAATTGAAAAATCGAACAAGCATTGAGAAAACTTTTCAATTCTTGCAGAAATTTATCTGCTGACCTTCAAGTTTGATAAAAGACACATGACTTATAATTTCAAATGGCAATTAAAGGTTCTTATCCTATACAATAATTTATTATGAGTGACGTGTGTGTATTTAAACGTAACCAATCATTGAAGCAGGTCCTCGATATTGTTTGACGTAATTTTATAAATAACGTTTAATTGTAGTATTAAACATTAAAAAAATTACATTCATTTCTATGCGCTTGAGAGTGCATGGTTATGCTATCCAAAATTTTAATTTTTTAACGTCTGACTGAAAAGAAACCGAATTATTACATTTTGTGTTTATGAATATGATCTTGATTTCATTTTATAGATCAAATTCGCAATAAGAATGGCGCAGATCCAGTGGAACTCGAACAGAATGTATTTCTTTTGGAAATTGGGTTCATTCAAATTTATTTCCTTATCATTCTTCTATATAATTGATTTGGCGAACCCTACCTAAAACGTCTTCTTTTTGAAAGTTACGAAGCTTAAAATTGGGTCTATCATAGCTATGAATTAAAATCTTCGAATCTATAATTAGAAATAGAGTAAATCACATTTAATTACTATCGTCCGTTGCTGGAGAAATTCTCTTGCAGAAAACCGGCAGGATGTCACTAGCTCTGATCTAAAATTCGCCGGTTTCAAAATTATAGACGATTTTATTCTTTAAAACTGAAATACGATACTTTAATTAATGGATGTAATCATTTTCCTGGCTAATGCACTTAGCTCCGGGGAAAATAATGCCGAAATGCGATTCCCGGAAGCACGTTCTCCTTATAGGTGCTTTGGTTCGCAAGTGATACTGCTAACAAGCCTTTGAATGATTCCGATTAAATGGCCCTAGGAACAAATGTAGTTCTTTGAACGTTAGACTTGACATACGTTTACATGTGTAAGTACGTACGCTAAGCTATCTCCAGTGTTATTCCTTTTCGACCGCTTTCATCATTACATATCGCTATTTTCTATGCTCCTTAAAAATGATATGTTTGATGCTTAAACACGATCATTTGAACTAGTTGATTAATGGAAATTGCATAAAATGTTTTATCAAGCAAACTAAACATTTTCAAAATAAATAAAAATTAATCGCATATAATATAGGATGCACTGTGTCACTAATACAGTTGTTCACCTGACTGAATGATATATATACAATTATATGCATATATATAAATATTTATATATATAGATAGATCAATTTGGTGGATGAATGTATTCAAGGTCAGATAATTGCTAATAAAATCAACAATTTCGCACAAACTGCTTCCTTAAGGAAACGTTTTTAATTAGCTTTTTGTCAAACAACTACTCTTTTAATTGTATTTCCTAGCTAGTTTGATTCGGATCAATTCAACACACATTTGCGAATATTTATTCCGTCGCCAGTTAAACGAGAAAGGATAAAAAGTATAAATAAAATATCAGGTAAATAATAACCAACAATAACATTATCGGTCATTCATACGCTTAATAGAATTCTATCATGTCCTATAATTGAATCCGAATATGCTTGTTAAATTATTCAGCCCGCAATATCTGTTTAGTAAATCAATTTTCTGTAGTATTAACAATGATATATCCTATTTTTCTTAAATGGAATTTTCACCTTTACTTGCACACATAACTACAATTAAAAATCTTTTTTATTCTCATGAACTTTATATTTGTCTGTGTGCATTATTTTCAAATTCTTATTAGTTAATCTTAGCTAAATATTGTTCAAAATGAAAATTCCCATTATTTCGAAAATTAATAATATTTCGGATTTTTATGTTATGATTTACCTCCTGCTTAATAATATTTATGCTTGGTTTCATAATGAATTTCTAAATTAATTTTTATATCTTCGAGTTGAATCTTAAGAGTATAATTTTTTTAGAAAATCTTGTAGTAAATTTTACATACCCAGTAAAAAATTAATAAAAAAAGGACCAATTAAAATCTCGTGAACAGATGGGTTTCGAGCTTACTGGTGACTCATCAATAGCAGCCAGTATTACACCTTATAGCCGTTCACCTGCCCCACTTTGCTTGATCAAATATATAGTATGTATAGGGCGTAGTACCATTTCCTCTTGATGAGTCGCCAGTAAGCACGAAACGTATGTGTACATGGGAGTGTTTCATTCGTTCATACTGACCATGACTTTTCGTTCTGGTCCTTTTTGAACAAATTCGATACGAAGTACGCAATGCCTAATACACAATTGTATATCTCTTAGTTCTCCGCATTAAAATATGCATAAATATTATGTATTTTTCAAATCAAGTTTGTGAGCATGAAATAAACACCAATACCGTTGAATTTAACCATTAGTCGAACAACATAGCAAAACTTCCGTCAGTTTTGCTATTTAGTTCGGCGACTGGTTAAATGCAATTTTACAAAGACTGAAATATATTTACCCAAGATCGTGTCACCTGCCGTGGAAATTTTGGCATGTTGTTAAATTCCATTGAGACCGAAATCGATCTACCGGATTAAATTCCTTTGCTAATAGATGCCATTTTTAGTTTATACTGCCTATATATATATATATATATATATATATATATATATATAATATCTTGCTATCTATATATATATATATATATATAAAGTCCACGTATAAATACATTTCGTGAGAAGATGTATACTTAATTATTAAAAACTCTTTATTTTAGCAAAGTGGCTTATAATCGTAGGATTTGTCAATCATCTACACGTATACAATCGAATGCTGAAGGTAATTTCGTAAATATGATTCAATAAAAATTGAGATACGTCTCATTATTCAAAGAAAGCAGCTAGTACGATTGGTACACACAGCTACGCCCGTTAAGTTAGCTAAATCAATACACTCTCCACATGCTTCTGTTTTACATTACAAATATTTTACAAATGCTTTTTACTTTATCGAAGTCGGCTGAAGCCATCGATTCCAATAAAGCTAATCTATGCCATTATGTGACAGGGAGCGGAATTTCCCATGGCACCTGGATATTCTAGAAACATGTTTTATGCAAATTTGTGTTTCAGATTACATTTTTCCAGGAAATTAGCATATAGATAGCAAATATACATTTTCGCATATTTCATTATTTGCTAGAGTCAGAGTGATAATCGATCTGTGCAGATTTTGGCACATTTGCATACAAAAAGGCCAGAGTACAATAGCCTTTCTCGGAAATTGCGATCTATGTCTGTGTTTTGTCAATTTTTAGTCAGATGCTTGAATATTTCATGTATTAAAATACGCTATTGTGCTTAAAATTACAGAGTCAACTTTGATGAAATATTTTTTAATCAAAATGAAAGCAAAACTGTTGTTCGCACATTTGTGAGACGATATTAAATCTGTAAAAATAAACAAATGTGCTATTGGTGATTAGAGATTAGAGAAGAAATTTGAAAAAAAATGAAAATTGGTTAAACGAATAGATAAATATTCCAATGTTCGTTCTCTACCATCTATATCTTTCGTATATTACATGTGAATAATAGGGAAATGCTCAAGTTTTTTAATGGCCTAAACACGTATATGTATTTAAGAATTTAGGAACTCGCCAAATATTCTATATCTTAAAATAGGCATTTTTGAAATATGTCTTGTGCGAGTGTTTTATTCCAAATGCAAAATTCTTGCGAATATTCTTGTGGGCGTACTTCATTATGTTTACGAAAAAGCCCGCCTCCGTTTCAGCTTTCTCATTCATAAGCAACAGATGGTATTTTGACGCTTCGCGATTTGCATTCGCGGAATGTTGCTTTTCACTATCAGATTCACAAAGATCAGACTGATCCTCATTTCCAAGTACTTATCGATTTTGTCTTCATTTTGGCTGGGTGTGATTTCGTCCCTTTCTTTCGAGGCTTCAACACTGTTCATAGTAACCACTGGAGTTAGGTACGTTTTTATCTACGTTGGCTAGCGACGTTACGGTTTGTTCATTTCCAAACCATCCTCATGTCTCTAGTTACACGCACACAGGAAGATTCTCACAATAGCACATTTAAAAAGACGTCTGCTTTTGTGAGAATCTTCCTGTGTACGAGTGACTAGAAACCTGAGGAGGTGTTGGGCAAGAACAAACCGAAACGTCGCCAGTCAACTAAGTTTAGATCGTAACTTATGTCCAGTGGTTGTTGTGAACGAGATTGAAGCCTTCGAAAGAAAAGGGCGAATCCGCACCCAGCCAAAATGAAGACGTACACGATGCGTTCGTGAAAATGGAGATCACTCAGATCTTTGCGAAACTGAAATGCAAAAAATCGCAAACGCATAACGCGGAGGGTCAACATATGAAGCCCGCATTGGGCACCAATCATTCAAATAAACAGATGGTATTGTAGCTACAGTTAGCAAAGAGGAATTTTACATAACTTTGAATAGACTTGTTCATAATTATTATAAAACCGGGACCACAGCACTTAGCCCGTTAAATGCCTATTCAGTTTATGTTGGACTTATCTTTCTATGCTTACCACATTGACAAATTTATTTGAAGAAGGACAGGAATTGCAAGCGTTTAAGTGTGAAGAACTTCATTGATATTTATTTCGAAATAACGTATTGCTCATCGATATACTTTATGCCAAAGTAAACTTTAGCTTAACACAATTCACACATCAGTTTTATGCTGGTAAGTTGAAACTTGCTAGGATAATTTCGGCAAGAATTTTATCTCGTTACCATGATTTATTCAGTAACGATGATATAACTACCTCTGAATTTTGTTTGGTCTAGCTTCCGGGCCCTTCTTCCAACCTATTTATTGTTTAAATATTGATAAAGTTTTGTAAATCAAAACAATTTAATTACTAATTTACCAATCGCACAGTACGTTAAGCCTTTATCTTCTAAACACTCTGAAGCGTTTCGATTTTTCATGTTCTTCAACGGTGTACGCCGGTAAACTAAATAACTGTATTAAACTCGCAATGTCCACATTAATTTTTTTCGTAAACAGATGCAGTTGGCGTTTATGCGAATTCCGTGAACTTAAAGATGCCCAATTCCGAAACTAGGCCGGAAGTATGAACCGAATAAATTAATTAAGAGTAAATTTTAGATTGCTACATTTTTGCTGTTATCAAACGTTTGGTTGCATCAAATCAAAAGCATTCATTTAAAAGTCCTACATCTCCTAGTGATATCATTAAACAAGCAGTGGTTTCATAAAGTTACATAATTAATAAATTTTATTATCGTCTTCAATATAAGACCCATAAAATAAAAAATGTTATTAGTTTAGCTAAATCTGTAAAACTATTACAATTATCCTTTTATAAATCAGTATTTTCGGCTTTCCAGACAAGTAGAATGATTTATGGCCTACAATATAAACACAAATTTATCAAGTAAGTATTCATTTAGCAGTTCATGCGAAGAACGATTGCTGAATTAAAATGCAAACTAAATAAATTTGAATCTGAGATTTAAAATTTTGGTCATGCCAACTTTGACATTTCATTCTAGTTCTAGGTGAACTAATGTGTTATCAGTTACCAATTACTTAACACATAATTTCATTTATATTATTTCGCCGCTATCAAGAATACATGAAGCTAACGTTAATTTGACATATTGTTTACACGGATTTGAGCAAAATAAAGTTGCAAATTGTAACACAAATTTATTTAAAGAAAAATTCTTTATAACTTTTTTATATAAACCGTTTAATGAGATAAAATAAAAAGCAATTGAAATGAACTTGGAAATTAAATAAAACTAAAGATCAATAAATAATGATATTTTGATGCAAAATTATACTGAATAATGCATACTGCAAAGCAATAAATTGAACACTATAAACGAAACAAGATAAGAAAATAATCAATTACACGCGCGCGTGTGTGTGTATGCAAAGCGTAATTTTGTGTATGCTGAAACTGTAGTAAATACATCGAACGTCAACTGATAGAATTCGGAATAGTAATAAATTTTTAAACTAATTATCATAAAGACACTGTTTCGGGTTGTGCTTTTGAGTTTACTGTTATGGGACTTCAAAGAGCGCAGATCAGTGGAAGAAATTTGACTGCTTTGATCAAAGTTCAGCGAAAATATGTGAAAGAATGTTTCCAAAAAAATAATTTACATGTAACATAAAGTTTGATGCAATAGTGAGCCACCAGCACCAAACGTAAAAAAATTTCAAAATAACAATTTTTGTTATATTACAAAGCTGCATGCCGCTTTTATCGATCAAAATTTTAATTTCTGTATGATTCCCGTGCGCTACTCCTTCACCACGCTCGAATGATAATAAATGACAGGTAAACCGTGTTATTACGTATATCAAAATACATTTTCACAATGTTGTGAGGCTGTTTACATAAACATATATGTTTCTACTGGAATTGTGCGAATTTGATTGAAAAAATAGTTCTTCACACATGCATTTACTACTCGCTACAATTATCAGCCCACCAAGCTTGGTTCAAGGCTTTTAAGATTTAAAACGTAAACAGTCTATACACATTAATTCAAATAATGTTTCTCTTTTCAGGAATCTCGGCCTTTTATATTTGGTAAAAATATTTTATAAATAATGAACACGTGTCTCATAAAAATTTTCAGGGCGTTAATTTATGTGTTCGAATTTCAGAAACAAATGTGACAATATTCAATCGCCTGACAGAAGCTGCAGTCAGACTAAATGAAGCAAAGTTTATTGAATAGGATAGATTTTTTTTAATTTGCACGGTTTGATGGTAGATTTTGATATTATAGCGATTAATTTTGCGTCATTATAGTTTTAAATCACTGACTAAAATATTTTTTTCTTGCCTCTTTTGTGCTGTTTATTGGTCCTGATTTTGATATTCTACTATAGTGAGGATCACGAATCGAGATTGAATTAGCCGCCAATGTTGATCATAATATACCATATTTGAGTAAAAGTTAGCAAACATTTTTCGAAGAAAAACTCATAGCTACAGTCAGTACGATAGGATTACCTGTAATATCCACTTAATTTACAAATCAGCTTTCAATTAATTTCAGTACACGGTTTGTGTGATGATGAAACAGTAAGCTGGCATACATCTTAGTTGATTTAGAAAACTGGTAATTTACAAATATAATATATATTTAATTAATTAATTAATTAATTTATTAATTAATTTATTTATTTATTTATTTATATCAGCAGAATTCTTTGCGTTTTATCGTTTCACGTCAACGCATAAGTGGTGACGAATGTGCTCTATGCATAATTATCCACCCATTCAACCAGGAAATGGCTTCTATCATGAAAAAATCTAAGCATTTTTACAGATTAATTTCACTAAAAAGCACTTCAATCGTGGGTGATAAATTGAGATTTTTAAAGTCAAATACGCACATGCACGCACAATCGCATAATGCAGTAAGGCGTTGAGTACGGTCATATTAATCTTGATAAGTAATCGAACGACAAATTTATCAATTTCCTATGCTTAATTCTCAATATAAATAAAAGAATGGTAAGTTTTAGTTTAATGAATAAGAACAATTTTATTTCCATCAACAACTAAGCACAGATATCAATGTAACTATTATTTGAACAAACTTTACAAATTGTAAGTAAAAGTTAATCGCTTTCCAGTTATATAACAGAAACCCCATCGTAAGTTGTAGGTACCTATACGTACTGACGTTCGTACTTAATCATCAGAGAACGACAGAAGACTTTTTAACTGGTATATTTTCACAATATTTATTAAAAAATACCGGGCTAAATAAATAAGGAAGAAAATAAAAATCATCGAATTTGTCAGGGCCATCATTCGGATCTTGAATGCATTTGTAATTGTGTATTAGATGTAGCGCATCTGGTAACAAATTAGTTCAAATTATAACCAGAAGGATAAGCCAATCATAGCAAGAACGGAACGTATAATTTCGTGCAAATTCGTTTCGCGCTTACTGGTGACTCATTAGTAGGAGCCAGTATTGCGCCCTTTACCAACTATATATTTGAGCAATGAATGTCGGAAAATTGGACGATACAATCTCCTCTACGAATGTGTAAACCTGTAGTTGATAACTTCCTATAAAGTCTTCGACAATGCGACTTCAAATCCAACTCACTATACATAATATATACACCAAAAGTGTAAAATGTACCTACACTATATTTAGTGTGTCAGTACCTGACGCCATCATAATGGTTGTCAAACAAGTACATGGTACCAACACTATGGTTGTCGAGTCGGTACATGTTACCAACTCATTGGATTTCAACCTGTGCTAACGTTTAATAATATTGAGAATTAAAACTATTTCTGAACATCTGTTTTAATCAAATCCCTTCATATTATTTTGTTTATCCATATCAATAATGCTGCTGAATATTGGATGTCAAGACATTATCGTGACGTGCAATTAACGGATTTATTTTTTGTGTTTTAAATTCAATCTTGAATTAAATAAGTTTTATCGTCAGCTTCGTGACCCACAAAGGTTTCATTAAACGACCTACGTATTGATTTTTCTCTCTCGTATATAACAAGATATCTGCAAAAGAGAAACAATGAGTAATAATTAGAGAATGGGTTATTGTTTCCTACATTCATCTTCACGGATAATAACGCAGTCTTTTCCAACTTAATTAGCGTTAACAGAAAGAAACTACATTTGTATTTAAAAATTGATAAAAAAAAGTTGAGGATCGACCGGGCAGAAACAGCTATGATTTGTTTAAAGATTTTTGCAGTTATCAAAAATATTTTATGCACTAAAAAATCTTAGATGCAGATTTTTTGGAGTAAAACCTCAATTTTGATGACTTGACTAGAAGCATGCCAGTCTTTTGCGTGAAATGCAGAGTCATTTCTGATGCTCAAAGACAATCGTTGTCTGTGTAAATTATTTTTTTTTATCACTTTGACTCGATTTAGGTTAAGGTTCAAATTCTATCGATGAGTTTCGAATTAAGTTTGGCTTCGTCCATACCACGAAACAACCCAGGGTAATAAATTAACTGATAATAGAATGTTTCCACTTGTTAATCCTTAATAATCATGTTTGTTGAAAATCTTTATGGAATGTATAAACGGTGTTGAATTGTCGTGATTATGTAATGCTATCTGGCAAGATATATTATTATGCTTTCATGTACGAAATTTTTCAATTTCTCCAGGTTCTGCATTCTTCAAAAGCACAAACCCCACTATATATTTGTCAAGAAATCAGGGCCTGCTGGAGAGTGCAACCTCGTAGACCTATTTGTTTAAAATTAGTAGTTAAATGAAACATTTTATCGAACTCACAGTCAGCACGAAACCCATGTGTACATGTGATTATACATTTTGTTTATATTGACTTTGACATAATCATGTTTCTATTCGAACTAATTAGTAACTAGGCGTGCTTTACCTATCACGTATATATATATATATATATATATATATATATATAACCTCCTTGTAACAAAGAATACATGAAGTAAACAACGGTATGACACATAGGTTACAAATAAATGAGATGAAATCTCAAACCTATTGAGTTAACATTCCATGTAGAAAAACATTTGCAGGTATTGATCAGAACTAACAATAGCGTAACTGTATTAAATTTAAAACTTTTAATAATATGACTTAATTAGCCAATAGATTTGAAACAAAATTAATATAACCTGTTAATGTTTGCGGAGTGCGAGCTTTATGTGTTTAATCTCGGAGAACTGCGCTCGCGGGCTCTTGCCTTACACTCAGCGAAGACAAAATCTATGCGTACTAGGAAATAGGGATCTGTCGAATCTTTGCAAAGCTTATAGTACAAAACTACAACCCGCGAACGCAAATCCCAGAGATTCAAAATTATAAATATAAAACTGAAGATCTCTAAATTTAGAAATATAGAGGTAAAGTATAATAGTTAACGCATACTAAACGACAATAATGGGAACAATACAAATAAGGTTACCTAAGAAAAACACATAACTAAATAAATATTGAATTAATTCAATATTGTGTGTATGCATACAATAAATCATATGGTATTACTCGGGCTAATATAGCTAGCATTGATATGCATAAATTTGTATATTGTTAAATATTTAAAATTTTTCTCATTGAGAATTTGGTTCTTGCCTATAAACAGCGTGGATCGGACGAAGATAAACGAAAATTTTAATCGAAATATCATTAAAAACTAGTTATAAGGCGGTTTTCAACAAATATCATCAACGCAATAGAAAGTAAAAACTAATTCATCATCACAAAGATAAAAATACGTTAAAACGTCAATTTTGTGTGATAATTATTAATGAAAAAGCTAGATACCATTATTGTAGAACTATATTTTAATTTCACCTTGATCTGCGCAAGCATTTCAATGTGATTTAATGAAGACAAATAAAGGGAACAATGAGTTATTATGGCGTTGAAAGGTAGTTTCAGTATGCCGTTTCGATGCTAATGTTGAGGAATTTATTTCAAACAAAAATGCGTCCATGACTAAGGTTTTTTTATAGAAGTTGCAATCAAATAGATGACTGCAGTTTGAGAAATTTAGTGTGCTAAATTTGGAAGATATAAAAAACTTGGCGCCTTCTTTTGATGTATTTAGTTTCTATAACGACATCTGCGTTCAAATAGTTTCCTAACAAAGACTAAAATATTATTTAAACCGAGGTTGCGATCTAGATATAAACACTAATCCTGTTATTCCAATATATATGTATATATATATATATATATATATATATATATATATATATATATAACAGAATTAGTGCTATTATAAGATCGAAACGTGATAAAATTTTTTTCATTGCCCAATAACCAATGATATTTTATTTGCTGACTAAAATTATCTTCCCTTGTCATTTGGATAAAATTTCAAGTTTTGACTTAGTTGGTGTAATAAAATATGAAGACTGATTGAAAGGATTACAGCCGGTAGCTTAATCGAAATTTTGTAAAAGGATAAGAAAAAACATTTTTGGGTTTTGTTAAATTTTTTTGTCCACGCAAAATAAAAACATATAATATTATAGATGTTCATTAAATAACCAAAACATTTACTAACATGTTTACAATTTGAATCAGAGCACAGTTTATGGAATAATTAAAAAGAAAACTGATATGCATCTGACTTTACATATAAAACTGGTTATAAATACGCTCTGTATACACACACACCCATATATATATATATATATATATATATATATATATATATATATATATATATATATATATATACATATATATATATATATCAGTAGTGTTCTTTTCTTTATCGTTTTACGGCAGCACATCTGAGTAAACGAATGTTCTCTATGCCTAATTATCCATCCATTTAACCAGGAAATGGCTTCCATCATTAGAAGGAGTTGGCAGTTTTAAAAAAGTAATTTCATATGAAGCACTACAGACGTGGGTGATAAATTGAGAATATTTTAAACACAAACCATACTCAAGTGTACGCAAAAACCTATACTGCAGTAAACAGCTGAACATGGACATAATACTCGTGTAACGTAATGGTTGAACTAATTTTCTACATTCCAGTGCATATTTCTCAGTATATAAGATTATTTTTATATTTAGTTAAGTAACCCAGGAAGTTTTTATTTCTATCAACAAAATAATGCAGGTATCACTGAAATTATTATTGGCATCATGTTTATAAATTTGAAGTAAACACCAAAATAATTAATTTCTCATTCCTATTACACTGAATATTTAGTGTCATTTAAATTTACTAATGCGTTCTAGCGTTCTTTTATCATCATCAGACAACGACAGAATACAGTTGAAGAGGAATATTACTGTAATACTCATTTATATATTAATTTTTATTAACAAGGATTTCCGTAAATGAGAGATATAGCACCAGGTAGCAAATGAAATTCATTTTTGAGACCAGTTTTGAACTTATTGTGCCTCATCTATTACGCGTCAGTATTACTGCAAGCAAGACTCACACTAGGGCACATATGCTTTGGGGTCTTGCGACTCACATACTACACCAACGAAGCCACGTGCTTCATGCAGGTTTCCGGTTAAAACCATATTCGGTCCATTAGTCAGACTTTCTTTCAAGTCGAACCAGTTTGGCATTACTTTTGATCTGAATTTGCAACTTGCCACACAAGGTCAGCCAATATAGAACAAAGGCTAAGTCACCTGTACTAGTGATGATGAATAATGATATTTTGACAGGATTTTATTGTAAACTTGGTTTCATTAAAGATTAAACATGGCATTAGTTAGCAACTGCTTTGAATCGAGGAGGTCGGTTTGTTCCTTATTTAGTACCTATAAAGTTCTTGATAGAATTATCATTAACGATTCGAATTCTTCCAATTCTGCCACCGAGCCCCGGAAACCATTCAATATATACCGTATTCAGTTGTAAATTTAATTATGTTTTTTGGCCAGTCTTTATTTCAAATGTAGTCTATTCTGCAGCACTGTTGATGTAGATCTGTTATTTTTTAAAAAGTTTCATGCCGCTAGGGAAATGATATTGGGTTGAAGTGTGATGACATTAAATGGCAAGTATTTAATGAGTGCCCGATAAGACTAAAAAGGAGTTCTTGGTGAAATGCACTTACCAAATTGTGCACTTGTTTAATTTTTTTAATAGTATTTTTATGGTGTTTATTCGCAAATTTGACAAAATAAATCGCAGTTTATCTACATGCGAAGAAATTAACGCGCTTCATCATAAACATACCTCGTGACTTTATCACGAACAATCAATGTCCGTGCATCAAAACGTTATTTATTTACTTAAATGGGAGTGGTCTACTGGATACTAATCTAACATTTATTACATAACATCAGTCAAAAATTGTTTATTCACATGATTGTTCACCTTTCTTGATTTCAAAGTCTAAAATTAATAACTTGAGAAATGCCAAATTCACAATTTTTCATTTATATATTTCAGGTTGCAATGGCATTTCATACAATAGATCGGTTTTGTCCTTATTCGTAATTCTACAAGTACTCTCTACAATTTGCTGCGAACGGGACTCCAAGCGGAGCACATATACTTCAGAATCTGCGACTCTATCCATTGCGCGATATTTGACGCATATTTCACTCAATTTCAAATCTTTTATATGCGTAGAATTTCATAAGGCCTGAAATTCTAACTAGCCACTCGCGGTTTGTCAATGCACAACAACAATTCATTCTGACAGCAGCATTTTGACTACGTATTTGTTGTCCAGTTCGCGGAAAATACTGGACATATGTCCCAAAAAAAACCAAACTTGTCTACTAGATGGAGTTCATTTGCTACATGATGCATTGTTTAGTTTATACTGGAAAATATACGCACTCTAATTCCTGCTATTAAATGTCACATTTATATATATATATATATATATATATATATATATATATATATATATAAATCGAACATTACAAAGGAAAACGAAAGCAAGTTGATAGATAGACCGTTTTCGGCCTAATTGCGAACCCCTTGAGTGCTGTCCAGAATTTGCTACCATCGGGACTCTAATCGGATCTGAGACTCTATCTACTGTGCCATAAAACGGCGTGCTACATGAAATTTTAAATTATAAATCTGTTTTTAAGCAGTCTTTACATTAGGTTGATACTATATAGCATCACTATCAAACAAAAGTTCAAAATTTCTCTCTCTCTCTCTCTTTATGTATGCATATATTTTTTTTAAATATTAAAGATTATCATATCTGACTTACTGAAGATGGAATTAATACACTGAACTGAGTATAATCTTCCTGATTTCACTAAAGATTTTGCGCCTTTTCCAACTAATCAAAACCTCATACTCTGGTCTAGATCTACGTAAGTTATCCCATTTTCCAGTTGCTCATGACGTTATCCAATAATATATTAAATAACTATGAATAGAACTCTGACTGAAATTAAATAATTTGTCTGTATTCTGGCTTTTAGCGACCATCCTAGGCCTAATTACCCTACCGTTTTGCTGGGTTCGCTTTGCTTACTACGTAAATGCGTTTGTGATAATTTCTCATAAGTAAATTTTACGTACACACTGTATGTTTTATTAAATTATGTCAAACCTACCTCACAAATATGATAACTGATCGAGTTTGCCAGAGTTTAACAATTTTCAACACAGATAACAAAACAAAAATGCTAATGTGTAGGAATATGGATAAATGAACTTACTTTATGTATTACCTCTCATTCATGCTCAACGAACAAACGTGTTCTTTACAATTGGAAAACTTCAGCTCCAATTTGGATAGAAAATACCTTGATAAATAAGTTGCTAACGGTTTTCTGTTATTGCATTTAATATTTAGTCTAAAGACACAATATAGTGAAAATAAGCTAACGATTTCATTCATATGATTGCTAATATTATACTTGTCTTCAATTTTGCAGAGGCGTTTTAATTTTCACATTCTTTTACTTTCGTAGCTAAACATTTGACTCATTGGCTTGCGTAAGTTGGTTCATAAATAACGAAATTGCCAATTTTAAGTAGAAATATAGATCGAATATCAGCCAAATGATATAAAGGAGAAAAAACTATTTTAGCGAATGTACATTGACACGAGACATTGCAGATATAATTTAGCTGATTTTTAAATTAAATTTCTGGTAAAATCAAATTCATTTTCCCTTAAAATATACGCATATTTTCTGTTTTTATGTGCGTGTTAAGGACTTTTCTAGTTACCTCTAAGTCGTTATGGGGAACATTGTCTCCTTTTAATGATCTGTTCAGTTAGTTTGTCTTTCCTGGACCAATATCCATCGGCATTTTAAAAATTATTGTTATAGAATTTAATTCCATCAATTGCCCAAGATGTCCATCAGAAATTATTAAGGGTTCATTTTATGTACCAGAGTTTCATGTTTTGATGTCACATTAAATTTTTCAGTCTGCTTGACAGTGTAGAGGCCCTTAGGTCACTACCATAAAGGGGTCTCTTGGATGCCAGGCCCGGAAAATCCATATATGCGGAATGATCATCTATCTTGGAACACTTAAATTCCTCTGAACTATCTCTTAAGCTACAATCCTTAAGTCCGCTAGCCAACTGCTCTGTATCCTCAGTATTTAATAAACCAGACATGATATTATTAAATTACTTGTAATTTATATATTATATTAATTAAGTAAACTTACCCGGATACGCTGATTCCACAAATTACTGAACTGGAATGATTGAGACCTTAAAACACGTATTAACTTAAAATACCCAAAGCAAATTTGCGTTTCTTTTCGCTGATAATTAAAAACAACAAAATGACGAGAAGATTACAAAGTTTTATTGACAAAGGATCGGAGATGGAACCACGCAGTGTCCCGCTTATGCAATTCAGAAACTCAGATCAAAACTTTCTCATTTCCTTCCACAAGACAAGTCCAAAATTTCGACAATATGAACAAAAGAACTTCCAAAACATTTTACAATATTTTTCAAAAATTACAATATTATTTTACGAAACCAGCGATAACATCAAATGTCCAAAAATAAAAATTGATTTATTTTTATATGAGAGGTTAATTTCTGTCCAATAATTAATTTAACCTCTACATACTCCCTCATGTTTAAGATGATTAACCATACATGATGTATTCTTCATTCTTCGGTTTCTTGATGACTCTTCCAGACCGAGTTTCAACAAGTTGTGCTGGTACTTCACCAGATTTCATATTCATATTGCATTGTTCTTGATTTTCAGTTGTCTTGCTTTCAATCTTTACTTCTTTACCATATTTATTCATCTCTTCATTTTTCTCACCAATTTCTGAGTCACATCTCGCCTCAACTTCTGGGTACTTCGGTAAATACTGTTCCTCCGTCTCCTCCTCCGTCCAAATAAACTGTGGAATACAGCGATCCAGTGTTACACATTCTACAGTGCCATTTACTTCTATAAATGCATTTTTCTCAATCATATGATTGACTTTATATGGCCCCTTATAGAATGGAGTCAGACAATTCTGTCTGTTTTCGTTAGTTATGTATACATGCGATGCCAGCTTTAAATCTGAAGATACATAGCATATAGACTTTGGACTTCTAGTTTTGGTTGGAGCTAAACGACTCATTTTATCTCTCAATGCTCCAACAAGCCAATCTACTGAACTAGAGGCCCAATCGAGACAACTTGGAGCTTCTATTAGAAGATCTCCAGGTAACCTCAGTGGCTCTCCATAAACAAGTTCTGCTATGGATGTTCCTAACTGAACTCTGTATCTGTTTCGCATTGCCAACAAAACTATGGGCAAATCATGTATCCAACTGGATCCACCGGTGCAGCATAATGCAGTCGTCAGCACCCTGTGCAGTCTCTCAACCATCCCATTGGCTCTGGGATTATAAGCACATGTGTGTCTTACTTCTATCCCCATTGTATTCAATGATCTGATAAACAGTTCAGACATAAACTGACTACCACGATCAGTAGTTACCCTTAACGGTACACCATATCGCGACACCCAATTATGCAAGAACATAAGTAAGACCTCTTGAGCTGTCATGTCCTTCAGGATTGCTACCTCAATGTGACGACTGAACCGATCGACCATCGTGAGTAAATAATTTTGGCCAGAAATCTCAGGCATTTCTACTATATCAATATGAACATGCATGAAACGACCCGCTGGTATACCAATCGTTTTAATTTCAGTTTTGGTATGACGCCAAACTTTACAAGTTTGACACCGGGCACATGTCCTTACCCAGGCTCTTATGCCTTTCGACATCTTTAGCCATACATATCTATCAGTGACCATCCTGATAGTTGCCTTAATGGAAGGATGACTGAATTCATGTAGCTGTTGAATTACCTTATACATTAATTCTAACGGTACATAAGGTCTAGGTTGGCTCCTGGAGATTTCACATAATAACCACTTATCTCCAATCTTCCTGCGTGTATATGCCGGATTCTTTTCCAACACAGCTACTAAAGGATCAAGACCTTGTGCTTCCATCAATTGCTGGACATAATCATAAGAAGATACAATAGAGCATACGAGTGACTCTGAACGAATCATATCTTCATCTGATACGTCTGGTCTACTGAGAGTATCTGCCACCACATTATCTATTCCTGAGATGTGACTAATGGTAAAATCAAATTCTGCGAGTCGGGTTATTTGTGAATTTACCCGCCGAGAATAATTTAGCCTATTCGCTTTCCCAAGGATACTCAACAACGGTTTATGATCAGTTAAAATCATAAACTGATGTCCATCTAGGTAGTGCTCAAAATGCAACACTGCAGAATAAACTGCTAGTAACTCCTTTCCAAGCGTATCATATCGCTTCTCGCAATCTTGGAGTTTCCGACTATAGAATCCAATCGGCTTGACTATACCATTTTCCCGTTGATGTAACACTACTCCTATGGCTACATCAGCATCATCTGTGACCAGCTCAAACGGCTTAGTCCAATCCACAGGTGCTAATGTGGTTATTTGGCTTAACAGATCTTTGGCCCTCTGGAATTTTTCCTTGTCGTCTTCGCTAAAATTAATAGGCCAGGACTTCTTGATCGTGCTCCGTTCACGAACTAAATGTCGAGTTAGCGACCCCAAAATTCCAGCTAAACCTGGTATGAACCGACGATAGTAGCTAATCATGCCAAAAAATCTACGCAACTGGCGTACAGTTCTAGGTTCTGGCACATCCTTGATTGCTTGTACCTTGTCTTCCACGGGCTTGATTCCATCCTTGGAAATGGTGTGTCCAAGATATTTTACGGAAGAGCAACCAATCCTACTCTTTTCTGGTTTCACTACCAATCCATAATGTTCCAGCTTAGACAAAATGATGTCCAAATGCTCCCGGTGTTCCTCCCTAGATTGACTATATATAATGATGTCATCTATATACACTATAGCAAATGAACAGTCTTGAAGAACTTTCTCTGTCAGACGCTGGAATGTCTGGCTTGCATTCTTCAATCCAAAAGGCATACATAAAAATTCATGCGATCCTCCTCCAGGGAATCGCACTGCTGTGAGCGGTATAGATTATGCCTCCATAGGTACTTGATAGTACGCCTTCTGCAGATCTAACATTGTATATACCTCATACCCCATTATATCCCTGAGCAAAGTACTCTGGTTCGGTAGAGGATACGAATCGCCTTTCGTAACCGAATTCAATAGACGATAGTTACCACAAACCCTCCATTGACCTGGTTCAGGTTTGGGAACAACCACTATTGGAGATACAAAGTTGGAATTTGAACGCCTACAAATTCCTTCTTCTCTCAACCTCTTAAATTCTTCAATAGCAACCTGCTGCTTGTGTTGTGCTAACGGTTGAGACTTGGGCGAACAAGGTAGTGGCTCCACCAACTCGATTTGGTGTTCTATGCCTGTCTTTAAACCCTTGCGTTTAGCATTGAATGGCAGAAACACGGCCAGGTGTTTCTCGAAGACATCCGCCAAGTCATCGGTGACGACGGGTCTGGGTAGTCTCACTGACCTAACTACTGAGGTCCCAGTCTCAGCATAAGTCACTATCCCAGTGCTTTGTCCAATGGTCCTAGATTTGGGATCTAAAGCGAGATTAAAATGGATCAAAAAGTCCATCCCAATGATGTTATCCTTTACATCAGCGACCAGAAAATTCCACGTAAATGGAGATTTCTGCCCCAATGTCACTGACAATTCTTTAACTCCCTTAACCTCAATTGGACTTCCATTAGCAATGGCCCATGGTGTCAGATGTGGGCTATCAATCAAGAAATTTTAAGCCACTAAGTTCATCAGTTATAACGAACTTATTGTTGCTATAACCAGCAACCTCTTTAAGATTATCTGCCAGCCGAAATCTAACAGATTTACGGACTGTATTACTGCGCGTCTCTTCCATCGAAGCTTCCGAACCTAACTTCGATGTTTTTAGTATGCCACGAATATGCATACATTGGAGCCTTGCATGCGCAACCCCCCTACGGCTCCTATTAGCGGGGGCTTCATTAGTTTTCCGGCAGCTTCGACCAGGCTACAGGAAGACTACTTCCTTTCCATCGGGGACCACCCAACTTTGGATATGTGCATCCCCCCTCCTGACATTTTCCAAACTCGGCGTATTTGCACGTATGCCCACTCGCGTGGTCCTTGTACACTCTCACGCGATTCGCCTCTCCAATGCTTGGAATTTGAATGTTGACTCCGAGAATTTACTCTACTTCTGTTGGAAGTTTCCTTATTGCTTTTTATCCAACCCACATCCCTGCGGAGGGTACTTAATTCATTCTCAATGGTCAGGAGTCTCTCTGAGAGATGTCTGAGTTGCTGCTCCAGGCGTGAATCTGCGGTTACTGCATACACCTTAGGTTCCATCTGACGATACACTTTGTCCAACCCTTTGAGCTTCTTGGGCCACTCTAATTCCAATGTATCATATACATCCAAGGTGGCTCTTAGTCTAGCAGACAATTCTGCTACAAATATACTATTTATAACTTCCTCAGATATATCAAGCCCGATGGATTTTGAAATTAGTCTTTCATAAAGTAGATTTCCCATCTTTACTTGACGTAATATGTCAGTCATCCGTTCAATCCTCTCGGGTTGATATCGTCCATGGAGTTCTTCTACTAGAAGCTCAAATGCATTTTCTGGTACGTTCTCAGTAACAAATTTACTGAGTCTAAACAGATTCTTTTTTAATGGCTCAGGTAAGCACCACCAGGCCGAGGCAAACCTATCAATAGGGTCTGTCATTCGTTTTAGTTTAAAATAAAATTTTGCTTCTTCGACCCATTCAGAATGGTTGTCTGGTCTGTACATATTAAGCTTGACATTGCTATCCATAGAATTGTGGCAATAACGATCATCTACATCATATCTTCCCGCATAAAGGATCCTGGAGCGGTCGCCATTTTTTGTAGAGGCCCTTAGGTCACTACCATAAGGGGGTCTCTTGGATGCCAGGCCCGGAAAATCCATATATACGGAATGATCATCTATCTTGGAACACTTAAGTTCCTCTGAACTATCTCTTAAGCTACAATCCTTAAGACCGCTAGCCAACTGCTCTGTATCCTCAGTATTTAATGAACCAGACATGATATTATTAAATTACTTGTAATTTGTATATTATATTAATTAAGTAAGCTTACCCGGATACGCTGATGTCCACAATTCCTGAACCGGAATGATTGAGACCTTAAAACAATTATTAACTTAAAATACCCAAAGCAAATTTGTGGTCCTTTTTGCTGATAATTAAAAACAACAAAATGACGAGAAGATTACAAAGTTTTATTGACAAAGATCGGAGATGGAACCACGCAGTGTCCCGCTTATACAATTCAGAAACTCAGATCAAAACTCTCTCATTTTCTTCCACAAGACAAGTCAAAATCTTCGATAATATGAACAAAAGAACTTTCAAAAAATTTTACAATATTTTTCAAAAATTACAATATTGTTTTACGAAACCAGCGATAAAATCAAATGTCCAAAAATAAAAATTGATTTATTTTTATATGAGAGGTTAATTTCTGTCCGATAATTAATTTAACCTCTACAGCAGATACAGCTTTCGATTACACATCTAACTTTGTTTGTATGCTTCCATTCAAACAAAATTATGCATGTTTTGTACGTTAGAAAAAACGTTTGCGTAGTATATGAATTTTTAACTAAGGTGGTAACGTGCTTGTTTCTACTGAGGGAAATGTAATGCGAATTATTTTGCCAAATGGAAAAACTTCCAGCAAAAACTCTACATTAATTGGCTCCGTTATAATATCCCTAGCATTTGTCTACTGAATTTTAAACAGATATATCTCAGCAAACTAGAAATTTACCAGAAGTTTGCGTAACGGTTCTGTAAACGCCCCGGCTTCAAATAAATGCCGTACGACGTTACAAACTCGGTTAATGTGCTCTGAATAGAGATTTGTTACTGATAGAGTGGCCCTTAAGAGGGCCTGGTCGTGCGTTCTCCTGAATTATTCAGAGTGTGAAGATGTCCTAGAGCCTTGGGTGGACTCTGGTTGAGTTGTCGCTCCCGTGGTTGAGCTGTAATCACGATGTGGATAACGTCGTTCAGGTTATACAATGAATTGGCTCGTCTCGCTGGTTATACCGCAACAAGATGAGTCACGGATGTAGCCAATTGTTGATGAAACTATCAAATCACCAGCGTAGGTATTGACAGCCGACAGAACGCACACGCGTAACGCAAACCAGAATGCAAATGCAACAACTGACTTGCATGGTAAGTTGCCGTGCTTAAATAGCATGCCATGTCTACTTGCACACTATTGGTTAAACGTCAAGTTTCGCTTTTTTCTCAGTGGTGCAACGTAAATAAAATTGAATTTAATTTACGCAATATGTCGGCCATTAATTTGTGTCGTTACAACACTTTCCTCTCTGAAAAAAAATGAAAAAAATTCCTCACTGCGAGGCTAGATAAGAAATTCATGACAGAGTTCGAACCAAGTTAAGCAATGATATGATGCCAGGTAACCACTAGGAATTGTTACACAAATTGTTAGCTCTAGTGGTCGGTCATACCACGTCAGGCAAAATAGAGCAGTGTAAGTTTTGGAAGCCGCAGCGTGAAGATTTCGAGGTAAATCGCCTCTGAATTTGCCAGGTTTAAGTTAAAACCTAAGCAGATTGGATCGTCGTCAATGTGTTTGTATACGACCAAAGGAGCTAGAGTGCTCGACGTTGTGGTCATGACATTTGTAGAGTGGTCTTTATGAAATAGATAAATTTGAGATATGCATTGAAAGTGGCCTGTACCATGATATGAAGCTGATCACTTCTTAGTGTTGCTACACGAAAGCATTAGCTCTAAGTAGCTGGTCATACCAAAATAGACAGTGTGATGTCATGTGTGAGAAATACATTATAATGTAAAAATATATACATTAAAATCAAAGGTAACTGCGTAAACATATGTACACGAACATTGCCTCAGAGATGGAATAATACCAATGAACTGTTCAAAAATGCTACACTATTATTAGATTATGAACAGCTGGTTATGCCACGTGAGATAAAAGCGAAAAATAACGTAAAGTTAAAGAATTTGATACGTAATGTTAATTATTATAATCAAGGTTGCGGTCTTGATATAAACACCTGACCCATTAATTACTTACATATGTCAGTATAAACTAAGAATTGTATAGTGTAGAAAGGGCAATTCATCCAGTAGACCGGTTTCGTCCTTATTGGGAACTCATCAAGAACTGGCCAGAATTTGCCGCGGACAGGATACGAACCTGGGCACGTCTGCTTCGGAATCTGGTGCTCTAACCACTGAGCTATCCTGCCCCACACTACACTACACACAATTTTCAGTTATATACTAACTAATGTAACTTGGTTAGTCATTTCAATACCACTTCCCAATGTAATGTGGTGTCTGTTCAGTAATGACAGATTGGGCATGGTTAGTTGGAACTTTGGGTCCAAATGGATGCCATATGAGCTCCACCTAAAGGAAAAATTGACTAACCAAGTTACATTAGTTAGTATATAACTGAAAATTGTGTGTAGTGTAGTGTGCAGCAGGATAGCTCAGTGTTTAGAGCACCAGATTCCGAAACAGACGTGCCCAGGTTCGTATCCTGTCCGCGGCAAATTCTGGCCAGTACTTGATGAGTTCCCGAAAAGGCAGAAACCGGTCTACTGGATGAATTGCCTTTTCTACACTATACAATTCTTAGTTTATACTGACCTATGTAAGTAATTAATGGGTCAGGTGTTTATATCAAGACCGCAACCTTGATTATAATAATTGTTATCACCACCCGCGCAACCAATGTTCGTTTAATTATATAAATGTTTATTTCAATACCATTTCCCCATGTAATGTGGTGTCTGTTCAGTAATGACAGATTGGGCATGGTTAGTTGGAACTTTGGGTCTAAATGGATACCATATGAACTCCACCTAAAGGAAAAATTGACTAACCAAGTTACATTAGTTAGTATATAACTGAAAATTGTGTGTGTAGTGTAGTGTGCGGCAGGATAGCTCAGTGGTTAGAGCACCAGATTCCGAAGCAGACGTGCCCAGGTTCGTATCCTGTCCGCGGCAAATTCTGGCCAGTGCTTGATGAGTTCCCAATAAGGACGAAACCGGTCTACTGGATGAATTGCCTTTTCTACACTATACAATTCTTAGTTTATACTGACATATGTAAGTAATTAATAGGTCAGGTGTTTATATCAAGACCGCAACCTTGATTATAATAATTGTTATCACCACCCGCGCAACCAATGTTCGTTTAGTTAATGTTAATGTTTAAAAAAAATTAATTACGCGTTATACAAAGCAGGATATTGAGATTGTGGGCAGACGGAGCCTGAGACGTGTGTAGAAGGTTGAACGCTCTCAGGATCAGGCGGTTCGATAAACGGTTTCAACCTGTCCATGCTTACTGATGTCGGTGTAGCGCCTTGCATAATAATGAAGTATTTTGGTTGTCTGAGCAAAATCGGCTTAGGACCGCGATACTTTGGTTGTAGTGGTGCAACAGCATTATTGTTGCGAACGAGTACTCTCTTGCAGCTGTGGAGCTGTGGGTGAACGAAGACTGGATGAGGCGTGTGCCTTGGCTGCTGTTCAGACATGTTACCGAAATGAAGTCGAAGGCGGGCAGCTTCGTCTTGTGGGTTATTTTGTGCCGGTAGTAGACGTGGGAGCTGACTAGGCAGGCGTAGATCCATGCCATACAAGAGTTGTGACGCAGATGTTTTAATGAATTCACGAGTACGGGAACGCATGGCAAGCAGAACTAAAGGTAGAGCATCGACCCAGTTGCCATTAATGGACGAGGATGCTAAAACAGCTTTGAGTCCCTATGCATTCTCTCAACCATACCATTAGCTTGGGGATGGTAGGCAGTCGTCTGGCGTAAGATGCATCTCATGTACCGCAAGGTGGTTTTGAAACGATCAGATGAGAAGCAAGTGCCTCTGTCCGTGATGACCTCATTGGGAACACCATAATTGGATATCAATGCAGAGATAAAACCATTAGTTATTTCGTATGCAGAAATGGTGCCAAGAGGTAATGCCGCAGGCCACCGTGTAAATCTATCGATCATAGTTAGAAGGTAGCTGAAACCTTGAACTTTTGTCAGATGAACTATGTCGATGTGGACGATGGCTAGGCGAGAAGTAGACCGAAAATGTTGCAACTTAGAACGAGTGTGTCGTGTGATCTTGTTTTCTGACAAATAGCACACTCTGAGACCCATCGTTTAACATTCTGCCTAAGTCTGTGACCCCAGAAACGATAGTTTAGTTGTTTTAATGCCAAAATGACCTTACATGCTTATTAGTACGATTCCGTGAACGGAAGTCTACCTGCTAATTTACTTATTAAACTCGGAATTACAGAACTGGCTATTATTTGGAAATTCCTTAGAACAGGTTTGCGAGCTTGAAATAAACATCGAACCCAATGTACATAACCAGGCGTCGGACAAAATAGCAAAATTACCGCCATGCGCAAGCACTCACGCGTTTCAACCTTAAACAATATTTTTTTACGCGCATGGGGGTAACAATTCTGTAAATCAAACTTGCGATCTAGAAATAAACACTAATTCTATTGTATTTAACCAGGCATCCGAAAACATAGCAAAACCAGCGCCAGTCGCAAGCACTGACGCGTTTCGTCCTCCCATGATCATCATCAGAATAGGACGGCAACCTGACTATCGAGGATCCAACCGAATTGAATATACCTGGAAAGCAAAATTAGACATGTGGCTCTCACGTCTAGCAGTTTCGCATACATTGAACTTGACTGGGAATGTCGGCTGCACAGTTTCTATGCAGTCACGAACATTAACTGTTTGCAGCATTCGCCACATATACATATGTAGGCAAAACAATGAAACTAAAAGTGATTGCGCAGGTGGTGGCAACAATTCTTTAAATCAAGTTTGCGAGCTTCTACAGCCGATGTTATCAGTGAAGTTCAATGTATGCCAAACTGGTAGTCTTGCTATGTTCGCCCACGACTGGTAAGATACAATGGGATAAGTGATTATTTCAAGCTCGCAAACTTGATTTAAACAATTGTTACCACCACACGCGCAATCAATTATTGTTTTAGTTGTTTTTTTTTCATTTGTATATTTGGCGAAAGCTGCAAACAGATAATGCTAGTGACTGCATAGAAACTGCGCAGCCGACATTTCCAGTCTAATTCAATGTATAGGAAACTGCTAGAGGTGAGAGCCACATGTCTAATATTACTTTCCATATATATCCAATGCGGTTTGATCCTCGATAGTCACTTTTCCGACGTACAATGATGATGATAATGCAAGGTCGAATCGCGTAAGTGCGTGCGAATTTTGGTAGTTTTGCTATGTTGTCCGACGACTGGTAAAATACAATGGGATTGGTGATTATTTCAAGCTCGCAAACTTGATTTAAAGAATTGTTACCACCACACGCGCAATCATTTATTGTTTAGTAGTTTTTCTTTTATATGTCTATGTGGCGAAAGCTGCATACAGATAATGTTCGTGATTGCATAGAAACTGTGCAGCCGACATTTCCAATCCTGTTCAATGTATGCGAGACTGCTAGAGGTGAGAGCCACATATCTAATTCTCCTTTCCATATATATTCAATGTGCTTTGATCCTCGGTAGTCAGTTTTGCGTCGTACACTGATGATGATCATGGATGTTCGAAACGCGTTAGTACGAGCGACTGGCTGTAGTTTTGCTATGTCAGTATGTAATAGGTGTTGCGGACCTAGTAACAAGTTAGTTCAGTCGTGACCAGAGGGATAAACCAAAGGCAGTATGAACGGAAAGTAAAATCTCATTCACATTCGTTTCGTGCTTACTGACGACTTATCAGTAGGAGCCGGTATTACGCCCTTTAATCACTATATTTTGGTCAGAATGTAGGATAATAGGACGGTATAATCTCCTAGACGAATGTGTAAACCGCAATAGTGAAGCTAACATCATATAGTCTACGACAATGCGACTTCAACGCTAACTCACACTATATAAGATATATATACCGAGTCTGTAAAGGATACTAACACTATGGCTATTGTGTTAGTAACCGATACCAACATTATTGTACCGAAAAGGTACATGGTACTAACACTATGGTTTCCGTCTCAGAGACACTGTACCAACCTGATGGATATCAATTTAGGCTAAAGTTCACCGAAATTGAGAATTACAACAATTTCTGAACACCTGTTACTCCAGTAAATCCATACACTCTGGTCTTGATCGATATCAATTATCACATTTCGCGGTAAGCATGACATCATTCAATTCAATATTTAATAGTTAAGTACTGGTTGTTATTAGTCAAGTTCAATGTATGCGAAACTGCTAGAAGTGAGAGCCACATATCTAATTCTCTTTCCATATATATTCAATGCGGTTTGATCCTCGATAGTCAGTTTTCCGTCGTACTCTGATGATGATCATGGAAGTTCAAGCAAATCAGTGCGATACATTGTCGGTAGTTTGTATGTTGTCAAACGACTGGTTAAATACAATGGGATTAGTGTTTATTTCAAGCTCGCAAACTTGATTTAAAGAATTGTTACCACCACCGCAATCAATTACTGTTTTAATGTTTGGAAACACAAAATTGATTTAGTTCGAACATGTGCTACTATTAGAGTTTCAAATGTATGCCAACAAGTATGTCACAGAAATGTAGCAACTATGTCAGCTATAATTATAAATGTTCGATAAATCAACTTGCACGACATTAAGCCTGACTAGGGCTGTGCTAAATTTAGGATAATTTAAGATAAGAAAGAGGCCCATCAGAGAACCAGGGTTACATGCTAACCATTTCGGGTTTTAATTGAATCTTACTATTGTTATCTTTGCATAATTTTGTTTTTTATTTCATGGAAAGTCAAAATATTAAAGGTGCAAAATTCATTTCCAGAGATATACATTTGGCGTTATTTTGGATGGGGCAATTCAAATATATAAACCTAGTATGTTTCCTTTGTTTTCTTTAAATGACAATCTATATAGAAAAATGCCTATGAAGAACAATGCATTTTAGTTTTGGTCTAATTGCGGTTTTATAGTTCGCATTTCAAGACCGCTAATAATAGGCATGAATCACAGACGTTAATGAAAACAATTGTTATTTTCCACAGTTGCGTGAGCTATGTACAAATAATTTAAATTCGTTTATTCTGCATTTGCATTCTTTGCCGATTTTATTTATCACCTCTTTTTAATCGATAGTTTGTCAAACTTTTACAGTCTTTTTTGGACAAAATGACGACTGATTTTTGTACATTTCTAGTAAGTAGCTGTTTGGATTGTCGATATAAATGTTAATTTCCATAAATTCCTTTCAGATGAATTTTTTCTTAATATTTCCTATCCTATATCCAGATTGGAATGCTAAAATATTGGGGGAAATATTTAAATCAAGGCTGCTATCATAATACAAACACCAAACCAATAAATATTCTGCAGCCGACATTAACATTCAAGTAAAATGATTACGATATCACTGGAGGTAATTTGCTTTCTTTTTAAACGAATTTCTGTTATATCTTCGCTAATCAGTTTTCCGTCGAACTCTGCTGATGTTCATGGAAGTTCGAAACGAGTTATTACTTGCGAATTACTGTAGTTTTGCTACCTTCTAACAGTGGTTGTGAAAAATTAGATCGGTATTAATACGATGCTTACTAACTTTATTTAAAGAAATTTTGCTATCATCTGCGCAATCAACGATTGTTCAAAATTACTCTGTTTAGATAGCGATTCTGATATTTGGACATGTGCTGGTCTTAATTGCGCAACTGATAAATAGCGGCGAGTAACTGAATGCACGCCAAAATCTATTTAGATGTGATTGCAAGCCGTATATGGTTGAAAATATTTTAAATGTCAATGCAATAAATTGCTACATGTTGCGACGAGTTATAATATTGGGTTGACGTATAGTTGAAATCCGCTGAATTGAATATAATAACTTGTAGAAATCATATGTACAAAACAAAATGCAGCCAATATTCTAAAAAATACAGTGTGTTGCCGTGATCTTGCAATGATCCTAAAAGTTTTATCTGCGTCATTTCGTGTGATTTGCAGCATTTGTGTCAGTTTTGCAACTGGTTACATACAACGAGATTAGTGCTTATCTGAAAGTCCCAAACTTGATTAAAATAATTGATATTATCACCTGTAAATGTGTCTAATTATAGATTCGTTATATTGTACGACTGGTAAAGTTCGATGACATTAGTTCTCTCCACAAACTCACCACTTTGAGTTACAATATACACGTGTGAGATAAATGGGATGTGAATTGCATATATAAATTCCCGTACATGTCGTTATTATTGCTTGATACACGTTAATCATTTCGTCGTCATGCTCTGATGATGACCTCGCGAACTCTAACAATGCGATTGGTTTTCTCTTCAACTCTTAACTAGATTGGGATAAATGCCTGCTTAATTGCCTACCAAGAACAAAATTCCTTTTTCTAATGAGATTTTTGTCCAAATTGTAACTTACTTATAAATAACAGAGTTTTAATTCAGTTTGGCAGTTAAATCAATTTTCCAATACGTGCAAAAGTAGAAAATTCAAAGAATTTTTAAAAGAGACCATTTAACTGAATTTGCGTAAAAGAAATTTTAAGGACGTACATATTTGATAAATCCTCTATATAGATGATAAATCTTTGCGAGAAACGGAGTTCTATTATCATTGCATTCATGCGAGAACGCGTTTGTTCATTAAAAGATTGTCAGAATAAGAAATTGATCCAAATAAGTTTTAATGTATTAAGAACCTTCGTCGTGCCTTTGCCTTAAGACGTTGCAATAATCGATGATAAAATATGATTTCGCGCAGTTGCTTCAAACCACAGTGGAGAAAAATTTTCAACAAAAATGACATAAAAATTGTTTATTCGGCAATCATACTGTGAGAAAAAAAAACAAAGTGACGCCATTGATGATTCAATCATGAATATCGAATTCTGAACAGTAGACAGATGCTCAAACCATCGATAGTCAAGCAGATTTACAAACCCGATCCGTTGCATAGCCGCAAACATCTTCCCTTCTTTACCGATCTTAACGATTCATCAATACATTTTAAAGAAATACTTTTTTTAAATTCTGCCTGGCAACGGATCATGGATAAAATTCTATGGATCCTAAAAGAGACTGCATTGGCAAATTGACTTAATTTTGAGATCAAAAGCGTTCAATTATTCCAGTACAACAACACATCTGCCAATTTATATATCTTAACGACATAATAATTTCTAATCCGAACTTAGAAAATCATGTAAAACTACTAAGCCGCGTTTTTCCCGTTTTCTAGAAAATGCCGTAATATTAACCGTGACAAAACAAAAATCATAAAGACGTCAATCTAATTTTTGTGGCATTTTATTATTTCAGATAGTAGTTGACTTTTAATCTAATGGTTAAATTGATTTAGAATTTAAGATTTGCAGAATATCATTAGTAAGTTCATCAATTAGCGCAAGGCCTTTTATAATCTATCGAAGCAACAATTTTCTCTCCGTAGATATTTAATAAATAGGAAAGGAGATTGCACAACCTTCGAAATTTCTTTGTCTGATCACGACGAGAAATTACTCCGGCAGGCTGTAGATACAATATGCAAATGCAACCGCGTTAACAAACTCAGAATTTGAACAATCAATTCTGTTCAACACTGTTGCTTCGAATTTTTTTACTTTCGTCATATTAGACCACTGGATTAATGGAATGACCATATCGACACCTTTTAAGCTCAAATTCTTTCTTACTGTGAAACAAGATATGACGATATTTTCCGATAATTTCTTGCTTTTCACGATGCAATACATCATTCTATTAGCATCAATACAGTATCAGAATCGTTATCTTCAAAGAAAATACCTTCTGTCGTCCATTTACTCAAGAACAATGAATACTATGCTTTTTGCTGGAGTGAAGCGGTCGATTTTGCACATAAGTGGAAATCTTACGTAATATATGTAAAGAGCGAATATATCATAACTGCAAACACACTCCTAATGACGTTCAACTTACGCTTTCCGCATCATACCTACTTGCCAATGAAATCCTTCACCATTTGCTTTATGCGGAAAAGACTCCACTAACACCCATATCCAGAGCTCTAGAGCCTCATAATAGAAGGCAGCCTTGTATCCCTTCACCAGAAATTTTTTATACAATATACTCGATTTTTCAATCAAGTGGTAATTTAAACTGTGTAATAGGTGTTGCGCACCTAGTAAAGTATTAGTTCAAATATGTCTAGAATTATGAGCCAAATTCTGCATGAACAGAAGATATAATCTTGTGTGTACATTCGTTTCGTGCTAATTGACGACGCATCAGTAGGTGTCCGTATTACGCCCTATACTCACCATAAATTTCGGTAAAGAATATAGGAAAATAAGACGGTACAATGTCCTATACGAAAGTGTAAACCTGCAGTAGTGGAGCTCACTTCATATAAACTGTTCGATTTTGTGACTTCAAAGTCAAACAAATGTGTACGTGAGATTAAACCTTCCGTTCATGCTGACTTCATATGACTTCTGGTCATATTTGAATTAATTTTTTACTAGGTTTGCAACTCTTAATTCACAATTGCATATATACTAGTTCTCCGCAGCAAAACTTATCTAGCAATACTTTGAATCTAAGACTTATAACAGATTCTGTCCGGAGACAAACCTAGCCATAGTACTAGTCGACATGTTTCTGAGTTTACGAAGTACCAGAACAATGAATTCATCTGACACATAAATTTCAAGGTGGAACATTTTAAATCTACCATGTGAAACATGGATATTGTTTACAGACAATTTATTTATTTCAACCACACTAAAGTGCTCCGTTTATATTCTTGAACGATAAATTTGTTCAATGGATACAGCATGCCATGTTTGCCGTATGTCTGCAGAGGAGTTCGCTTCCTCCAGATGGCTACAAATATTAGGATATTTGGTTTCCTCCAAATTTAAACAAGATCACAATTGCGTCTATTTCGATGAACTTTGCATCAACCTAACACAAATAATCCTCTGTAGCGTAGATAAAGCATAAGGAACTTATGGCTGATATAAATTTTATGCTATTAACGGTTACTTGGCTCATGCATTTCTATAAATACTACTGGTAATGTTTTATTCTGTGCGCAAATCTATTACTGCCGGCAAGCCACGGTCCTCGGGTGGCATGCATCTATGTCTAAGAAGCCAGCTTCAACAAATAGTATCATCAAATTATTACCTAGGAGGTGAAGCTTTAAGCCATGACCGCCACTTCCATAATAAACTAACTAAGACGCTGAGATAGATCACGCGTCTGGTTAACGGCCATTCGTTACTACAAGGTTTCATGATTATGGCGGTCTAAAGATGCTGTTGTAGGGTTTTACGTAAAAAGCTAGAATTCGACACTTCCTCAACAACTGCGTCACCTATGTACGTGAGTAACGATAAGTTAAAGTCGTGCATCAAATTTATCTACCACGACATCGTACAACCTTTAATATTCGTTTCCTTTCCCAAAAACCGGATGACTCATACAACAAGGAAAACACTTTATTTAACATGTAATCAATCGTGAGTTGCAATGCTTCACAATCAGAATTTTCTTTATCGAATAGTTTTTCTTTATTAAGCGATCGTTCTTGGTGCCCCTTTCCCACGAAAAATTCACGATACGCCTAGTTGATTTCATACAATATTTATTCAAATCTTGCACTAGTCTCTAAAGTTAAGATCAACTGATTTTAATTACAATCTTTAAAAATGATGAACAGTTCCTTGACACCGAACCATTTCTAAAATAGATATCGATGTTTCTAGAAAATACTATGAACTTATTTTTGTATGCCTGGTGTTCCCTTACTATTTCCATTTTCCTGTTTGGATTTTTTGGTATCATTAAAATGTCGTGCTCTCGTATATTTTTACACCTTTTGGCATGTGCATGTAAGTAAAATTTATAAGACCACGTACTTGTGACTCCGAACATTGTCGCGATTATAGGCTGTCATCAGTATATTATTTTGTTGAATGTAACGACCATGTGTACAGGACCAATTTCAGAAGAGACCCTTGTTTCATAACTTCTTAAATCTCGCGCGCGCCACGACCAACTGTATGAGCAAATATACGGTCATTTTAAGGATTGCGGAGTGCGGGTGTCATAGTGAAGCATGCCACAATTTGCGTTCGTGAGTTGCCACTTTGCACTATTAGTTTCGCAAAGATCCTATTGATCGTCATTTCCAAGTACACATTGAGTTCGTCATCGTTATGGCTGCGTGCTGATTCGATCGCCCAAGGCTTAAACATCGTTCGTACTAACCACTTTAAATGTGGTAAGATCTAAATTTCGTTGATTGAATATAAGATCGTACCTCATTTCCAGCAGTTATTATAAACGCTTTTGAAACCTTCGTAGATCGAATCAGCTGCCAAGCACAACGAAGAGGAAATCAATGCGTACATGGATATGTGAATCAGTGAATCTTTGCGAAATAACTGAAACGACAATACGGTCGCTATCATTGGCGTGCTAATCAAACGGATATATAATAAAATGCTTTGCATACAGACACATTTCTTATGACATGATATCTGCGCACGTCATTCATTATTGTATCTTTATTTCGAGCCTTCATATTTGCATATTTAACAGGGAGCTAATATAGAGCTACGAAATTGTCCAGCAATGACTTGCAATTAGCAGTCCAGTCAATCAACTAGAGTTACTTGCTGGACGTCTTCACTTACTTTAAACACGAGAGAAAGGCTTTATATAGATGGTACAGCATTTCTTTCCTACAGCTACCCCTACGTCGGTACTGATCAATTTAGAGATTCACACCAGTAGACATGCTAAATAACCTACTCGGATCCACCTATTATTTCACCCAATTGTTATATGTTATAGCCTCTCACAACCATATGTGAGCCTTACAAATCTTTGCGTAAGTTTGACTGATAAACACCACCATTTGTTAGACTAGATTTTGCTGTGTGTATTTGGTTACCGACATATTTACAGTTTGCATCTTAGTCACTCAAAAATTGGATTTTGGTTGTATCAAGGTTTTTTAATTTTTTTTGTTATTGCGACTCGTATGCTAATTTTAAATGCAAAGTATGATACACTTTTTCAGTAATATTAAATATTTACTAGAAGGCGAATGCATGGCATAACTTGACCGGTAGTAGTTAAATAATGTTTTGTTTGCAATCGCTGAGATCAGTGTGTAAACAAATTAAACTGCAGCAAAATCCACAAACTACTATTATTGACATTTTGGTATTTAACTAGTCCTTTCGTTCAACATATTATAATAATATAGCACTGTTCTGTAGTTTTATGTGCGCATATACACATATTTGTACGCGATTAGAATTTTTCCAGTAGTTTCGCTAATTAATACCATCAAACTATGTCATGTTTATGATTTTCAGAAATGCAATAGCTTTCAAAATATCTAAATATTGCGCATGCTTGGCTGTGAAAATTTTTTCAATATTATCATTTTTTACAGGTTACATAGAGTAGTGTGATGAATGCATTGGTCTGCGTATGCTTCATTCAAAGAACAATATTTACAAACGGAACCCAGGCCGATCTATCAAATGTTAGGTAAAGAAAAGAGGTCAGCAATCAGACCATCGTTTAACAGCTGCCTGCTCGATCTCTCGTTCAAGTCAACTTTGCTGCGAGGAGTACATTTTACAGTGTTAAATATTTTAAATGCATGCCTAAATCGCAAGGAAACACGCTGAAGTTATGGGCTCATCCGCATTGTTTTGAGATAGTTGCCGGTATTTGTAAGTGTAGAGAAGAGGTTTACCACAATAAGATGAGACACCGGTGCGCGTTGTATCTTAGAAGAAAGTAGTTTTAATGTGTTTTCGCATCCAAAAGGTTATGCTCTTCGCATCATACGGTTTGACGTGAAATTCAAATATTTTCAAATGTTTAACAAACGAGGTTATTTTTTTATGCCGTCAAAATGAATAATTTATTCTTTATACGCTTAAAAGTATACATAGCTAGAACTACTCTAAACTAAAGTCAATATAGAAATTCACGATTTGGTAAGATTAAATACAACAAAAAAATTCGCAAAATAAATGTTGGTAGCTACCTAAGCCAGGTGAAGTTTCCTTTTTTAATATCTGATTCATTTATTTAATATTTCAGTTTACTGACAAAATTCTACCAAGTATGTTAACAGAAAATCTGAATTCTTGTCGAAATTAATTCTCAAATCACACTTATTTTTGTTTGTAGTTGTTACATTTTATTTGTGCTGACTTTCTTCACGATATTTGCTAAATCAGTCTGGTTAAAACGCATTTAAGTGTACTACAGACTGAATTTATCTTTTGCATTAGCCTTCCGAGTATTCACTTATTTTTCTATTCATCACGTAAATATTTCGAAGGATGCGTCTCGCATAGAAAGTAAATTAGCATGTAAAAGTGTTTGATATGGAGTGTGAAAATTGTGAAATCATTCAACGTCAAGAATAAGAAGACGTTATCCTTCGATGCTCAAAATATAATTAAAAGCATTTAAGCAGACAATACTATCGATTTATTCTGTTAATTCATCGATTTTTGCCGCAAATCGTTAACCTATGCTTACGAATCATCTTAAAATTAACACAAAAAGGCATATAAAATTTTTAATTTTTATTTATTTAATTATTATATTAATAATAGAATTAATAACAATAATTAATAATAATAATAGTAGTAATAATAACAATAAGAATAATAATAATAATAATGGATGGAAGAAGGAAAAAAAGTAGGATAAGAAGAATAATAATAAGAAAAAGAATAATAATAAAACGAATAAGAATATTAAAAAATTCATACTTTATAGAGGACCTTTGGTCACTACCCTAGGAGAATCCCTGTGATGCCAGATACCGGTATACAATGAGGCTGGTATGTTCACCAAATCTAGAACAAATAAATTCCTCAGTACTTTTTCTTCAGCCAGATTTTTTAAGTCCTTCGGTCAACTGTTCTCTCAGTCGAAACCTTATGCTGTTACCCATCATATTAAGATAACATTTATAGTAAACTTTTTATTACAACAAAGTGCGTATGCTCACCGTCTCACTGATTGCCACAAAGGCCTGTATAAAAGTGAAAATCTAGAAAAACAGAGAAACCAACAGAATTTGCCTGTAACGAATTTGAGATTCTTCTCCTGCCATCAATAGGACTAATTATTTGTGGTTAATTCAATAATTTATCATGAAACTTTTGTGCAGGCAAATCTATATACATGAAATCTGATATATCTGCACCAGAACAAAGATACGTCTTTCTTATACCTAACAAAATTTTTAGAAGAATGATTAATAAAATCAACAAATCAATAAATTATATTGGACAATTTGAGCAGAGAAAATTCCAAAAAATGACAATGTTTTAAAAAACACAACTTTGTTTATGAATGTAGCGGTAACTTCAAATGTCCAAAATAAAATTTGATTAATATTTACATTGAGAGTTAATTGACCCCCAAAACCCGAAAACAAATATATAAATTATGTTTACGGTCGTAAAATAATCACAAATCAAGTTTAGACCAGATACACGAACTATCAAACGACAATTATAAACTGATGGTAGCTTATAGCAGTTACACGTCTGGTTTAAAAAATATAATCAATGTTTATTTCACCTCGGCAAAAAGAGTTTAAATAAGAAAAAAATTATGACGCACAAGGCTAATAGCAACTGTGAACGCACTTCTCAGTTAGCTTATTTGAAAAATTCGTACAATGACTTACATAAAATTAACAAAGTAAAAACTTATTGATACTTTACTAAAAAGCATCTGAGTCGGAATAAAAACGACAGGAACAAATAACTTTTGTGCAAGGAAGTGTATTTATTAAACCAAGTGTTCGTGGCGAGCTTCTTAACATGGTTAATGTAACAATGTGAAAACGCTATCAATAACTGGATCAATAAATCTTAGTGTAGGAAAACCGATGAATTACGTGAAATTACATTTTGTTAAAATTTATTCAATGATTTCTTTTAAATTCATAAATTACGCAACAGCCTTAGAATGAGCAATCTATTTGAAGTAAAATTTTGTCTTATCGCTGACTCCAATGGTTTCTTTAGGCTATTTAGCGGAACATGCCATTTCCTTTGAATGTATGCATTTTTACGTGAGGAAGCTAAGATAAAAATTCGTGCAAATGCTTAACCATTTTATCAGAAAGTACACCGCTACTGAAGGCGGCATATTTAAATTGATTGTGATGTTAAACTGCCATTTAACTAAAAGCCATTCTCGCAATGAACGATTTCTTTATAAAATAACGCTTCGAATGGCATCAAAATCTGCTAGGGACTTTTTCAATCTGACCACCTGGAAATAGTGCATTTGATATGTAATTCGTGTATGGTGTTAAGCAAAGTCCTGGAACTAGCAATTTAGCTTTTTTAAACAAACAGTCATTACGATGTATTCTGCGTTCTACAGGTTTTCGCCGCGATTTAATGAGATCAAATCAATCACAGGACGTGTCGATACGCGAAGCTCCTGGCTGTTATTTTATTTCACGCGTTTGCTTTAGAAATTTCACTGCTATTTAGTGCAAATTTGCAAATATGTTAGGAATAAATGATTAAATCGAAAAAATTGTGTTCAATAAGTTAAGTATATATTGCAATACTGTTGTAAATTTCGGAACATTTGAGGTCATGAATAAAGCATATGACAGTCCAGAGTATACTTGAAAGCATCAGAATTCAAACGGTTATGTCAGTCGTTAACGTAAGGTATAATTACATTAAACACAATTAAATCTGTGTGCGTGTGTTTGTCAACTTACAAAGGCCTTAAATGTGAATGCAAATGAAAATAAAATGCATGCATGTTTAGCTCAATTTCGGTAAATTTATTTTTTGGTAATACAGGAAAGTTCGTGTTTACGACCTAAAATGTGATTAACATAAAATGACAATGGCAGAAATTTTGGTTCTGGTGGACTAGTAATATAATTATTTATTTAAATCAAGTAACCAGCAATCCCATTTTATGTAACCAGTCGTCGATAAACTGCAAAACTGACGTCAGTCAGACGTTCTGACGGTAGTTTTGCTATGCTGTTCGACGACTGGTTTAATAAAATGGGATTTTATTTTACTTCAAGCTCGCAAACTTGATTTAAATAATTGTTATCACCAGACGCGCAACCATTGATTGCTTAATTCTGATAATATACTAATTGATGTTTTATTATTTTCGGAGAAATAGTATATGCTCGATTGTGTAATATTTATTTCATACCTTGTATCAAATTTATTTAATTAAAACCATAAGGACACGCAAAGTTCAGCACGAATAAAAGATATAACGTCATGTAGTCACGTGTCTCGTGCCTAACGGCCTCTCATTATTAGGAGTCGGTACTTAGATCTATACTCATTTTATATTTAATATAAAAAATGGGAGACAGTTTGACCGTACAGTTGTCTATACGATCGTGTATTCCAACAGAATTCGAGTTACCGTCATATAAATTCTTCGACAATGAGACTTCATTGTCGATTCAGTTTATATGATACACACCGATCCCGTTACGGACACCAATAGAGCTTCATAGGAAGTTAACTCCATTACCGCTTGAGTGCGCATCCATATAAGTGATTTTATTGTACAACTGTCCCGCGTTTCTCGATTTAAATATATAACGAATAGACATCTTCGTATTAGCCCCTACTGCTGATTTTGACATATCTCCCTGGTTCTATGTGAACTAACACGTTACTAGTAATTTTATCCATTTATTAATCTGCAGTCTTACGTTTGCCTGTGCCTCACGGGTAGTCTTAGATACCTCGTATACACTGACTTATAAGAAAAAAACAAGAGTGGAGCAGGTGGATTGCCCTGTCATTTCGTTTTAATGGCTTCACTTATACTTGCGCCTACCTGAAATCATAAAAATAAGTTTTATTTCATTAAATATGTGTGTGTCGCACATGTGTGCATCCGATTAACTGCAGTTATAAATCTATTTTTATTGGAATTAATATTTGGCAGTTAAAGACTTAAGGACATACGCGAAGCACGTAAGTGTAGTGCAACGGCAGTAATCTTTATGAGACAACAGATTAATAAAACCAGATGAAGCAAGTTAAGTGAAATTTCTCACTTGCTTAGTTAGTTGTAAGAATTGTATGAGATGAGATAGCGTTTGATCCAAATGTGCATCAAAATATCTCGGTGCAAGTCACACTACAATATTCCAAAAAATCGTTGATCAGATAATTTTTTATTTAGATAAGGCAAAACCTACGCCTTTACAAAATTTATCAATAGGGCTCTTTCATTTTCTATTCAAAATTGGTCAAATCTCTTACAAAATTGACACTGGATTTGTTGAACTCCTATCGACGAAACTTTGATTACGCGATCATCATAAATGAAGTTTCACGCAGTCCCTTTTTGTTCGGGATAGGTTATTGGTCCTTTCCATCTTCTAATGTAATCGTATCATCTTTTTCGAAGTACGAATTTAAACATATCTATACCTTTTCGAGCATTTGAAGGCAGATAAATTTTATTTCAGTCCGGCATTCTAGCTGAGAGATGGATTTTTGTTTACTGTATTCTAAATGCTTTCAGTATTTATGTAAACATTTAGGCCATAACCATACCTTGTCTATTTACGGTATATAACTTGTTAACTAGAGGAAGTCAGTGAAACTATTCTGTGGAATATTTGCATTTTAATTTAGTTTTAGTTTCACTTTTCTTGAAATTGCAATGTGTGCGCTCGATTTATGCATATTGTCCCATCAAATTTCATTTTTCTTATAGCTTGACGTTTCGTTTATTAAACATAGTGATACCTTATCTGAGAAGCCTTTGTCACCATATTTTTGGTACCATTTACAGACTTGGTATATATATATATATATATATATATATATATATCATATATATATATATATATATATATATATATATATATATATATAATAGTTCGAGTTAGCTTTGAAATCGCATTGTCGAAATCTTTATTTGAAGTTAGTTTCCCTATTTTAGGCTTACCTTTTCGTTCAGAAGACTGTACCGTCCAATTTTCCCACACACCTCACCAAAATATATAGAGGGTATTGGACACAGTACCGTCTGCTATCGATGAGTCACCGGTAAGTAGGAAACATATGTACACATGAGATTTTACTTTCCGTTCATGCCTTCCGTGGTTCATCCTTCTGAACATAGTTAACCTAATTTGTTATCAGGTGCGCAACAACTCATACACGATTGCATAAATATTAGTTCTCCTTAACAAACAGTTTCTAAAAGCGATGCCTTCTCTGCGAGGTCTCTGTCGCTTAAGTCTGCAGCTCTTAATAGTTGGTGCGCTTTTCCTTGAATTTAATCTGACCGAATTTCAGAAATTGCATTGAACGCAAATGAAGACGATCTTCGTCATAATGTAACCACTTTGATATCAATTCTAGAACCCAATCAGATTCGGGGAAGATAAGTTCAACGCCACAAATTTTGGTCATCAGTTATCTATGATTCAGGTTATTTGAATAAAGAATTCTGTTAAAATTCGTCTCGATTTCATGAGCCGATTTTGAAGGCAGAATTACATTTAGTTGCTTGAACCACATAACTTAGCAATGAAATGCATTACAAATGCATTAACTCTGTGTTTAAGATTAATTTTACTTTGAACAACTTTTCTCTATGTACAAAATCTGCAGAAGAGAAATGCTATACAATTCAATCGCATTTTAAATTGAAACTATTATAATTGAACAGTTAATCGAATATGATTCTGAAGTGAGTTCGTCTAATGTCAATTATTGTATGATGTGAGTGTGCTTATGTGTCAATTAGAAAACGTCTCTTTTGGAATTGTGATCTCGTCTCACTAGGGTATGGATAGAATCATTATCATTATTTTGATCTACAAGGCAGGGAAATTGGAAGCAGCTTTAAATTGAGATCTAAATCAGCATTAGAATATTACAAATAGCTCTTGATGTAACTTTCATCACAAAATTGTTGGATTTTTTATTGAGTCTGAATCGTGTTCAATTCCTGAAGAAAATGCTATTTATCCCTGTTCGCATTCTTTGTAGAAGATAATTTACTTGCTGTAGTGTAGGTCCTTTCGTTTAATATGCTGGGAAATATATTTTGCATCTATTATAAAGCGAAGAAATATCCCTAATTCAGATTTCTTCGTAAAGCAATTAAGTGATTATTCTAAAGCCGCCCAATTTTTTCTGTTTCTTAGCTTTAAACCATTTAGTACAGCTTCTGTTCTGTTGCCCTTTGGTTCAATTTTGCATTCTTTAAAATGTGTTTTGACAATGTGAGGGATTGAAATCTTGGATTAAATTTCGTCTGGTCAGATAAGAAGAAAGGCTTATGAATTTAAGTTAATTTTTTGCTGCAGCTGCTAGATTCTTGTAAAAGTCATTTACTCAAATGTCATCATGGCAAGAAGCAAGTTAATCGAGAAACATTCGTTACCTTGTAGTAACGATTTTATAACTCGAAATCACATACTAAAAATACACTTGTAGTAATAAAACTAGCACATCATATTTTACTTTATTATTACACAAAATGGCTGAATTTTGATCTAGACATTTTGCCTCAGATATTCTGAAGTATTTTTCTGTTGTATAACTATTTTAACCTATAATTTATAGCAATTTTTCATTAATAGAAATTGCATTTGGCCAATTGAAATTACAAATTTTTGATTTACCCATGCTATGCATCGTTTTTCTTAATTTTTTCATCAATTTGCTTCATGATCTTACATGGGATTTTAGAAGTATCGATAGGTAATGAGACGGCTAGCATAGGATAAGACATATAAGAAGTAGAGAGCTCTAACAGAAATCTGCAACATGGTCGCCACTTGATTCGATTAGAAGCCATATAGCTCAAAGCGTACGTTCAATAGTTAAACTTCATTTTGGTAGATATATAGATCATATAATACAAAATTTGATTAATCATCCCTTGAATTATGCACGCCACGTTACTCTCTGTTTCTTTAGCGATTAACGAAAATTAAAAGGTGGCTGGCAACTGATTACTTTATTTGGTAACTCGACTGTAGGCTTAAATACTATATAGTCATCGCAAATGGCAGAAACTTATTTGCTTGCCTAACTACGTGTGCAATTAATGGATCAAATAATAAGTCTACAATTTTTAATGTGTCTTATGCATTATTGGTAATAAGCATAGGCTTCTTTTCACAGACAGCTGTGTTCGAGGGCGTATAATTTACCTCTAATTCTAATGATTAAATGACTTAAAAGTGTATAAAACCCGCCCATATAGATATTCGATAGCCAACTTTATTTAGGCGGAATGAACCAAATTTTTTTCGCTGTTGATAGTGAACTCTGTAAGGAGCTAATCTAGGTGTTGCAATTCTTTTTGTCACAGTTTGAATGAATTTTTTGATTTACCAACGCGACTGCTTAAATAAAACACATTCTTCATCCATTTTCATATCTCAATAGTAATGCCATTGATTTGAAATTAATGATAAATGGTTCAATAACAATATCTTACATTTCTAGAGTTTTAGCTTCATAACGAAGTGACGGCTGCAGATTTATCCATAGAGACCTTGGAAGGAGTTTCGTTGTCGTATAATAAGACAATGTAATCCGCGAAGTCAAAGTCAAATAATCTACCGCGTAGAAATATTAAAATTGAGCGATAAATTCATATTAGACTCTGACGTAACCGGAAATGTAAGTGAATAGGTATTATCTAATATTTACATATTGAACGGGCCTATGAGTTTAGACGGAATATCTGTCAGTATAATGTGACTATTATCTGAACCGAAGGCTTCCTAAATCCCTTCAGTTATTCTAGCCCAAAGCGATTTAAAGTCGAAATTTCGACTGAGTATATTTCGCATTTAGTAAGTCTACGTTTAGTGTTATTAGTCGAGTTAGCAGGAATATAAGGTCGGACTAAAATTGTATCACAAGTTGTGTCAGGTAAATAAATAATTAATCGACAACCTCTAATGCTAATATGTATGTATCTGTAAGTCTTGTACTCATAATTTCGACCAGTGTATGTGCAACATTTTAACCTCAAGACCAGCTCGTTTCAATCTTAACAAGTCTTTACATTTTTTTATGAAAATATGACGTCGGCAGTTTTCTGATATTTGAGACTTTTACTTAATTAGGCTTCAATCGAACGTGAGAGCAGATCTGCAACGTAATAATGAGGGATTCCAGTCGGCATATGTGTCCAGAGCGAACAAAATTCTTGGATGTGTGTTTTATATCTAAAATTAACTGCGACGCGATCGTACTGAACCCGAAGTTCACCTGAAACTCGTAAACGGTTTTTGCTGCAATTTTTCACGCAACGTCTGGTATTGATGCATCCCCTCTATAATCTACTTTCTGTGAGGCAATCAACTAGTCGACCATTGTTATCATTGCACAATGAGCGTAATGTGAATCTGTGAAGTTCCGGAAATTCCGCGAAACTTAATTACTCGCTTTGAGCATTCACGTAAAACGTGACCAAGGCTAAATCCCAACTTCTTGCTCTTTTTGATAAGTGACAACTCACATTGGAGTCGAATGCGTGCGATCTGTCGTTTTGCGTGTATGCGATTGGAGAGTCTGCAGACAAAATGGGTAGGAATGCTGCAAAGGATTTCTGACATTCGCTTCCGAGTACGCTTTTACTTTTGCCGCACATTTCCGGCTATTTTCGTAGAGTGCATGCAGTAAAAGGAGCTTCGGCCGTTGAATTAATAAAATACCAGTCATTCGTTATTCAGCTCGAGAATACTATTTGGTATAAAGAACACCGAGCCAATGACGGTATTATAGAGATGGTCCAAATCTTTCCATAATAATAATCGGATCTTAAATTTTGAACTACCCTTTCCATGTGCAAAAAGAAAAAGAAATTTTATCAGATACAAGAACCGTTTCTATCGCATTTTCTTCTCAAGTTTCTACAATTGAACATCTCTTTATATATAAATTGAAAGGCAAAACAAGATTTAAAAATGTAAACATAGAGAGAGTTTGAAATAAGAGAACAACCAATCATTTGCGTGCGTCACCTCCAGTTCAAGCTCAATACCTGAACTTGCTCGTTCTACTTGCATAAATCTGGCTGTAATTTGTTTATCCATAAAGCTTCGTATGTGGCTAACTCCCTTCTGATATTGTATTTAGTAATTATCCTATCTGCTACGTCTGTTGATAAACATTAATAAGATAACAGAATGGGGTTAGCCACATATGAGACTTTATCGATAGACAAATTGCGGCCGGATTTGTGCTAACAGAAGTCGAATGTTAAGGCGTTAAGCTTGAACTGGAGGTGACGCGTGCAATTGATTGGTTGTTCTGTTATTTCACACTCTTGCCATGTTTACATTATTCTATTTTATTTAGTCTTACAATTTATATATAAAGAGATGTTCATTTGGAGATATTGAGAATAAAATTAGAAGCAACGGTTCTTGTAATTGAAAGGGTATTTCAGTTTTGGATGCACAAAATAAACCAATTTCTAAGTATTTTAACATATATAATAATGTTTCCGTTTAATATTTTTGTTTAAGTGTTTACGTATATAATTCATAATAAACTCCATAAGCTCGGTATAATTAATGGTGGATAACATTTAAAATGACAAACCTTTTCGAACTCTCGTAGTACTGTATACATTTGGAAAAAAAATTCTCTTCCTATAAAAGAAATTGGAATTCCTCACTTTCCCCTTATGTATACAAAGCTGTCAATGTTAATTTAAATTTTCAATAAGTCAAAAAATCAGAAAAATGAAAATGTAAAAATCGTGAAGAAAGGAATCCTCTAATCATTTACATGCATCCCAACCAGCTCAGTCTTAATGCACAAAAAATCATTCTCTGCTGACCTAAATAAAGCCGCAATTTTTTAACCACAACATTTATTAAAGTGCTAACTTCGTTGTTAATACATTTTAAAAATATTTGGAGGTGAATATTTGTTTACATACTATCGCAAAAGCAGAGTGTACTAACTATTTACATTGTCAAATGTGTTTAAATTACAGTTATTTCCCAATACTTTTCAACGTTCGGACTGATGAGTCTAAGTTAGTTGATCGACATTTTAATGATAATAGAGGTCTACGTTAAGGGTTTTTTGCAAAAAGGGATGGTTAAGACAAACGCGTATGATTATATAGCAGGAGTATTCGACCTGCATTAAATGTGCAAGTTAAATTGTCTACCACTATGTGGAAACTAACGTTGCCGTCATAAGCCATTTCTGGACCAGACAATTCATGTTTTAACGGAGTTTAAACCAATTTAGATTGACAGAAATGCCGTAAAACTTGCTCGAAACTGGGCTTCGGGATCTATTGCTGTAACTACTGAGCCACCCTGCCGCATAATGCTGGACGAAACGTAATGAGATCCCAGTAAGTTCGAAACCGATCTACTGAATGAATTGCCTTTTTTTACACTATATAATTCGTAGTTTATACTGAAAAATGTATGCACTTAATGGGTCAGGTGTTTATATAAATATCGCAACCTTGATTATAATAATTGTTATCACCGCCCGCGCAACCAATTTTGACTAAATTTAAAACTACGCACAGCTGATTTAGAGGAGAACGTTTCTGCAATTGCTGAACTCATTGTTATAAGAATCAAACTCCAATTCAGACGAATGTCCGCGTTTTATTCAAAGCTGTTGATTTATGTAACATTCTTAATTCTCAGCTAAATAAACAAATGAAGTTCTTACACATTCCAATTTAAACAGGAAATGTTGTGTGTTTTTTGGGTGAGTGTGTAAGCTTGCGCTTATGCGGGCTCAGGCATGTATGTTTCCGAGTTCATTTTTTGTCTTATTGCGTGCTTTTAATAAAAATTATCCCCTTTGCTTTAAAAAACGACTACACAAATTACCAGATAGTACAGTCGAGCTTATTTCTGGCGAGCAGAAAATGGCTTTTTCTTTTTTCAACTGTGTCGTGTAAACCTGGTTTATAATACTTACAAGATTTTTTCTCAATTACAATTAAAATTGAATAAAAATGGCCGAAATAAAAATTATACATCAAAAGCGATATTGTATGCCCGAGAATCTAATTAAGCCCATTATAGTTCAAACGGAAATAAGTGATTATATAATTTAAACAAGGTTGCGATCATGGTATAAATACCAGTCGCATTACATTCATACAATTGTCAGCATAAACTAGGCATTAAATGATGTAGAAACGGCAGTTCATTCAGTTGACCTGTCTCATCCTTATTTTGAACTATTTACGTTCTGGCCACAATTTACGGAAAATATTGCTCTAATCACTGAGCCACTCGGCCGCAAACTACACACACTTTAGTATTATATACTAAACAATGTTTCTTAGTTAGCTTTTCCTTTAAATGAAGCCTATACATGAGTGCTGTTTATAAACAATTAAACAAATATTCATCACAGTTTACTGCCATTAGTCAGTTTCTCATCGTGCATTAACGCTGTGGAAGCATGGTCAAAATGCCTTCAAATATTTAACTGATGCCCGGTTTGCTTTATCTTTTTTATTCTTATGGTGGGGAGTTAATATACTATCAATTATGGACTAGGTATTGTCAACATAATAACGAATTGTTTCAAACAGGAGAAGAAGGATACGCCAAGTCCGCATGAAAGTTCGGTGTTACCTCATATATACTTACTAGTCGCTCATCAGTTTTAGACGGCATTTCGCGCCAAGCCACGTACACGTATATATATATATATATATATATATATATATATATATATATATATATATATATATATATATATATATATATATAAGCTATTTTATTCGACTACCGGAATATAAATTTATTGTTTATTAAAAATTAGTTAAATGGAATAGAACGTTGAATTAATTAAACGTTTTCATAGGACGAATGATTGACATTTTCCTTAACTAAGAAGACACCTTTCCACATTTTATCAAAACCATCTTTTCTTTCTATGGGAACTATGACCTGAAGTCACTTGTACTAGCCCAGGAGACAAGTTGATCACTGCACTAATTTTATATTATTTTATTATTTTCATTTAGCATGGTGTAACAGAGACACAAAATTGCTGTATGCTGAAAATGAGAGCTACATTTTATGAATGGTTCACGGTTTATGGGTACGTAGACTAATTTTTCAGTGTTCGCTGCCAGTCAAATCTCAGTTTAAGCAATAAAGATGTTTCCGTGAATTCCACCGTTCTTCGCAATTGCCTTTAGTAATAGAATGTTTATCACATTATCGAATAGATTAAGAAAATATGTTTGTCGGCTCCCAAAAACTCTCATAGCTTCTATGCATTGATTTTTATTTTACTTCCTTATAAAAATGTAGAAACTTTAATATTTTCCTTATTATTTACTATTATAAAATGAACCCCATTAAAATTCTTAGCATTAATAGAAATTAATGAAATCTATAAATGAAAAATATTCTGAAAACTGTTCGTGGTGGCTAATGGTAAGCTGATGTAACATGTGATGCAATAACACTTAAGTTTATGTATATGTCATTAAAATATATTGGCAGAAGTTGGATGTACTATCATATATATATATATATATATATATATATATATATATATATATATATATATATATATATATATATATATATATATATATGTATATATATATATACATATAATAACAGTGAGAAATACTATACATGTAACATTATAATGTTTATCTCCTTGTTGAAATTTAAATGCTTTCATTTCCTTGTTCTTTTGTATCGTTACCTTGTATCCACATAAACAAATTGATTTACGTAGGATCTATTTATATTTGATTTAGTTAAAATGAGTTATGACGTAATTATCTGCTTGACAATTAGTCATTGGCCAATAACTGATCAATAATTTCAAACTTTGCGTCGCTAAATCAAATTAATTTCCCAAACCTGAGATAGCCACAAATCGAATTATATTAAAATAGTTGTGAATAGATGAAAACTAACGTCTCTCAAGCGTAATTCATCATTCTAACATTTAAGATTCATCATCATACCATTATACAACGTAGTAAACGAAATTCATTTAGTAGACCGTTTTCGTTCTTAATAGGAATTCATCACGTACTGTCCAGAATCCTGACAGGACCGGGCTTGAACCTAGACACGTCTGTTTCAGATTATGTTTCACTAAACTCTGATTGACACCTGCCTTATGCTACACAAAATTTTAGGTTATATATTATTTAATGTTTCTTGGTTAGTCTTTCCTTCACGATAACCAAGAAACATTAGTTAGTATATAACTGAAAATTGTGAGTAGCGTGCGTGATGACGGCTCAGTTGTTAGAGCAACAGACTTCGAAACCGATGTGCCCAAGTGCAAGCCCAGTCCGAGTTAAATTCTGAAAGTACGGGAAGTGTTCCCATTAAGAAGCAAACCTGTGTACTGGATGAATTGCTTTTTTGAAATTATATAATGCTTAGTTTATACTGGAAAATTTATGTTTATAATGGAATTGGTTTTTGCATCAAGATAGCAACCTTGGTTTGCTTAATGGTTATCACCACGGAAAACTGTCAATTACAGACCACATTGCCATAAATTTATAAGGTATGGAAAATCACCTGTGTACTTTCACATATTATACAGAATTTATTCATTATTATTGAGTTTTTTATCTTACTCTGATAACGTCTATCGAAAATCGTAAATTGTCATTAAATGCAACATATTATATATTTTAAATGTTTTACTATTGTTTGGATAAAATATCATAGGTGTATGCTTCAAGGATTGAAACTCGTGCATATACTGGTTGTTTAACTGTGCTTGATGTCATTTCTGTGTTAAACGTGATTATTCGACCTGAGTCGGAGAAAATTAAACTATTTCTTAGCAATTGTGGAAATAATAGTTACGCTTTAATATGCACCTTATTTGAATTCAAGTGCAAAAATTATCTAAGCATATGCTTTTAAAATAAAGGTGGACTCCACAATTTTATTTATAAATTAGGCATCTGGTACGCAATGGAATGTTAGTTCACGTGTGAACAGTGATGAAATTGAACAGCAGCAACAACACGCTGTGCAATTCAATATAGGCTTGTATTTCATTCTCACAGGCTACTAAAATAGATCCATTGATTATTCATTTCATGCTGGACAAATTCATTACAGCATCGCTTATTTGTAAGCGTATTAAAAAAAATTTTCTTGATCAATTACAGAATGACATTATATAACATAAACGTTAAAGAAACACATGAAAAACACACACACACACACATGTAAAGCACAATATTTATGTTGCAATACTGATGATGACCATCAGAAAGTTTCATTTATTATAATACGAAAAGACGCGTTCGCTGATAGCAACTACGTAATTTTGTCAATAAATTTGTTTTTACGGAATTTAAAAAAAATCAAGTATAAACTGCTCCATATCAGATCCAAATCAAATATCACTTCTTCTTTTAATGCGTGAAATTATCTAAGTAAGCGCAAAATGTCCAAACGCACTTTTTTGCAAATTAAATACAGTTATAAATTTGTGCATTATATCTATTGTAGCTAGTAGAATGTTATTTAGTATAGAACCAAGAAAACTTCGCAAAGATGGCATCACCAAGATGGGAAAGCTTTCTGCGCTTTTTGCTTACAAATTCAGCAGTTATCAACAGTTCACGCAAAATTTCTAACATTGCTGACCAATTACTACCGTTTCCGTTATAGCCTATATTGAAAGTCTCAAATAAATGAACGTTTCTCTCTCTTTTTTGGCTCTCCCTCATCAGTATGTTTTTGCATTAATTTCGCATCATTTGTAAGGTAATTTTGGTGGTCACTTTCGTTCATGTGAGGTTTGAACATTAAAGTTTAGTAAGCTTACACATTTGTATTAAATGAAGATGTTTCTGTTATATGATAGCCTTAAAATTTAAATCAAGATTGCGATCGTATATTTACATACATTTGTCAATATAAACCAAGTAGTGTATAATGTATAAAAGGCAATTCATCAAGTAGACTGATTTCGTCCTTATTGGGAACTCTCCACGTACTGTCCAGAGTTTGCTGCGAAAGTATGTGAAGGGTCTCAATTAGTGCAAAACCGGTCTACTGCATGAATTGCTTTTCCTACATCATACATTACTAAGTTTATATTGACCGTTGTAGTTTTCATAATGGGACTGGTGCTTATATCAAGATCGAAACCTTGTCTTAAATAATTGTTATCACTGCCCGTCCAACAAATTCTTGTCTACTTATGTAATAAACTTGTAAATAGTCAAATGCGTTTCCTGTGGTTTTTGAAGCTACGCACGAATAATTCATGCTAAGACATGGTTTAGCAACATCGAACACTTTTCATTTATTTGATTAGATTCTGGAGCCCAAATAATTTGTCCACCTTCAATAGGCTTTCTTGTTGGAAACGTTATATCATTTATAAATGTTTGTTTATTATTACCTATTCTACTGTAAGGAATACAATTATTATAATTTTAACATTTTGACTTTCTTAAGCTAAAATTTTATTCAGGACACTTTATTCTGGAAGATTATGGTATTTTGAAATAAAAGTCAGATTTCTGTGAGTTGAATCTTATTAGTAAATATTTACGCATATGTTTCACACAAAATTATGTACTATTGTTATTCTTACTCTTTATATGCCTGAGCAAATTGACGAAAAGTTCTTTTCAGGATGCCTGAATATATGATTTAATATTTATCAAGTTTTTGCTTTTGTAAATGCAGACGAATTATTAATCGTTTTATTTCACTTGCTGTCATAAAATCTTGCGTTTTTACGTGAAATTGCTGTGCACATAAATATTAACATCCGATTTTACGGAAATGTAAACTTGTTAAGTGCTTATTTCTAACTTTAAAGACGAAATAAATTTTGCTACAAATCAGTATTTTTCGTAGCCTATTACTTCAACAAAAATACGATTTCGATTTTGATCTACAATTTTCAAATGACGAGGTGAATATATGCACGCATTTATTGACACATTTTATACAACACATTTCTATTTACATATTATATCATTCATTCATGCATCAATTGGCAAAATAAACATAAATGCATACACATATACATTTATATATACATGAACACACACTTACTTAACTACTTAGATATACCCATACATACATACATGCATACATAAATTATATATATACATAAATGCAGTCAAAAAAAAATATATATATATATATATTTATATATTTATATACAAGTAAATACATATCCATACATATATCCAAACATACATGCATATATTCATACATACACACATACCAAAATATATAAATTCATACAGGTATATATTCATTCATACATAATTACACAAACATAAAAAAACACGCATATAAAATCTCCATGCATATCAACATATATAAGAACATACATACGTGCAATTGACCATATATACATACAGACATGCATGCATATATACATATATACAGAAATAGATATATATATATATATAAAACATTCATATATAATAATACACATGCATACATGCATACATACATGTATACATACATACATACATACATACATGCATACATAAAAACATACATAAATGCATCCAACCATACAAACATGAATACATATATTTATACATACACATATACAATCATACATAAACACAAAATCATACATACATACATATATACATACATGCATGCATACATGCATACATATATACATACATTGATACATATATGCATATATGTGCATACATACAGACATACTAAAAGGTATACATACATACATGAATAAATACATACAAACAAGCATATGCACATATTCCAAACATACACACATTAAAAATACATAAATTCATACATATATTTATACATTCATAAATTCATACACACATAAATAGGAAGAAAAGCACATATAAACCTATATTCATACACACATATACAAATTTACATAACTACATTCAACAAAATAGACACATATACAAGCATGTATACATACAAAAATTCATGCGTATATATATACATGCATACACACAAAATTAAATAAATATATACATACATAAAAGTATACATAAATACAAACATATATACATATATTCATACATAGACACAATTCGAACCTAAATAAAATCATAAAGGCATACTCAAATACATGCATACATACATATATACATAAATGCATAAATACATACATATATACATAACTAAATACATAGAAACATACATACATAAATACATACATACATACATACATACATACATACATAATTAAATACATACATACATGAATACATACAAACATACATGCTCACATACATACATACATACATACATGCATACATACATACATACATACATACATACATACATATAAACATACATAAATACATACACACATACATACATACATTTATATATACATACATGCATACATACATACACATATACATACATACATACACACATACATATATACATACATACTGACATGCATACATACATACATTTATATATATATATATAAATGCATACATATATATATACATGCATACATACACACACACATACATAAATACATACACACATACATATATACATGCATACATACATACACGCATAAATACATACATACACACATGCATACATACATACATACATACATACATACACACATACATACATAAATAGCTACATACATGCATATATATTTATACATATATGCATACATTTATTCACACATACATACATACATACACAAATACATACATACATAAACACATACACACAAATACATCCATACATACATACATACGTACATGCATACATGCATACAAACATACATACATACATACATACATACATACTTACATACATACTTACATATATATTTATACATACATGCATATATACATACATACATACATACACAAATACATACATACATAATTACATACATACATACATACACACATACATACACACATATACATACACACACATACATGCATAAATACATACGTACATGCATATATACATATAGGAATACATACATACATACATACACAATTATACACACAGGCATACGCACATACACGCATACAAACATACATAGACAAATACATACATGCATACATACATACATACATACATACATACATACATACATACATACATACATACATACATACATACACACATACATACAATCACACATACATACATACACAAACACATACATACATACATACATACATACATACATAAAACATACATACATACATACATACATACATACATACATACATACATACATACATACATATACATACATACATACATACATACATACATACATACATACATACATACATACATACATACATACATACATACATACATACATACATACATACATACATACGTTGGGCGGGTGGAGATAATAATTAGTTAATTCATGTTTGCTAGCTTGATATAAACACAGTTAGTTTCATATAAACATTTGTCAAAGTATACTAAGCTTTGTACAAGGTAACAAATGTAATTCGTCCAATAGATTGGTGTCATCTTAATTGGAAACTTTTCAAGTAATGTTAAAACAATGCACATTTAATTCAGACAATGTGATACTATTTGGTGCGCCGACCTACCACATATTTCAACACAATATTTATTATATATTAACTCGTATTTTAGTTAGCCTTTCTATCAGGTACATCCAATGTGGTATCACTTTAAAGCTAAAGTTTCATATTGCCACCCAAAATCTGTCATTATAGAACAGAAACCACGATATCTGTGGAAGTATTATTGAATTTAAAACGAATATAATTAATGAAAAGCAATGATTGCGTGGTTGTTGTTAATATTTATTTAAATGAAGTTCATCAGCAAGGTATAAATATCAATCCCATTGTTGTTAAATTTGCTAGTATTGCATTTTATAAGGTAACATAAGCAATCCAGTCAGTAGGTCGGTTTCATCCTGACTGGGAAATCTTCAAATATTTCAAGAATTTTTTCCCTGAACAGCACTGTTACCAAAGCACATTTTCTTCGCAGTCTTTATATCTATCCACTCCTTCACCCTGACTCAAACTGAATACAAAATTTTAGTTTATTATTTTTTTTTAGAATAAATACCACCCTAACTGTAGATCTACTATGGAATGGAAGATTTAAGCAATTAGACAATCATTGATTAACTGCATGATTACAGATATTAAGAAATGATTTAGCTATTTCAATGACAACCAAGCAAACGTATTGTCATTATCAAAGTTTATGTGATCCATAGGATCATATCCTTTTTCATTTTGCAGCAACCGTGTGCCGATAGAGTCATAACATCTGAAGCAAATGTGCTTAGTTTCAAGCCCCGTTTGCGGTAAATTGCTCAATGGTACCTCAAAGGTTTCCAATAAAAGTGAATCAATTCTACTACCTTAAAACAACGCTTAGTTTATACTGACAAATGCATATGTCAAGGTACTGGTAAGTAAGAAATGTATACGCCGTTTACATCCTTTTCAAGATTCAACCATTTTAAATTGCAAAGTAGGTCTTTCCGACACATATTGCTGAAACATAAACCTGCATTTAAAACAACGGTATATTATATTGCATAAATTTTCGTTTAGGCAGTTCAAATGGTAGCTTTCCAAAGTTTGGGTTTTTGGAACGTTAAGGGAATTGTGTAACACGTTAAGATTAGATTTTGTCTGACAAAGTTGCCGGAACCCAAACAAATTTAAATTAAACACGAATCTAAAATATTTTGCAATTATTATAATCAATGTTGCGGTCTTGATATAAACACCTGACCCAATAATTAATTACATATGTCAGTATAAACTAAGAATTGTATAGTGTAGAAAAGGCAATTCATCCAGTAGACCGGTTTCGTCCTTATTGGCAACTCATCATGTACTGGCCAGAATTTGCCGCGGACAGGACTCGAACCTGGGTACGTCTGCTTCGGAACCTGGTGCTCTAACCACTGAGCCATCCTGCCGCAATAAAAAGGCAATTCATCCAGTAGACCGATTTCGTCCTTATTAGGAACTCATCAGTGGTTAGAGCACCAGGTCCCGAAGCAGACGTTCCCAGGTTTGAGTCCTGTTCACGGCAAATTCTGGCCAGTACATGATGAGTTCCCAATAAGGACGAAACTGGTCTACTGAATGAATTGCCTTTTCTCCACTATACAATTCTTAGTTTACACTGACATGTAATTTATTAATGGGTCAGGTGTTTATATCAAGACCGCAACCTTGATTATAATAATTTTTAACACCACCCGCGGAACCAATGTTCGTTTAATTGACTTTGCAATTGTCAAGTTGTTTACACATATTGACGCATATGAAATGTAAATTCTTCTAATTGTTCATAAATGAAAACAATAACCTCCTCGCAGTTAGGAAATTCCTAAATACGTGTCCTGTGCAAATGTAGCTTTTGCTGAAATAGGTCTTGCTTGTGATTGGTCCGAAATGTTTACGCCAACATCACAGTTAGACGGGATATTCAAGGAAATACTGTGGGTGAAACAGGCATCGCGGCTGTTACAAATAGTTATATTATAAAAATTGTGGTCGGAATGCCGTTTGTCAGTATGCTGTTGGAAACTCGGTATTTCGAGCAAATGCTGATATGTGTAATGTGTTATACAATAAATGTTATTCATTCGATGGTTAGTTAACTTTTTAATACATTTGTAGTAAAGAATTTAACACGTAAATATCATAATTGAGCATAACTTTTATGTAGCTTGTGGGCTTAGCCTATTATCATCTCTTTTAGTGATATGAATTTCCATGTCTTGGAGAATTTTATGATATAATTATATGTTCAGGCATTGAGCTTGAAATGGATGGGATGCACGCAACTGATTGGTTGTTCCCTTATTTCACACACTCTCCAAGTTTACATTTTCTATTTTGTTTTGTCTTATCATTATGTGTGTTATGCCATCCCTCAATTTTCAAAAGGCCTAGTCTAAAATAACGAACTAAGGAATCCAAAATACACATGAAGAGACTATAAAATGGACTTTACTGCTAAAATTTAGAAATAACCAGTTCCGCTCCAGCCGGTAAATCAACCGAAGCTGAGCATTTCTAGAATCAGGAAGATAAGCGGACGTCACGCATTGCCAAGTGCTATGTAAAATAAAACAAAATGATGCATTCCAATCATTAAATCTTATGAATTTACGCAAGAATTGTGAAGCTCTAACATACACAAAGCTCACAGACACGATTACCTTAATTATTGAAACGAAATAATCATTTTTTTATGCTACAACAATATTTTAATGAGCAAAACAATCAATGAGAGGGTTATTGAGTGTCGCATCTGTAGAAAGTAAGCAAAACGAAGTTAAAATGGCAGGTGTATCTATAGCAATAGGGGCTAAATTAAGAAAGATCAAACACTTACAGGATTAAAGATCAAGCAAATTATTTAAATTAAGGTCGCGATCTTGATGTAAATGCCAATCCTATAATATATGCAATTGTCAGTAAAAAATAAGAATTGAATAACTTAGAAGAGGCAATTCATCAAGTAGACCGGTTTCGTCCTTATTGAGAACTCTAAATGTAATACTCATAATTTGCCATGAATAGTTCCCAATAAGGAGGAGCCGGAATAATGGACGAATTGCCTTTTCTACATTATTCAATGCTTAGGTATGCAGAAACGTTTATACATATAATTGGACTGTTGTTTAAATCATTGTCGCAACCTTGATTTCAGTAATTGTTGCCATCATCCGTGCCACTAATGATTTTTTAATTAGGTAAATGGTCAAGAAAATTGTTTATGAACACGAATGCCTTTAAGAGGCAATTACACTAATAAACATTGCTGACCAATGAAAAATATGACATATCTTAGCAAAAAACAAATACATAAACGCAGATCCATTGACTTAGAGCATATGTATACTGAAATACTATCTGAATTACGGCTAGGGATAACATATGGAGGAGCACCAATTGTAAATTTCAAAAGAATTAAATGTATGCTTAATGGTCATAGCCCACTTGAAATTGTTCTGTTATTTGCGGCGTTTGGTTACATATTTATGGTGGAAACTCTGTTAGTGATTTCATAGACGAACGCGTGTAACCCTTTATCAATATAACTAGATTCACAAGAAAGTGTGATGATAGTCAACCAGTATGGTTTAAAAGAAATAATGTTGCTAGACAGGGAAAAGATTAGTTACTTTTTCCTAGTGTTGCTATACGAGATGTTTGTATATGCTGTCTACCTGATTCTTTCAAATATGCGGAAGTCGAAATATTTGTAAAATCAGGTAGACGGCCGATGCAAACACCTCGTATCGCAACACGAGGAAAAGGTAACCAGTATGGTTTTTATAGACGTAAGAATTAAACATTTATAATCGTTTGCTGGAACAAAGTGCGATGCCTAAGAGAGAAAATACTATCAATTAAACATCAAGTAAAGAGATACGTATTTCAAAAATAGGTATATTAACCCATTAAATGATGAACTGCGCTGTACATTTCAAATGTAAACTTTTAAATATAAAAGAATTTATTTATCATGGGGACCTTCCATGTGGACCGGTTTTCTATTGGCACAAAATTAATTCTTCTTTCTTTATTCAAGTATAGCAGTTTATAAGATGAAGCGAAAGCGCTACTAGTAAATATTTAAGGTTTCGAATAAATTAATATTTGGAAATAAATGTTTTAATTGTTCGAGAAATAAATATTTTGCAAAAATTTCGTTAACTGTGACCAAAATTGTGCAAACATTATTCCCAATGAAATCATATATAGAAAGCTGACAACAAATCTAAGTTAGAATTTTAGCCGTTCTTTTACAAGATATGAAAATTATGAGATGCTGTCTGTATATTTGTTCAAGAAACACAGACGGCAAGTTCAAACAAAATAAGAATACTTTATCAATAATTTAATATATTTTTCGCAACATCGATAATAAAATACGAGATACGATTTCAATTTAAGTGAGTATACATATATATATATATATATATATATATATATATATAGTTATTTATTGATTTATTATTAAAAGTTTAATGACAGTATGTTCACTATATGTATATTGCCAGTATGAAATCAGTAATGCATCACGAAACGAAGTCAAATAATCCAATTAACCATTTTGTCTTTATTGGTAAATCATCAAGTACTAAATTCGGCCAATTCTGGACAGTATTTTAGGAGTTTCCAATAAGGACGAAACAAATCTACTGGATGAATTGCCTTAGTAGCATTTTAATAATGAGTTTATACTGGCAATATATAAACATATATATATATATATATATATAGTAGGCTCACATTGCAAAAAATATAGTGGCAGGTATATATATATATATATATATATATATATATATATATATATATATATCTTCGGTTTAAGTCAAATAATGCATAAGTAAGACAATTTCAGTCGCCTAATAACCTACTTTCTTAATTATTGAATAGTGATTAATATAAGCCAGAATTACCGCAATCAGGATTTTATCCAAGAAACTTATAAGTCAGGATCATGTTTATCCCCCCTATAACACGAACGCCATGAATTGACTGAAGTTTTCAGTTATGTGCCAACATTTACTGTGTAGTCAGTTTTGTCTCCATGTTATTCTCATGGGAATTGCATTGAAACTATGTTTCAACTGATTGTCACCTGTCTCGTATTATGGAACCAGTTAAACTGGAGTATAATTTTAAATTTAAATGCTATTGCAGAATTTAGTAAATATACGTTGCCGCTAAAAACTAAATATTTGATGAGCTATAAAACGTAAATCGTATACTTGACAGGGTTCGTCATAATTAGACGGGAAAATTTTCTATGCCAATGAATCTACTCGGAACATGCAACTAGCAGTTATGTACGGAAAAATTTTTGTGGTCAGTTATTCCTTCAGATAGATCCTCATGAATATGGCTCTATATATCTTTTAAATTTACCTAGAGTTTCAACATTTTTTGTAATAAAATGCTTTAGGTTATATTCGTTACTCGTTTATGTTATCTTTCATTGATGAGTGAGATATTTTACTTACTTGAGCCTATGTTTGTTATTTAATACAGTACACATCTTAAGCTTCTTAAACCAGATTTTCTAGAATGTGATAATTAATATAACTTACGCTTCCTGTTTTGGCATAATAAAATAATTTGATATTTACAGTGGAGCTACATTATTACCGTTTTCTGGATAAAGGTGCAGAATATCCTCTACCAACGAATATGATAGTTAATAATTAAATTCATTCAAAACAAACGTCATAAAAATGGAAAGTAAAGCACTGATTTGCTTTGCACGTGATGTATTAAATAAATTTGACAAACGAAGCCTACCAAATATGAATAATCACTGCCAGACTATTTTATATTTTGACGAATATAATTATGAAGTGCACTGTATCTAATATATCTTAATTTTGTAATTACTAAGCATTTAGCTGTAAGAACCCGAACTACTAGTAAACCTGTTTGGCAGATAATTACTAATTAGTATTTATAATGATTTGCCAGTGGCTGTATTAAATTTTAACAACTTGCACATTATTGGTCTGAATATCAGCATTTATGTTAAAATTTGAAGTACATTTTGTCTCCTATCACGAATAATTAATGTTTCAAATTTGGTTTTTATGTATTACTAGTCGTGTGGAATTAAATAATATTATTATGTGATATACGGCTCATTTTTAGTTTCATCTTACCCCTCGGGCATCTAATATCCATAGTTCTATAAATATAAATTATATTTCAGCCATTCTTATTCATTTGTAATTGCCATTTGGAAATAAATTGTGTAGTGAAGCATAAATCTATTCACTGCACAATTTGAAAAAGCTATTTTTCTTCTCGTCAGAACACAATTCCACCGTAATATCTGGCAAAATTATTTTATCGATTTGGAAAGCAAGAAGGATTTGTTTGCAATGCATACACACATTACGCAACAGCAAGCAGAAAAAATGTAATGCACATTCCGAGGCAAGCACACATGTACCAAGACACACACACAAACAATTAACCAGATTTAATACAAATCATGCATGAGCGCCTTTTATTTATCTAGGATGTTGCATACAGAAACCTACACCGTGCGTAATTCTTTTTTTTTGTTTTTTGCTTTTAAGACACATTTGCAACCGCCTGACTTGGAGTGGTATTTCTATAGACAATGCGTTCAGCTATTACGTTAGATTCCACAACATTGCCAGTTAATTGGTCTAAAATGCTCTTAAATTCCTGGCGACAGTAATCGGCCTTTCCGGACTACATTACGCCATGAGCAGCTATGGTATTAGTATAAATTATGCATTTTGACTGCCGATTGCAAGGAGCACATCCTCAAATTTTGTGTGAGGCTAGCGTTATTTTGTGTAGACAAACATCAGTTGTGTATTAGGCATCCAACAAGGTAATGCTTCCTTCATTTGGATAGTGCCTTCTTTTGAATTTATTCTGGCATATACCGTCTTTTAATTGGGTGTGGCTTCATTGTTTATTTTTGTAGTTTATATTTCATGGTTGCTTCGACAAATATTGGTGGATGCCCGTTTTATAATGATGAGATCTTTAACAGCAATTCGTGGCATTGAAATTCTTCAGAAGAAACTTTCTTTTATGTATAATAAATTGCGCATCGAATTACACTTTTGGGAAGCTGAAACTGCAGTGTAGTAGTATATGTACTTTCCATTTCATGAATGCTTTTGGTATGTTTAGCCTATTAGACTAATTCCTTCTTGACTCAATAAGAATTCTCAAGGAACGACATTAAGATTGAGAGTCTTCGAACTCACAAGTAAATTGAATATGATGGTACACATAGTTACAAATTTTAGCAAGTCATTTTGTACAACATCTTTATTTACGATTCTGAAACCTCAATAATATACCTCAGATATTCATGAATGTATTGTTTTAATAAGTGGCCGTAATTTTGTTGCCTTCAGATAGAACATGTAAAAATCAGTCAAAAAATTGAGACTTATCAAATTAATTGTTTTAATGAAGCCAGGCAAAGGCTCAGCTACTGCTCTTATGATGACCAATGATTGCATTTGGAATATAATCTTTGATATTGATGGTGAAAAAACTTCAAACCATCAAAATGAATAAAGGCAGATCGGAATCTAAAAAGGTTTTAATTGTGGCATATGATCAGAACGATATGAATACTAATGAAACTGTTGAAATCATGTCGTATCAAACTAGCAAAATTAGGTGGCACACGCACAAACTGAATGCAAGGCATGTCGAATTTAAAAAAAGTGGTTGGAATGAAAAAAATTACGATATAAAAACTAAAACTGTCAATTAACAACATAATTTAAACAATAATTGATTGCGCGGGTGAGTAGGTCAATTTTTAGTTCTGCTTGTATGCTAGGTAACACATCCCATTAAATATCGACACGAACATAACAAAACTACCGCCAGCCGCAACGCACTGGAAGGTCGAAACGCGTCAGTGCGTTGCAGCTGGCGGTAGTTTTGTTATGTTGTTCGATGACTGGTTAAATACAATGGGATTGGTGTTTACTCACAGCACGCAAACTTGATTTAAAGAATTAACAACATACCACAGAAAAAACTGGCAGGTTAACTAAAAAGTCCCACAGCCGACACAAGTAGAAATGCCACAAATCTGTAGTTGCGACTCGTTTAACTTAGTAAATACTGTGATGTTATAAAATGGGAAGATTTAAAAGAAGTATTCCATTCAACACAGAAATCAGATTTCATCCATCTTAATAAACAAAGCCATATATATTTACACTGTTTTCATCGAAACAAACTACCCACCATTACCTATGCCTAAATGTCATATAAAAATTGGTTGAATAATTGTATTTATATGTTCCTTTAGCATTTAGTGATCGAAATTATACTCCAGTTGATGGAATTGCGATGGACGGTACGATTTGAAGTCTACCTGCTCATGTTTACATGTTGTACGTTTTAGCATAAAGACTACAACAATATATATATATATATATATATATATGAAAATGCTAAAGTAGATGTCGAATGTGTTTTAGTGAAAATTTAATTATCATAATTGAAGGTATAGAAAACATGAGACGATCGCAGATTAAAATAATATGGACCTTGATAGTTATTTCACTTCAAGGTCGACATTCTTCAGGCGATTACTCTGTCCTTTCGTGGATTAGTACTACAGAGATAAGAAGAGAAGTAAAAAAAGTAAAATATTCTGACAAAATATATGAACTGGACACCTCTAGAAATAAAAGAATTTGTGTTTCGCGGGCGGTGACAATATTTATTTAATTCAAAGTTGGGATCTTGAAATAAACACCTTTTCCATTATCTACGTACAATAAACATTACAAACTAAGCATTGTGTAATATAGAAAAGCAGGGTGGCACAGAGGTTAGAGCCCAGGTTCGGGCTATATCCGCGGCAAATTCAAGCCACTATGTGATAAGTTCCCAAAAGAGACCAAAACCAGTTTACCGAATGAATTGCCTTTTCTCAATTATACAATGCTTAGTTTATATCGAAAAATCTACATAATGGATGAGGTGTTTACATAAAGATCGTAAATTTGATTTAAATAAATTGGACTGAACAGTTCGTCATTTACCACAACGTTTTCCTAATTATTCAAAAGACAAATATAATGTGCAATCTATCCTAAAGAATAAATAACATCTTTTTAAATGTGGTTCAATGCCCCGAATTAGTAGCTCTCAAAACCACTTTATTGAAACAAGACTATTACAATATTTTATTGAAACTAATGTGAAATATCAAAAAAGGCAAAAATTGTATCATTATCACATTAAAAACCGATGTCAGTATGCCATCCAAATTGAACGCACCATGTGAATTAATTACTCGAAGTATTAAAAAATAGTGACTTATCGTTTGACGAATACACAAATGCCGAGTGTTATTTCAAAACATATGGGCTAAACCTTAATGCTATGGTTAGTTTCGTGCCACCAAAAGTTCAACATGTTCGTCTATACACATGCAATAGCCGATCAATACACTAAGCACGCCGAACGGGCTTCAAAATTTCTTTGCGAATTTAAAAGTAATCCAATCTATAAATAGCTGGCAAGTTGAAGAATGCTTCCATTAGATCTGACAACATTGTTTATAAAAAGTTCACTCCGAAACAGGCGAATTCTTAAAAGATTTTATCAAAACAAAAGAATCTGTTATGCGCAATATTATTAATCCACAGCAAAATAAACAAAGGAAGTACGTACATAATTTGAATGTAAATACCTACTTTGCTGGTAAGTGTGCGCATCCGTTTCCTGTAGCATTTTTGTTTCTGCATGACGTTTGCTTTTATCCAACCTTTAAAATTGAACAGGAATCGAGTTTAATTCTAGCAAAAATAAAATGTCCTTTTAAATTTTGTTTCGATTTCCTGCTTTATTATATATTTATGGTGAAATAAATGGTATATTTTACAATTAAAATTACACATATGCATAACCAGTCGTTATCGATATGGCGCATCAACCAAGAATCATTGTTTTTTTTTATTTTTGCTCAAGGAAAACTTGATTCTGTCGATAGGTAATAAATGAGTGAACGAAGTTCTGCTCATCGTGTGTACGATTGTAATGTGACGTTTTTATGATAATGCGTTAAAAATGTCAAATCAAAATAATAACTACCATGTCAAGCAATGTAAAATTCCCCTTGTAAATTTACGAGTTTAACTTGATAATTGCTTTTGTAGTTGTATGTGTATCGAAATCGCTCCCAAAAGCTTAATAAATGAGGGTTCGTTATATCGCATACGTTTAAAAGCTTAGGTCTTAATTGAACAGATGGGAAACATGTTTGAAAATGTGTGAGAGACGTAGCATTTACCACATTAATATTGAAATTTTTAAGAAAACTTCGAGAAAAGTACTGTATTGAATGTGACATCCCATGATCTTTCTTACGATATTAAACCAAGTCGTTATTCCTATAGTTTTCTAGATAGGAATTTTTCAAGCATATATCATTAGTTGGAAGAAAGTACGAAAATATCATTCAAGGAAATGTTTTAGTGCGAAGCGAAGTTCATTGGCATACATAATTTTGTTTGAGTACAAAATAATTTAAAAACCGGATTAAGTCTAACATTCACTCAGATGGATAACGTTAAGAAGGAATAGCTAAGATCATATAGTGCTGAAGCAAATGCATATAAGGAGTGTTATTATTCCATTTTTCATAAACCTAATCACATGAAGGTTAAAAGCGTATTGATACAATTCATAATTCAATATGCCTGTCTTTCTGAATGAGTAACGTCGTGTCGTGCAAAATCAAGTTTTAAAAAAATGTTTTTATTGATATGTAGCATCGAAAAAGAGGAGCGCATTTCTACTTAACGTTTCATCACACATGCCTTAAAATAAATGCAATCAAATTAAATTTTTTTATCGGTCAAATAACTTTCCCATATTTCTGTGAAAATGTTCTCAGCCACATCATTAAATGACAATGAATTCATGATTCCAAAAAAACGGTTCTTTAGAAAAATTTACTTTTCAGTGATAATGACAATGACGATTTCAGTAGACGGTGCATAAATTTACATAATATAATCAAATTCTGCGACTAAACCATTATCATTTGAAGGAAACGATCAATGGGCGTAAACGATATTGATCATTTAACATTATATTCCATTTGAAGCATCTCCCTGGTGTAATTTTCTATTGCGACACGACAAACTTTATTTAACAGAGTATAGTTTTGTTGTTCTGCTATGCGAAAAATTAGTTAAACAACAAATAACAAAATATTGTACACAGAAAGGTCGATTTGTCAAATTGCTGTGCTGGAATGCAGTATTGTGGGCTATTGGTAGATTGTGGATGACCAGAGGGCCAGCAAAATTCTTCTTGCTGACGTGTTCATGTAGATACGGATGACAACGAGATGGCGAGTTAACTTGTCTCTGACTTTGCCAGAATTTACGTCCTCCAGAAGCAGGTCCAACTGCACCTTTAATTAAATTGTCTAACAAAGCTTGTATCACCGACTGATAAATGCTAGACGCTATACATAGTATAAGTCGGTAGCGTATGCCGGTTATACAAATCTATTTTGTATTAAAAAAATAAAGTTTTCACGCACAGGTATTTTGTCGAATAATCAGTTTACAGTAAATTAGCATTCTTTTTAAGAATTACCTGACTAGATTATCATGGCGTTAAATTCTGCAAACTTGATTTAAAGAATTGTTACCACCACCCGCACAATCAATTATTGTTTAAATTGTATTGCCCATATATGTATATGTGGCGAAAGCTACAAACAGTTAATGTTCGTGACTGCATAGAAATTGTGCAGCCGACATTTACAGTCAAGTTCAATGTATGCGAGACTGCTAGAGGTGAGAGCCGCATATCTAAATTTGATTTCCATATATATACAATGCGGTTTGATCCCGATAGTCAGTTTGCCGTCGTACTCTGATGATGATCATGGAAGGTCTAAAAAGCGTCAGTGCGTTGCAGCTGGCGGTAGTTTTGTTATGTTGTTCGATGACTGGTTAAATACATGGGATTGCGTTACCTCAAGCACGCAAACTCACTGAAGAATTGTTACTTCACTCACCCGCGCAATCTTATTGTTTAAATTGTATTGCCTATATATGTATATATGTATGAAAGCTGCAACAGTTAATGTTCGTGACTGCATAGAAATTGTGCAGCCGATATCGCAGTCGTTCAATGTATGCAAGACTGCTAGAGGTGAGACCGCATATCTAAATTTGATTTCCATATATATTAAATGCGGTTTGATCCTCGATAGTCAGTTTGCCGTCGTACTCTGATGATGATCATGGAAGGTCGAAACGCGTCAGTGCGTTGCAGCTGGCGGTAGTTTTGTTATGTTGTTCGATGACTGGTTAAATACAATGGGATTGGTGTTTACTTCAAGCACGCAAACTTGATTTAAAGAATTGTTACCACCACCCGCGCAATCAATTATTGTTTAAATTGTATTGCCCATATATGTATATGTGGCGAAAGCTGCAAACAGTTAATGTTCGTGACTGCATAGAAATTGTGCAGCCGACATTTCCAGTCAAGTTCAATGTATGCGAGACTGCTAGAGGTGAGAGCCGCATATCTAAATTTGATTTCCATATATATTCAATGCGGTTTGATCCTCGATAGTCAGTTTGCCGTCGTACTCTGATGAGGATCATGGAAGGTCGAAACGCGTCAGTGCGTTGCAGCTGGCGGTAGTTTTGTTATGTTGTTCGATGACTGGTTAAATACAATGGGATTGGTGTTTACTTCAAGCACGCAAACTTGATTTAAAGAATTGTTACCACCACCCGCGCAATCAATTATTGTTTAAATTGTATTGCCTATATATGCATATGTGGCGAAAGCTGCAAACAGTTAATGTTCGTGACTGCATAGAAATTGTGCAGCCGACATTTCCAGTCAAGTTCAATGTATGCAAGACTGTTAGAGGTGAGAGCCGCATATCTAAATTTGATTTCCATATATATTCAATGCGGTTTGATCCTCGATAGTCAGTTTGCCGTCGTACTCTGGTGAGGATCATGGAAGGTCGAAACGCGTCAGTGCGTTGCAGCTGGCGGTAGTTTTGTTAAGTTGTTCGTAGACTGGTTAAATACAATGGGGTTGGTGTTTACTTCAAGCTCGCAAACTTGATTTAAAGCAGTTACCACCACCCGCGCAATCAATTATTGTTTAAATTGTATTGCCTATATATGTATATGTGGCGAAAGCTGCAAACAGTTAATGTTCGTGACTGCATAGAAATTGTGCAGCCGACATTTCCAGTCAAGTTCAATGTATGCAAGACTGCTAGAGGTGAGAGCCGCATATCTAAATTTGATTTCCATATATATTCAATGCGGTTTGATCCTCGATAGTCAGTTTGCCGTCGTACTCTGATGATGATCATGGAAGGTCGAAACGCGTCAGTGCGTTGCAGCTGGCGGTAGTTTTGTTATGTTGTTCGATGACTGGTTAAATACAATGGGATTGGTGTTTACTTCAAGCACGCAAACTTGATTTAAAGAATATCACGCATTTGCCCAATTCAAACTTCCTCCGTCTTTTATTTTAAGCCTTCTTATTATTAATGATATCGATTTTCATACGATACGGGTGATTTGACTTGAAATTGCGATTGGTTGCCGAGTAAATGTGCCTCCTAAAACTATCCTTCTAATTTCTGTCCATTTCTAATTAATTTGAAATCCAAAAATGGTAATTCACCTAATGTCTCCCTTTCAAGACTAAATTGGAAGTCGTTTATTAGAGATGTTAAATTTAAGAAATATGCCATTTTTTCCTCATCACGGTTCCAGCTCAATAATATGTCATCCAAGCACCGTAGATACATTTTAGGCTCCTTTTATGTCTTATCCAAAAGTTTATTTTCCCAATAATGCATAAAGTTTACTATTATCAAGTTTGCTATCTTGATATAAACACATGACTCAATAATTATTAATATTTGCCATTATCAACTAAGAATTGTATAGTGTAGCAAAAGCAATTCATCCCGCAGGCCGGTTACGTCCTTATTGGGAACTCATCACATACTGGCCGGAATTTTCCGCAGACAGAGCTCGAACCTGTGGCACGTCTGCTTCGGAATCTGGTGCTCTAACCATTCAGCCACCATGCCACATACCACACACAATTTTCATTTATATACTAAATAATATAACTCGGTTAGTCTATTTCCTTTAAGGTGGAACTCATAAGACATCCACAAAGACCCAAAGTTCCAACTAACCTACGTCAATTTGTCATTATTGAATAGAAACCACACTACATGAAATGAAAATTAACATAATTAGACGAACATTGGTACTGACAAATACTGGCAAGTACGTAATGAGTTCCCAATAAGGAGGAGTGTTCTGCTGGATGAATTTCCTATTCTACACTATACAATTCCTAGTTTATACTGACAAGTCTATGTACTTAACGGGTCAGGTTTTTATATCAAGATCGCAACCATGATTATATTAACTGTTATACTACCCGCGCAACCAATGTTTGCTTAATTATATAAATGTTCATTTCAATACCACTTCCCCGTGTAGTGTGATGTCTGTTCAGTAATGACTGATTGGGAATGGTTAGTTGGAACCTTGGGTCTAAATGGATGTCATATGATCTCCACCTATAAGAAAAAGACTAACCGAGTTACATTAGTTTATATATAGCTTAAAATGTATATATTGTGCACCATGGTTTCTAAGTGGTTAGAGCACCAGATTTCGAAGTATACGTTCCCAAGTTCAAGATTTTCTGTGGCAAATTCTGGCCAGTACGTGATAAATTCCCAATAATGACGTAACCATTCTACTAGATGAATTGTATTTTCTGCAACTTGAGAGCGCTGCTGCCGACGCGCGCAAAGGTGAAATTAATGTCTATTTACTGCAGTTTCACCTGTATGAATTAACGGGGGTATTTTTTACATTTAAGTGAATATATCTAGTCACACATGCACATACGTGACGTGCGCCTATCCACTGATATGACAACAGCTGTTCCCAGACAAGCTAGGCCTAATTACAACTCGGGTGGTTTGAGTGAATTTTCACACGTGCATGATTCCATGCCAAGAGATTATGAAGAGTGTATCTGATTTAATGAGCAGCCCACCCTATAATTTGAGGACAACCTCAATTACCTCATTTTACATGGTGAGAATAAAACAAATAGTCTAACGCATGTAAATGATAAACTTATATTCAGCCACTCTATTTTCACTTATCTGAATGAGCATAGTATAATGAACATACTTAAACACGTGATACACACCTATCTAGCGAAAGGTCAGTCAGAAGCATGAATGATATGGCTAGAGGAAATATCTCATTTGCTCAATTGGTTTCCACCATAAAACTTGTGATATACATTGTGTTAATCAGAACACAGTTCATGCAACTGATACATAAAGTTTAACTTCGACTAGAACCGTTGTTTCTCTTTAATTGCAGACAAATGCAAATAACACTCGCAGTTTGGCTTAATTAAATGTGCCATTTAATATTTGAGCCCAGCTCTATTGGTTGGGCCATGCACTCGGATATCGTCTGTGTTTACTATCAGTGTATCGTCCAGACGAGACTTAATTATTACAGTTATGCCTAATTCTGCAGTTAAATTGTTCATTTGAGCAGTCAGTCCTTGAATCAACGTTTCTAACCCATCAGAAGCCATTTGTAAAGGTACCACACATTCTTTATTGCTCAATTATCTATATTATTTTGCTCGCATAACGAGCATCGATTTAATAAAACAAATTTACAAATAGTTAAATATTGATTGTTGCGGAGATCTAATATATATGCAAGTATATATTAGGTGTTGCGAACTTAGTAACAAATTTACAAATATTAATTAACTTATGTTCACTTCAGCTCGAAGTCTGCTTTAATCATTTGGCTGACTGCTTCATCCTTATACGGGCGCTTCTGCGAGGAATTTCTGTTGAATTAATGCCCGCCATAGATAAGATACTTTGTTCGTTCTTTGTCTTAAAGGTGGCTATTGCTACATCTCCCGCCCCCCTCCTCAGGAATCGGCATTGGCACTCTGATTAAACGATCAAGTGCGACAGGTCCTGGTCCATCGGGCATACTAACAAAAACTGTATTGTGCTCTGAGTCCACCCTTTCCACGCGATACGGCCCATCATTGACAGCCTGCAGTGCCATGGGCTCGACTTTCGCGACCATGACATAGTCGCCGACCTTCAGGCGAGTGCGTGTCGGTTGCCTTTCGTATCTCTGTCGCTGCGTGGCGCCAACATATTCAGTTAACTGTTTTAGTCGCTCCTGAATATCCGTTATGGTGCAGCGCTCATGGGATCCTTGGATTACAGGAATGTCGTCTCATCTTTTTCCTGTGTTATGCGAGAAGCAGCGTCCCCGATGAATGGGGGGCTTTAAAAAATTTTCTTGCTTTTTCGGCTCTAACGTGTTTCTCTGGATTTCTCCTTTTGACAATCAACTCAATCGATTGTCTAAGATAACCATTATGCATGAGATAGTTTGATGATTTAGTATACTCATGACCCTATGAATCTTAACTGACCAATCGGTCAATTCTTGAAAAACAGACAAGAATTGTTGATCATTTATATCACAACGGCACGAAGCTGCTACCATGCAAATACTGTGCAGACGAAGTTTGTATATTTACCGTTTATTTCTATCTTTATTAGTACATCTAACAAATGCAGACAGCCATCATCCTGGTGTTCTGACGTGAAACTGATATTTTTATGCGCTTTATTGAAAACTTAATTTACTACCTTGTGCTCAACTTTTTCTGTTTTATCTGATATACCCTCGTGACGTAATTGTTTGATATTATAACGCAATAAGTTCTCTATGCTTAATATAATCTGTTGAATATCTGCGATTTGCCTTCGCGGATTGTCGCTTTGCACTATCAGTTTCGCAATGATCCGATTAATCCCAGTGGTTAATATGAACGATATTTAAGCCTAAAGGAAGAAAGAGACGAATCCATACCCAGCCAAAAAGAAGACAAAATCGATGCGTACTTGGAACCGGGGATCAATCGGATCTTTGCGAAACTGATAGTGTAAAGCGACGACTCACAAACGGAACTCGTGGAGATTCAACATATGAATCTCACACTGCGCAAACACTCAAAGGTTATTGGCACAATCTGATTTGGCCATGATGACAACGTTCTTGCCTTTAGTGTTTTGTGTCTGTATTTCTGTTCATATCCTTAAGCGCGTTTGAATGTTGATTCACCAAAGCATGTCATTCTGCGCATTTAAACAATTTCAGATATGAAGGAGTCTTGAACCATTTTTATAATCAATACAAGTTGGTTCTAAGTCGGCTGTTTGTCAAATAGAAATTCAAATGCTGCCTCATTATCAATATCGTCACTATCTGGAGGATGAATTCCATATTTTCGGCTCATCGACAATTCATCCATTATTAGCTGATCGATTTTTATTTGTGATATGTTAAGCACAGGTTTATCAAAATCATTCGATAATTAATCACAAAGAACTCCAGGATTTGTATCATTTTCTAATGTCTTCATTATTCTTGCCTTGTCTTTCGTAAGAACAGCTGGCTAAAACATCAGAAATCGCATTCTTGATAAAAGAAAGTTCAACCCATATACAGGAAACACTCTGGATTCTTGAATTCTTAGTTAAGACTTGCGCAAACTACGCAACAAATCTCCTGGAAGCCGTAATTACTTAGTACATAGGTGTTAATTCTCATTGTGGTTCGCATTTTAACGTCATCAGTTCATTAAGTTTATTGAAAGGTTCTTTGGGTATGCAAGCTTCATTAAAATGTATAGTATGCCCTCCATGAGCATTGATGAAAATAAATTTTGTCAGTTTAAGACAAATTTATATATGTATATGTATATATATATATATATATATATATATATATATATAAACAGTTTTATTGGAATTTAAAGGCGATATCATTATAGATGCCATGTATTTCTCGATTCGCTTATGGTTCTCAGCCAATTAAATTCAAGTTGTTTTCTGAATTATAGTAACACATAAAATATGGAACGAGAGAGAGAAAGTAAAATAACCAATCGCTTTTGCTCGGCATTATCAAGATGCATATTTTCCTCTTTTATGTAAAACCTTTTGATGCGATACCTTTATTTTCCCCTTCTCCCCACACACGGGTTGCATCATTTTTTAGATACAGTTCATAACATTAAGGCGTCATAAATTCTGCTTCAACTTTTATCCCTTCCTTTATTCCCATTTCGACATTTTTTCCAGGATCAAGGTCAATAATTGTCATAGCAACGGGGCTCATTGGCATTCTTTACGAGGTTTTCTAGAATAAAACTTTAAAATTTTCATTCCACGCATTATGGTCTGTAAGTAGTACAAGCTCGTAATTTACGCAGAGTTGCACTCTTGATCAAATTCGTTGAAAGAGTTAATTTATTCTGGTTTCGTGACTCTATTTTTACGGTCAATGTATTAGATGTGACAGATTATTTTTATACTACAAATGATACGAATGTCATGGAATCTGTCCTTGTTATGAATTCGCAATTCTCAGCTGCATTGAAATAAAATGGGCTTTATTTATTCGGTAAGACGATCTCAAATGTGAAAATTAAGCATTATCCTCAGAGTTAGTTGTTTCCATCTAGATTGGGCGCGAAGGTCCTACTTTGCGTCCAGTTCTTTTAGAACAAACAATCGTGATAGTCAGTTGTTCTCAATGTTTCTCGAAACAGGTTTAACTCTAATTTTAATTCACCCATGTAAACAGTTTTATGCAATCAGTGCCAAAATCGAATATGAAGTTGCTATGCTACGCCATTGGTACACATTTGAAATAATTAATAAATCTTATAGTCGAACACAGATTCATGAGAGTAGATCACGTGATGAGTCCTTCCCAATCTGCTGTTATTATCATATTCAGAATCGGTAGATGAACATCTTTTCTTTCATTTATATACATGCATATATATATATATATATATACCTTTTTATATCGTATCAATATCTACATACATATTATATGTTATCTTATTTTATCTATTAACCCAAGGCCCTTACAGAGTGTAATATTTAGTGATAGAGATGTTAATTATCACCTTTCCTCAAAATGATCTTTTTTTTTAAATAACTTACTTAAACATTGTTTCGGCATTGAAATCTGCCTTAACTTCGTACCTTGAATTCGGTTATTTTTATTATACTAACGGTCGATTGTCCTGGTATGATTTGATATCATCGTTCATCGTCGCCGTTTTACCTAATGAAATTTTAGCAGCTTTTGCGAGATTAGCCAAACGTGTGCGTACAGGATAAAACGATCATTGGTTTCGCGGGCAGTGAAAACTATTATTTAAATCAAGGTTGCGATCTCGATATAAACACCAATCACATTATAAATACATGTGTCAGTATAAACGAAGCATCGTATATTGCAGAATGTAATGCTTTTTTTACAATATATGACGCTTAGGCTATAATGGCACATGTATGCATAATAGGATTGGTGTTTATATCAAAATCACAACCTCGATTTAAATAAATTTTCACACTTGCTTTATTAGTTTGTTTTTTATATGAGCTTTGGCGTAAAGAAGGTACAGAAAAATTTGTTGCCGAAAACTTTCCAGTAAATGGAGGACCTGGGAACAACACGGTGTTCGTAAAAAAAATATCAGTAAATTGTGCAATATTGAGTATCGCACTAATTGACCTATTTTAAATAATGTGATGTGAACTATTAAAAGTAAGTCCATCTAGGTACAAGAGGAATCGTACCAATGTCAAAATGAAAAGTTGTAATTTCGCTGACGTATGAGCTTCGTCATTACTTGGTAGCCCCTTAGCAGAAATGAGGACTTCCAGCGAGAGGCAAAACAGCAAACAACCACTTAGATATAAAT
>JAQBSW010000522.1:0-194870 GCA_029291075.1 Eudiplozoon nipponicum
GGTTGTTACCGATCCACTCTCGCGGGTCGCGATTTTGATCAATAATGATGCTGCATCAGCCCTATAACATACAATTTTACAGTACCATGCAGAATATATGTGCAGTTAAATGCTGCCAACGACCAATCAATCGAAACATACGGCTTGGAAATCTCAATTTTTCATTAGGCCTACGTCGTGTATTCCCGTGGACGTACCATAGTGTATAGTATACCTAGTATTTATGGCGAAGTATGGACTGGTATTTGATACATCCAAGGGTGCCGTGTTATATTCAATCACGAATTTAATTATACATACCTATTTTTTGACAGTGACGTCGTCATTTTTTCACTCAGAGACAATGACTGGTTCTAATCCGCTTATCCACGAGTACGTTAAATCGTCAACATTTCCGGAAGATTATGAACATTAAAATATCAGATTCCGTCAATACAACTAGACTGACTACGCGGCACCATATAGCGACTAAAGACACACCAGTCTTCGCCGGAGTTCGACCATTAGGTTAGAAAAGATTAAAAGCAGCCAAGGCCATTTTTGGTCAGATTCTGGAGGTCGGTATTATTCGTCGTAGTTCTAGTCCATGGACATCACCTATACACATGCAAGCCAAGTAAAATCTTTGTAATTGCAAATTAATTGATGATTATCGGGCCCTTAACGGAGTTACAATTCCTGCTCGATATCCGATAAATATTGCGAAGAATATCATTGATAAATTCGCACAAAGAAAATGGTTTCCAGTGCATGAACTAAAATCAGCGTATCACAACACACCGCTTCATGGAAAGAGCAATGCTAAGACACCTGTCATTACTCCTTTTTGGTTATTTTAATACCTTCGAAAACACTGGTTATTACAATATATCATAGATATTTCATTGATTTATGAAGAATGCTTGAAGGAAACTTCCGCGCATGTATTCTTATTTTTTATGTAATCATAGCCTCTGATGATGTAGAACAACATTTAACCGTTGCCAAAGAGACTCTCACCAGTAGTGATTAATTTGTCTTAGTCTTAACACGAAAAAATGCGCGTTTGTCTAACACCAAGTTAGGTTCTCTAGGTGTTCAATTAGACTTGGTATCGTCAATACAATCGAAGACAAGGTTGACGCTATCAGAAAATTTCCGACACCGACATCCATTAAATAACTTCGGTGACTTTTTGGTACGTGCAGCTATTATAAAGTTTTCATTCATATGATGGTTCAACCACATGCACGGCTGAAATCGCCGAAGTTCAATTCGCGTCTGCGCTGCAACGCTTCTTATCAGCTGATATTTGAACGAATGGAAATCGTATTTGCGAAAAATAGTACATTGCATGCCATTAAACTGGTTGTTCGATTGGAACTCTCAAGAGACACATTTGAAATAAGATCTCGATGTTGAACCGTGCCAAATTAAATTCTACTCCAGAAAACCGAAGCCAGCAAGGAAACAGTTTTTGGCTAGGGAAAGAGAACTATTAGCCTTGCACGACACCTGTCTCGATTTTTAACTATTTGTCCTATATCACTCATTCAAAGTGAAGACTGATAATGCATCGTTAGTGGGGGGGGGCCCTCCATAATGGTTTTCGGAATTACATACAAAGTGTAATACGCCAAATGATCCGCCTGAGTGAGTTCAACTTTACCATTTGTCATGCACAATCCAAAGCGAATGTCGTAGCTGATTGCTTATTTTGTATTGAAATAAATGTAATTGTCCATCAGAATTCCAAATTTTCGTTAAGGCACAAATGACAGACAGAGAACTCACATCATGGCGACGAAGGTACCCAGACCTGTTTATTACTTTCAATCTGGGCGATGCGCGGTCATCGAACATAAACTTAAAAGGTGGCTGGCTGGTAAAATTTGGCCCCCACCAAACTCGCCGTTTTGTATTTGACAAGCAAAATAATTTACGTCATCCTTGTGTGGATGGTACGAAACTATTGTTACAAGAACGCTTTTATTGACCGAATATCAGACAAGATATTTCCGAATTGGTAAAAGTCGGCAGGCCATATTAAAATCTTTCTTACTACACATTCAGAGTTTCGCCGTTTTGAGCCGCCTAACCCTCGATTCATATTTATCCACGTTAATATTAATGCCCTTCCTGTAGTTTCGACCATTTATTGCGAAACCAACTCCGTTATCAGTAATATAATTCAAGTCAAGAGGTTTTACCGAATTGTTTTACTTTACAGGCAACCATTAAGATTCATTCTTGCGATCATCCATTTATTTAGCTCGACAATTTTATTAAACAAAGAACATCACGATTCTTTAGCACATTCTGTGAATTTCTATAATCATTGTACTGGCAAACATGAACGATCTGTAGAAATGGTTAGACGTACATTAGGAAACAAGGCCTCATGATTTCAAAATATTTTAAGGTCTAATTTATAGAATAAATATACTAGATGGATTCGAATCTAGGACTCTGCTCAATGGCATTCACCAAAAATAGTAGTGCGTTAAAACGACATTCAGTGCCATATATTTTTTTGGTGATGAACTAATATATGCATTTGTGCATTAGGTGTTGAGCACCTAGTAACAAATTAGTTCAAATAGTACCAGCATGAATGAGGAGTATAATCTCACGTTCAAATTCGTTTCGTGCTTACTGGCGACTCATCAGTAGGAACCGGCACAACGTTCTATATCCACTATATATGTGGTTAAGAAATATTGGACAATTGCTCGGTGCAATCTCCTATACGAATGTTTAAACCTGCAGTAATGGAGCTTACTTAATATAAAGTCATCAATAATGCGACTTCAAAGCCAACTCACAATATATAATATATTTACCTAGTCTACAAACGGTGCCAATACTATGGCTTTTGTTTCAGTATCTCATACCAACACTATGGTTGCTAAATAGGTACATGGTACTAACACATTGGAATTCAGGCTTTGCGAATTTTCACCAAGATTGTGAAGTTCTACTATTTATGTGCACACGTAACTCCAGCAAATCCATACACTCTGACCTCGATCGATATCTGTTATCCTTCTGGTCCTTTATAAACTAATATGTTGCTAAGTTCGCAATGCATAATACGAAATATTCACCGCTGTCATCAAAAACTTGCTCTAATAACTTCAGATTTCCAGTCGTTGCTAGAAGCACTGTCGTATGACTTACGGAACATATCGCATTTTATTTTCGTTTCATTATGGTGAATTGAATAAATTTTGCTAAAACGTTAAATTTCTTTGAGTGTGGACACGTTTTCTTACATGTAATTGAATTATTTAGTCGACTAAATGGCTGCAACCGTTGTTAGTAGACCATTTGACATCATTCGTCATGTTATTTCTGCACATTTTTTATAAACGGCATTCTTATTTATTACTAATAAGTATTTAAAGCAAAATTGGTGCATGTTAAACTATGCATCGCTCAATTTTTCAATTCAATGTCATATTTTATAGTAAACAGCTTTTTTGCACAATTTAAAGCACAATTCAGTTATAAAAGTCTACCTGTGCATTCCTATGTAATTTTCCTTGCTAAACAGCAGTCATGCGAAACAGGTCAACGGGTCTTGCCGTGGGGCCAAAATTCGCAAGATGATTCGTGAGATGGTCGGACAAGCGCCACTGCCTACATGCCTCGATCTTTTAACAGCAGCTAGTTTGCGCTTGACTTACTTGAAGCAGAAAAATGATTTGGTTCCTAACGAGCAGAACGAACTCCATTCAAGTCAACTTTCATGTTTAGATACACAGGCATTGGCTCGACTATTTGGACCGTACAAGGATGCAGTTATTCTGGTAAGTTTAATGTTTATGTGGATTTTAAAATTCGTCGTTGAAAGAACTGATGCCTTTTTACTAAAATATTTTACTTCTCTTGTACTGAATGTGATGACCGGTATGATTTCGAATCAAATTTTTATTCATCTTCCGGTACTTTATTTTGAACTCGATATGCTTTACACACCACTGTACATGAGGAAGACCGTAAAGTAAATGTACGGCAAGTTTTGCCTAGTTATATCCATATACACACACAATTTGTAGTACGATTGCCTTTTTCGTAGCCTATATATATATATATATATATATATATATATATATATATATATATATATATATATATATATATATCTTATTAGGAAGAAAAAACACATTAATAACAAAGTTGATAATGGCCATTTATTTCGAGATTACTAAACTTCACTTTACAATCTTTCATTTACATACATCCTGTGTTTTCATTTGATTATTTGAGTGGCAACAAATCTGACTCGTGTATGTGCGGTAGCACATATATTGGACGTACAAAGAAGCAATTGATTAAAAGAATCCAGCAACATTAACCGCAGAAATGGATTAAAAAAGGCTTCGCACCGTCAGAAAAATCAGCTATTTCCGATCATATATTGGCAACGGGGCACCCTGTCAATTTGACCAATTTCTCAATTCTACATAAAGCAAAATTAGAAAAATTATAATATATCTCTGAAGTCCTTTATATAAAACAATAAACACCTGGCCTAAATATTCAGAAGTTTCATCAACATCATTTTCTAATCGACTGGCTACGAGTCATATAATCCAACAGCAATTTACTAGCATCTGGGCAAGACCAAACACCCCCCCCCCTGATCAGACTCAGCAAACATTCGATCGGATTGGCAACAAACTGAAGGGGAAAAAACAGCTGCACATACGGAGACAGAAATTTCTAAACAATATGAGCATTCAAAACTGCAATCCGCACCTGCGCTGTTACCAAGTGGAGAAAACAAAATTGCACAACAAAGGGAAACGGAAGACTACATTCGGAAAATGTCATTCCTACACGTAACTGCCAACTATGCGAACAGTTGATTAACTCTCAAGCCATCAATATAAGAATTACCAGATCACAGACATCACTTTGCAATACGGCGAAAAAGACATGTATACACACTTACTAATCAGCCCAAACAAGAAATAGAAAAAAAACTAAGTCAGATTTGTTGCCACCCTCATAATCAAATGAAAACCTAGAACGCATATAAATAAATGATTGTAAAGTGAAGTTTAGTAGTCTCAAAATAAATGGCCATTATCCAATTTGTTATTAATGTGTTATTTCTTCCTAATTAGAAATATACTGTGTAATATTCGAAGGCAATGGACATAATTAAGAATATATATATATATATATATATATATATATATATATATATATATATATATATATATATATATGTGTGTGTGTGTGTCGGAAAACATCGTTCCTATTGAATTGCTAGATATATAAATAAACGATCTTAATTTTTAAATGTTGCAACTTATACATCCAGGGCACATCAAATTTGGCGCAACCAAGTTTTGACGAGAATGGTCGAGTTGATGCTCATTCCTTTGGCAAAATGCAGCAGATTCAAGAAACTTATTCTGGAAGCAATAAAAGTTCGCTAGACTTGCAAGTTGCGCATAAGACTCATAAGAAAACGAATAACAAACATCGAAAGGGTAAACATACGCAAAAGGCCAACTCAGCGGCATCGACCAAGACTTCTCAGATTAGTGGATCTCAACAGAATGCTCAGCTGGCCATTGACTCTTTGAATGGTCTTCTTCAATCAGTCACTTTGAAACAATCGTCTCAGTTTTGCTTGACTCCCTTCAATCAACTTAAGGTGGGTCAATTAAAAACTGGTTTTCTTCTCAATAATTTGTTTGCCTGTTTTATGCTTGACTTACCTATTAATATGCTAATGTATTTGGAACCAGTATGCTAAACCATAATGAGACTGGCTAAAATATTATTTTTAATTGGCAATTTTGTTTTATGCTATCTGGTTATTTATTAATTAGAGGTGGCATTAAGCCACAATCTCTGCATGCTTTGACGTGAAATGTGGAAAGACGAAAATTGCACTCTCCTAAGTAAAAGCTTTTTAACACTGCTTTTGGAGATGCATCCATTTATCAGGTAGGCCATGTTTAAAGAAAAATCCACAATAAAATTATTGAAGTATTTGTTGTAGAGCAGACTTACTGTTCGAACTACAAACTGACAAGACAATATCATTTAAATACTGTTTTTTGCGAAGAACTAATATATATGCAAGTATGTATTAGGTTTTGCGAACCTAGTAACAAATTAGTTCAGTTGTGACCAGAAGGATAAACCAAAGGCAGCATGAACGGAAAGTATAATCTCATGCATATCATGCTTTGTAAATTGAACATCTGGGGACTTTAAATTGTCATCACAGAAAACATGCTTGTAGCATAGCCATACACCTTATAGAAACGTACTTTGACAGTTTAAATGGCATTCAAACACGAGTAATTAAACAATCATTGATTGCGCGGATGAAGGCAAAAATTCTTTTGCGAGCTTCAAGTAAACATCAATCCCATTGTATTTAACCAGACGTCATCCAATAATAAGTATATGGATGTCAACGTTGGTTATTCCTTGTTGTGCTATGCTTCTCAAATATTGATGGTCGAATGCCTGTAAGCGTCTTAAATCATCAACTATTAGAGGTCATGTCCCACTAGCGTATAATAAAACTGTACGTACATATGCATTTTAAACACGAACTGTAAATCAGTATGAAATACTCGCTTTTCTCCATAAATGGCGAAGGTTGGAGAAAGTTACTCTAGTTTTTGCGATTTACATACTCAACTCGTCAGAAATATTTACTCAGTTATTGATAGAGCTGCCAAGGTATTTAAACCTGTCAACTATGTCCAGATATTTACACTGCACCCGCGGGGTTATAGTGAACGGTGAGTCATCCTGTAAAAGTATTTTACATTTCATATGGAAAGGTGGAAAAGTGACTGCCAATATATTCCAGGTAGCCTGTGCAGAATCTCGATTGTTAAATAATTGTACGATATAGACTGCAGTTTCAAGATCCACTAATCTACCTATCGGGAGAACTTTAACCCTTGCATCCTGAACGTATGGATGAATGTTGTTCATAATATCATATATTAAAAAATTAAACAAAAAAGTGAAAGTGGACACCACTTCTTACTTCCTTGTAGAACTTAGCGTGACCATAAGTGTTTGGGTAGGGAATTTGTATAGCATTTACAACTTTAGTAGGCACATCACTGTTCGACAGTATACCAAATGGAACGTTTCGATCGACTAAGTCAAATACACCACTGAAATTTAGAAAGAACTTCCTTAAGAAAGTTTGCGAACTTGATATAAATACAAATTTCATTGTATTTATCCAGTCGTCGAACACCAAAGCAAAAATACCGTCAATCACACTTACTGACGCGTTTCGACCTTCCATGAGCATCATCGGAATAAGACGGAAAGCTAATTAACGAGAAACAAACCGCAATACATATATATATATGGAAAGCAAATTTAGATATGCGGCTCTCAAATCTAGTAGTATCGCATACATTGTACAGAACTGGAAATGTCGACTGCACAATTTCTATGCAGTCACAAGCATTATATTGAAGGAGTATGTTTGACTGACGGTATTTTTTATGTTGTTCGACGACTGGCTAAATACAATGGGATTGGTGTTTACTTCAAACTTGCAAATTTGATTTAAATAATTGTTACCACCACCCGCGTCAAAGAGGATTCTAAGTCGCTTTTTAGACTGCGCTTAAGTTGGCGTCATACAACTCTGCGAGTTTTGCTATAAGCTGAACCAGCTGGAATTTGGCGTCTAATTTCGATTATCTCCGTAGATTTTACAGAGACCCAATGATTATTTCTACTGGATCCTACAGTGCCACATACGGTAATACCTGCTATGTGCATAGTGTAACATATCTTCGTCCAAAGTGAATTCGAATTTTTACCATTTTTGTGTCGAACAGGTGGTTGTTCGAGTTTGCTTTCACTGATATCAGATTTATTCTCATTTATTTTTCTGGAAAACTTGAGTGCAAATCCAACGACTAACCAAGCAGTCCGAGTCGACGTGTGGTCTAAAACGAACGACAATCGTGGATGCAACCACGCCATATATAACTAATTGCTACATGATTTATTTGGGTCCACCGTTGTCCAGGGCTGAATGAAGCCATGTGGCACAACGTCTTACACTGCGTCTAAAGTTTGTGCTGATTAAGTATAATCTGTACTGTGCAGCTATCCAGTGGTCGTTAACCATTATCGTTTTGAGTCGAGCTTAAAGTGTATCTTCTACCTAAACGAAATTCTCTGTTACTCCCAACTTGAGTAATGATATTTTCCATAGCCAAGTTTAGGTCGGAGAAAAAATTGTCCTTGCTGTCGTCTGTGCTGCAATCGGTGGTAGTATATGCAGGTACAACGAAAAGACAACGTTGATTAAGGTTTCTTGTGTTGATTTTAGTATATGTATGTATGCGTGCCGCGAAATGTCGGCTATTTACAGGGATCAATTCAGTTAAACAAGTTTCAGCTTGTAAGCTTAGGACAATTCCGACGCCCAATTTACCGGCATGACAATGCTCGGTGGAACCAGAGGTACGAAGCCAATAACGCGTAAGTAAGAATGATGTACCCAGTTCTGTAATGCTCGCAGGATATTGTATCATGGTTTCAGATAGGAACCATATATCGATTTTTAATGTATCCAACGTGCATGCAAGAGCTTCTTGCTGTCCATTTCGTTGAATGTCCGCATATTAAATGCGTTGTCGTTAAAAAAATATTCTAAGTTTAATGAATGGTAGTTTTTTTGAGCTATTCTCAATATTCGTCAGTCCGATATTGGGCTCAGTGACATGATCAACACCCACCATATTCATAGCATCTAAATGAGTGTTATCGTTAAATGGACGAGAGGAAAGATAAGGAAAAGAGACAGAATCGGAGATGAAGGTTTCTGCAGTAGCCTGATTTCGTACGATTCAACAGATAAGGCGGTCGTTTTTATACTGCGCGACGGCCGATGCAGTATTTATTCATTACAATTCGTGCTGTTCATAGTTATATGTGGCTGTATAAAAATACTAGGTCGCCCATTCCTTGTGGAGATGGTCTGTATTCGGTTTCTTGCTTCTCTTAGATAGTCTGCCAACCAAGGCGGATGCGCGTGAGATTAGACTGGATTAGTCTGGTCTATCTTAAATAGCCTAACTGGTTTGAGAAAAGAACAGCGCTTTAGTGCCATCACTGTTTCCTAGTTAGTCAGAAAGTCAAACAAATCATCACATTAAAGTTCGGATCCAGCTTCCAATGATGTGATTTGGCTACAAAGAACTACCACGACTGCAATCCTTTATTAAGCATGGTCAATCTAGTAAAAAAATGTGATCGTTCAAAATCAGGTGGATATATATATATATATATATATATATATATATATATATATATATATATATATGAGCAAGTGTGAAAATATTTATGATCTAATTAAAGCATACATTTCGTTCTTACTAGTTGCTTACCCGTAGGAAGCAGATTTTCGCACTAAATTTATATTACTTAATAAAGTCTTTATTTTGGTGGAGGCAGAGTGCTAGCCCCTGCCCATGACTAGCCTTTAACTGTGCAATGCCTGAATAAATTAAATCGCAATCTTTGCTGATGCCAACTATCGTGTATCCTTAAACGAACATTGGTTGCGCTGGTGGTGATAACAATTATTATAATCAAGGTTGCGGTCTTGATATAAACACCTGACCATTAATTACTTACATATGTCAGTATAAACTAAGAATTGTATAGTGTAGAAAAGGCAATTCATCCAGTAGACCGGTTTCGTCCTTATTGGGACTCATCAAGTACTGGCCAGAATTTGCCGCGGACAGGATACGAACCTGGGCACGTCTGCTTCGGAATCTGGTGCTCTAACCACTGAGCGGCAGGATAGCTCAGTGGTTAGAGCACCAGATTCCGAAGCAGACGTGCCCAGGTTCGTATCCTCCGCATCCTGTAGTTGTAGAAGAAACAAATGACGATGCTGCTACCTATCTTAGTTACTCTTGACATGTATAATAATATGGGTCAGGTGTTTATATCGTGTATCCTTTTCGTCCTATAGAAATTAACTAATACATACATAAAGAATCTTGCGTGAGTGCACACGGTTGGCAATTATTCTCAACCCTACTTCTTCCAATACGTCTTTGTTCTTCAGAACGCTAAAGCGCGTTTATTCAAGTCAAAAAATAAAAATAGACTGCTATCCTCGTGTCGCCTTGTGACTGCCTGTAAAACGTAAGTTCGAATATTCAATTTTCATTTCTTGCAGATTTACTCGTATTCTATGTGACTTTTGTATATTGTCAATACGGACTATCTTTGATATATGCTGTCCCATCACTGGAAACTCAACTTTAGCGTAGGTGTGACATTTTGTATATTTTTGACTCATTTGGCTATAGTGGCGTTGTGTCTGCGACGTTAATGGTTCTCAAGCCATACGTCGAGAGTTCAGGCTAATAATCTGAAATCCTACTGTAAATTGGCGATCCGGTGTCTGCTTAAAGCCTATTGCGTAACTATATTCAAGAGTATGCGAGAGTGAAGCACCAGAATATCGTTCTGGTTTAATTGTTTGTTTTGAAGTTTGATATTTGTATTCATTTAATGTTTGGCGACCATTTCTCCCATTATGTTCCCTATTAGCCAAATATTGTTTTTTACCTGGCTGATAGATATGAATGAATAAATTTGTAATCTGGTTTTAGGGTGAAACGGGCTCGTTTAGCCTTTTGAAAAGTACCTCAATACTATGCATTAGTCCACACTGAACACTTCCAGACTTATGTTGTTCAGTTTACCAGTTTGATTTTATCATCAATCCCATTGTATTTAACCAGTCGTACAACATAGCAAATCTATCGTTAGGCACATGTGCTGACGCGTTTCCACCTTCCATGATCATCATCAGAGTACGGCGGAAAACGGACTAGCGAGGATCACATCGCAATGTATATATAAGGAAAACAAAAGTGTATATGCAGCACTCACATCTGATAGCTTCGCATACGCTGTACTTGACTGGCAATGTCGGCTGCACACTTTCTATACAGACATAAGCATTAACTTTGCACCTGTCGCCAAATATATGAATGTTATCCAATTAAAAAATCATTGATTATATCACCGTCGCAAACTATAGTTAAATAATTGTTATTACTACCTGCGCAATCACTGATTGGTTTATTGTTTAACTTATGTCAATGTAGCGAAATCTACAGAGTTATTATGCGTGACTGCATAGAGTTTTCCAGTGAAGTACAATGTACGCGAGACTATTAGAGGTGAGAGCCGTATATTCAATTATGATTTCCATATATATGCATTGCGCTTTGATCCTCGCTGGTCAGTTCTCCGTCGTGCTCTGATGTTGATCATGGAAGATCGAAGCGCGTCAGTACGTGGGATTGACGGTAGTTTTCTTTTTTTGTGCAATGACTAGTTAAATACATGTGGATTAATGTTTACTTAAATACTTATATTGATAACAGGCTATTGAATTCTGTTATGTTTATCAAATTATGCTAACCACTCCGGCACAACCCGCTTATTTCTGTAAGAGCTGAATTAAGGGTGTTCCTATTGAACGTGTTGGCATTCCATTAATAATTCGATAAATCAGTACAAGTTGCTGAGTGTGGCAGCCACCGTTTTGTCAGACTCGAACACTGATTCGTTAGTTTAGTTTCGTTTATTTAAGTCATAGCTGAGCTTTGGGAGACAGATCTGTTCGATCTGGCCGCTAATTGATTTTCCATCATCATCATCATGAAATTTAGTCAACGCATGCCAGTTTTTTGGCCTGTGCACTTTCTGAGAAGGGAAATTTCTAGTCCTGAGGCTATTTCGTGGAATGGCTGAATTGAAACCGTGATAGGCCAGGGCTATTATAGCCTGCCACTAATATTTGCCATTACGATCACTTAACAATCTGCATTTTGTCCTCTCAAATGAAAAGATCCTTATTTTGGTAAGAATCTCTAGTAAACATAGAACAGGCGTTTTTAAGTGCAAAAGCCTATCTAATTCTATTTTTTCATATAAGCTCTGGCTGATTCGGGCATAAAGCGGCAGGTTTTGTATTCCCCGGTACAGGTCGTTTTAATCTCTAGTTTTTCCTGTGTATTCCAGTGATCATCGCCTTATTGTATTCATCTCTGCATTTCTCTTTATCTGATTAGACCGGTGTCAATCGTGATCGTTTGTGCGTTGGACGATATGTGTGTAGCCTACCTGAAGACAGCGATGTAGCGTTGACGATTCTGTTGATAGATGCATGGGGTACTGTGCTACCCGTTCGCATTTCCGGTATTGCTAAGGTGAGCCATAGTAGTCTGATGAACAAGTTTGGCATTATTTACATATTTATTTTTTTTTAAATTCATTCTTTCCAATGGATTCAAAATTCTGAACTCACTCATTCGGTTTAAGATTATTTTTCAATCACACAAACAAACTCTCCCTTATATTATTTTGTAGTGTTTGTCAACAATTTTATGATCCTTTTACCTTGTTTAATTAATAACTCGCTAGAATATGGGGCCATGCGTCCGAGATGTGATCACCATTGTGAACCCATGTGTTAAAGCAGTAAACGTCCCGGAAAATCTACTTCGTTTAGTTTCTCGCTTATCAACTCTTCTTTTTGGTGACAAGCACTCGACAGATCTGATTGTTGATGACAAAATAAATGGTGAGTTGCGTATTTTTTCGTTTAATACCTTTATATTTGGCCTGAAATTATATAAATTTCCTGACAACTGGCTGACTCTAGCTTGTTGCATCAGCAACGTTAAAAAAATATTCATTTTCTTAACTAAAATGTTACGGACATTGCTCGCATGATATTTGGGCTAGATTGGTTTGTGGTTTATCAAAACGCATTTCTTATACAACAAACTTTAGACGTATCTGGCAGGAAGAAGAATAAATACCTTTCATGGTCCTTGCAGGTTCAATGAAGAGAGTTTATTTATTTTTCAGCGTTCAAGCTCTTCTTGGGAATTATTCTTGGAATAAATTTCCTATTGCAAAAGTACGTCCAAATTACATGCATTTGATATGCACAAATTAGTACGTATGTTAGCTCTTAAATTATGCTTAAAACATTCCTTTCAATTCAGAATGAATGATTTTTGAAACCATAAAGTTTAGATTGTTCCTTTACTTCGCTTACGTTTTTTTACTTTAAATGAATCAGTTTCTGAGTTTAAAAGTACCATTTTGATTGAAAAGTTATTGAACCGAGCTTATTTGTTCAAATGTTCTTGGCTTTGAAGATAATGTGGGCTTAGATAAATTTTGCTTGCTCAAATGTCCAGTTTTGCTTCTTTTTTCTACAAGATAACCGATAACTTTCGCTAATTGTGTTCCTATATATATATATATATATATATATATATATATATATATATATATATATATATATATATATATATATATATAGTTGCACTAGTAGTTTTCTGTGAATGTTTAATGTCAGACACTTGACAAAATTCGGCTGCAGATTGAGCATTTTTGTATTTGCCTTTAACTTCGTTTCCCTATCTAAACTGCAGGGTATTATTACAATACTATATCTCCGAACAGATTATTTAACAAACATGGTATAATCGGATTACGTAAGGCGCCTGTTCTATTTATCCATTACAAAATGAGAACGCGTATTCGTGGAATTTGTTGTTTCTAACAGGGGTTTATGCAGAATCAAATCACTGTCATAATACTATATATATATATATGTATATATATATATATATATATACATATGTAAGTATTGTCAGTGTAACTCATTATTGCCTACAATAGTCAATGCAATCCATATACCAGACCGCTTTTGTAGGAATCAGGATTATCATGACCAGAGATTGAATCCGGGTAGATCTTGTGGGATTCCTGCAGCTCATCTCCTATGTAGGTCATACATTACATGCAATTTATTGTGTCATTCCAACTTTTTTATTTTCATTATTCCTAAACTTCAGGTGGATCCGCGTGTCTTTTCCTTTAAAGCTTTAACTAGCCAGTCCCAATCCGTCGCTATTTGGCGAATTAACTCACCTGGGGATGTGATTTAAAAGCGAATAAGGATGGCAACAAACAATTTTTCTGAGAAATCCTCGATATTTGTCACAATCCACGAAATCTTCTTTTATTAAAACACACAGCAGCTTGACGAGAATTGTCTAAAGGCAGTGATTGAGTAATTCTTTCACGAAAAAATGATGTGGCTTGGTCCTCGTGGATTAAAATGAGTGTTTCTGTGATGAAAATCTTGATTTATTGTCTACAAATAGAAATTGACACTAAGGAGGATGCTTTGGATGGAATTTAGCAACTCCCTTTATTTTAGTTTGTCGTTCCTTTTACAAGATAGAAAGATTAGTCATGCCATGCACAAATAATTGAAGTGAGTTGGAGTACTGACACATAGATTACATGATTCGCCGAATATTCACAAATATTGTATCCCTGTGTTTCAATGAATTTAGTTTGGCTATGTTGTTCAACGTCTGGTTAACTACAATTGGATAGGTGTTTATTTCAAGCTCGCAAACTTGATTTAAAGCAAGAAACGGTTAATCAACTTTTTGAAGCCAGTGTGAAATCACTTATCTGAGTTCAGCTTAAAATACTCTTGGATTTGTTGAAAAGTTAAACACGTTGAATATTAAAAATAGATTTTTTCGTTTGATATCGGGTCATTATTTTTGGTTTTGAATGGCTATTATGGTTTTCAGTATGTCTGGAAGTATTTCCCAACTTATGAACTGAGTAGACTTTATTTGTGTTATATCGATATAAAGTTTATTTTTAGTAGTGAACTTTAAAGACAAAACGATGGTCTAGAGATGGGGTCGGCTTTGGCTCCGATCGGGGTTCATATTTTTAGAGGCATAAATACCACGTGCCTTCTCGCATATTACCGTCTCCGTCAGTGTATCTCCTACCAACTCCTCTTTCACCCACATAAGCAGAAGCTTCTCCATTTCCTCGTGGATATTCGTCCTTAATTGGGAAAAAATTGTGGCTCCTTTTGCTGGTTAAGCACTCTTGATGGCATCCTTCTGCTTCAATATCGTAGAAATTGTCGATGTACTACGGTCATAGATCTTTGCGAGTTCAGTCACTCGTACGTCACGCTCATGTTTTTCTTTTATTTCTTGCTTTAGTTCTATCGACATCATCCTCTTCTTCATGTCACCATTGTCCTTAGCACTCACTTTCTTCGGCCCGATGATAACACACAAAAAAGTTCAGTAATCACGCAAAAATCAAGCAAAACAGAGTACAGCGCACAAGATACATTTCAATCCAAGCGGGTAACAAGTGCGAGTGAACGAGAGATTCTCTCGGATGATGCTTGACACTGCGCGCTAACTAGCGGGACGCTCCGGAAACAGAGCTCGTATCTCGGATTTGGGCTCGTATCTTGAACGAAAATATGGCCCGAGTTCCGGCTCGTATCTAAAAAATCTCGTATGTTATGCTGCTCGTATCTCGAGGTAGCACTGTATAATATATTTGGAATACGGATGTAAACTTTGATTACATAAATGGTATTACAATGCCTATTTTTTTAATGATTTGTCTGAAAACATTAACAAGAAAACTGTTTTTTAATCATTTTTTTTTATTTACCGTGAAGATTTTATTTAATAATATCTAATACACTAATTTGTAGTGGATGTTCATTAGTCAATCTTCGGTTTTTGTGACGCAAATCTGTGCTACTGATACATGACTGTTTTTAATTGATTTATTCTGCTATCTAGTTTTTTAGCTGATATTTTGGCCATTTAATCGTTTAGCGTTCTTCTTTTTCTCGGTGAAGTGAATTTTCAACCATTTTACATTCGGTGCTCACTTTAAATTCGGCAGAATATCATTTGAAATTATTAATTTTGAAAAACAATTTTGAATGACCTTTTACGTTTGAATTGATTACACTGCTCTTATCTAACCCACTGCTTTGACGCCATCGCAAGGGACTGGGTATTAATATGGGTGGGATGGCGTGTATTTCGATGGACACTGACGGCCATCTTCTTCAGTTCATTAGTTTTTGGTTTTTTTTAAACTATGATGATGAGTGAACTGATTAAGATGGCCGCCAAATGCCATTGAAATATTTCGAAGAAACAAAATAACTGGAATTAAGGCTGTGTTGGTCTAAGCGCAGATCAGGTAACGCTGATATTATTGCTGGTTATGTTGAGAAAATATTATGAATGGCGTTTTTTATGGATCGTGTTTGGTCAATTTCGCTTGTTATCGTTACAGGTCTAGGCTTGTACACATAGGCTTCACTTTTGTCGTCTCATTGTTAAATCTTTACAACTAAGCCTTATGTTAAGTTTTTGGTTTTATGAATCACGCTGAATTTCGTTATGTCCACATAGTGCCACATAACATTACTGATAGCTTCTTATCCGCATGGTACGACTCATTTATAAGGAAAGCTTCTACCTTTGTGCTGATCTATTCGTATAGTCCGTAGCCTGTTTGATCTATATATATATATATATATATATATATATATATATATATATATATATATATATATTTATATTTATATATATATATATATATGTATATATGTATATATACTTTGTCTGACATAAAACATAGAATTTAAGGAAAATAGGTGATTGACTGGTAAAAAGTATTTATTCGTTAGCATCTGGGCTGTGTGTATGCCGTAGGTGAAGTTACCATGAATATTAGATGAGTTTTCCTGTGTTGTGCATGTTATTTTTAGTTGTATTTGTCTTGATGAAAGTTCTGACTTGTTGAATAATGACCCTATTGTTATCGCCTTTTTTGGCGTTTGACTATTAGTTCGCATATTTTCTTCCAAATTATGCTTTCTATAATTCCTTTATCTTTTCCGCCAACCTATAATCTAAGCAGATGTTCTGAACATTTTTTTAAATTTTTTGTTTACTAAGTAGCGTATTTCTGAACTCACCTGCCCTCTTATGAACTGTAGATCTTTGGAAAACATGGTTTCTGATTTATCTGGTGGTGTCTGTCATTCCCCGCTTGGCCACACTAGTGGCATATTTGAGTTCAGTTATGCCGTACGGATTTAAGATTTCTCCTAGAGCTGTGCGGTGGGTGCATTTATTGAGTTTGCTTTGCTTCTTTCAGTCTCTATTAAGGTTTTATTTCTCCTCATTCTTAAGCGTCTCGTTGATGGTAATTTCAATCTGATTGGAAATACACCGGCTATAAAGTTATTTGAAGGAACTTCTTTGTTGCGAACCTGGATTGATTGAAATTACCTGATCTGCGTTTTGACTAACGCAGCTTTCATTGTTCCAGTAATTTTATTTTTGCAAAATATTTCGACCTACTTTACCGTAGGTCTTCATCAGTTGCATTTCACGCTTGCTTCATTTTTTTCGTGAAATGCAACTGATGAAGACCTACGGTAAAGTAGGTCGAAATATTTTGCAAAAAGAAAATTACAGAAACAATGAAAGCTGCGTTAGTCAAAACGCAGATCAGGTAATATAAAGTTATTCATCACTGTGGGCATGGCTAATACGGGGCACAAATTAGGCTTAATAAACTTCCGTTGAATCCATAAGGCTAAATTGTAGATGTCTAATGAGGTTTATATATTATATATATATATATATATATATATATATATATATATATTTATAAAACATATAAAACAACAAGCACCTGACCTTAATATTCAAAAGTTTCATCAACATGATATTCTAATCGACTGGCCAAGAATAACAAAATTCAAAAACAATCTACTAGTATCCAGTCAAGAACAAACAGGCCCTCGACTAGAATCAACAAACATACAATCGGATTGGCAACAAACTGAAGTGGAAATAACAGAGGCGCATACGGTGACAGAAGTTTCCAAACAATATGAGCGTTTAACACTGCAATCCACACTGGCGCTGTTACCATGTGGAAATTATAAATTTGCGCAACAAGGTGAAACGATCAACTACACTGGGAAAAATAGCACTCGTACATGTAACAGTGAACAATGCGCACAAATGGTTAATTCTCAAGCCATCAAAACAATAATGACCAGATCTCAGACATCACTTTGCAATACTGCGAGAATGACCTTTACATGCAAACACGCATACACACAAGCACAAACGCATACACACTTACCAACTAGCCAAAACAAGAAACAGAAGTAAAAACGAGTCAGATTTGTTACCACTAGCATAATCAATTGAAAACCCAAAATGTATAAATATGTATGATTGTATAAGAGATGATTAGTATTCACGAAATAAATGGCCTTTATCCACTTTGTTATTAATGTGTTCTTTCTTCCTAATTATAACATTAAAAGGCATGGACATTATTAAAGATATATATATATATATATATATATATATATGTATATATATATATGTGTGTGTGTATATTGTGACTGTGAAGTATAAATATCTGCGCTTACTTTATGTGCACTTTACGTAGATATGGCTATAATACGTATTTGTCTTATAGAAGACATATTATTATAATCAAGGTTGCGGTCTTGATATAAACACCTGACCCATTAATTACTTACATATGTCAGTATAAACTAAGAATTGTATAGTGTAGAAAGGCAATTCATCCAGTAGACCGGTTTCGTCCTTATTGGAAGACATATTGCTTTGTCTCACGCTGTTTAAGTAATACTATAGATGGTCCGATTTCGTGTGCCGTCTCTAATTGTTGAGTAGTCAGTTAACACAACGATGTACGCTAGTTCAGTTAACCATACTGTGTTTTTGCTTACTCTGCTGTCACCTTGTCTTCTTCAATGAATCACGTGGACTGTGATTTCACTTGGATGAGCGTACACGTGCAGTAATTGATTACATCTCAATCTAAAACAAAAACGAGCACATTCACACGGGCATGGCTTACGCTTATCTAGTGAATGGACCAACTGAAGAAGGCTACCGATAAAGGTAGCCGAAATAAAGAAAACTACTCAAACAATAAAAGCTGCGTAATTCAAAACGCAGATCAGGTAATTTCAATTAATCCAGGTTCGCAAAAGCCATCTTTATTCAAGAAACATTTTAATGGAATTATAGCTGCAACGCCGTTAAATGGTATAATAAATATACACTGGTGAAACAACAACACGTGAGGCAAATGTCAAATATTTCCTTTTTAAGTATTTGTTTAAAACATGATGTTATTCCTAAATGTTTTCGTTTTAAATTAAATTTTAAGTTAAATGCTTATGGCATGTCTCTTAAGCATGACCTTTGTATAAATATTATAAAAACTTTGATTCGTGATTTAGTTAAACGTAAGATTATACTTATTAAGAGAGAAAACTAAATTAAGATCGACTTTCACTTCTCTTTTTCACGCAGATAATTTAAATGCATTGAGGATTTCAGTGATAAAGCCCGTAATAGAGAAATAAAAAAGTAAGAATTAGACATGATAAAAAACTAGCTGACTTGGGAATTTATAGACCCCAAGAAAGTGATAATTTAATCGGGACTAATAGAATAGTAAATCTATCAACATTAAATCTTAAGAAAGGATCAAGTTGAACTACTTAACCGTGGTTTAAACATGGCTATTCTAAACGAAAGATCAGTTAAAATTGAGGTCATTGAAGAGGCTGTCAAATCCTCGCAACTTCTTTCAGATAAGTATAGGGTGAAATTTGAATTAGACGTTGCCTCAATGGTTTTAACACACCAAGAGGATAAAGTTAAGCCTAACTATGAAATTAAACGTCTCGGAAAGGAGTTAGTATCAAATAATGTTATATGTCCTAAAGCGGAAAAAGGAGCTACAGTTCTGATGAATCAATCCGATTATAATAATAAAATGATAGAACAGTTAAGTAATGCTGAAGTATACACTAAAATAACAAAAGGCCCTACGGATAGGTTGCAAGAGCAAGTAAAATTATTGATCAATAATATGATTGCTAGTGATGAATTGGATTCGACGCATGGTAATACTCTCATTCAAAGAGATACAGATGCACCCAGAGTTTATGGTACTTATTATTCAAATAATGACTAGTCAATTATTAAGAATATAGTCTTCCTAATCTCTAACTACTCGCTTGATTTTAAAACTCTTAGTGATTTGAACACTTACTTTGTGTCTTGCACCCCCATCCTACCTAGTGAGATCATTCTATTAATACATCATTTAAAATATTTGGAAGTAATAACTAGTCTGATGCGTGCAAAGGGTAAATGAATGTCTATTGACTTCAGTTTCATTTAGATGTACGTACATGTGTATCAATTATATTTAACTGATTTTTTTATATCTATGTATACACATACATATGCACATGCGTGGCGTGCGCCTATCTAACTGTTGTTAACTAGTCTATCTTGCGTACAACTTAAGTGGTTTGAATTGAAATTTAGCATTTGCATTAGTCATTCGGACCTCTAGATTTATCACTCATGGCATGTTTTTATGACGAGTGTTTCTGAATTATTGATCTCCCCTATCCAGAAAATGTGAGGCAATCTCAGTTACGTCATTTTACATTGAGTGTATAAAACGAATAGTTAACGCATGCAAATGGTAAATTCTTATTCAGCCACTCTAGTCTCACTTAGATGAACATAACAGTTACGGAAATGCACACACACACACGTGTGACACGCGAATATCTAGTGAAAGGTCAGTTTGAAGTATAAATAATATGGCTAGAGGAAATTACGCACTTGCTTCATTAGTTTCATTGGTCAAACTTGTGAGGATGGACTAACTGAGGATGGCTACCGATAAAGGTAGCCAAAATATCTTAATAAAAGAAAACTACTGGAACAATAGAAGCTGCGTTAGTCAAAGCGCAGATCAGGTAATATCTAGTGAATTTTCAGTATTTGTTGTGAAATCACTGTAATTTCTTTTCGATGAGTGTACACGTGCAGACACATACACACGCGTACATGACACACACTTACCTAGTGGAAAGACAGTTATGCTAAAGAGATCTAATACTAAGTATAAATGAAACAGTTTAAGCTAAATTTGCCACCTGACGTAATGATTTTAAAATCGTTTATGGGATGTGCTTTTCGTTGAAAAAGGCTACCGAAATATGTAGCCGAATGATCCGGAGGCAAACACTTTGTTGGGTACAGCAAGGGACAAGTAAATAACATGAGCTTAGACACTCTTTATTTAGAGTATAAATGCATTAATCTTTTGTATTTTCCCACCACTTTACCGTCGTGTTTAAACACTTCTTGCAATTCAACAGAAACTACGAACTCTCCCTTCAATGGATTCTTTTTTGAGGAGGAAGCGGAAGAGGTCGTGAGAAAGAACGATATCGTATTTGATTTGATTTGTGTTCGAACGCCTGACATGCTGTTGGTGAACGGTAAACAAGTTGGAAAATCATGGACTGCGCCGATGTTGGTCCGAAATGTGTTTTTTACTGCCTCCTAATGGAGTCTGTCCAACAAAGTTAATATTATTTACAGTTTTGACCTCTTGTTGCATTTTATTTTCCTATTTGCCGGTTAATCAGTTTAGTAATAATGTATGATACGAGAAATTTTTTAAATAATTCATTGACGGAAAATAAATCGCCTAGTCAAATGTTATCGGTTTTAGGATTAACACCAGTTTTTATTGATCTAAATTATTTTCTTTATTCTGGAACTTATTTTTAGCACGTTTCCTTGTAACAACCACTCTTACGTATATTATTCGGCATAAATTTGTATTTTGTTGTAGTTCGTTATATTAAGGCAGCCTGTGTGGATTGCTTCTACCTCATATGTTAAAATATTTTCAATAATTTTCTCCAACGAAATGAGCTTATTGCAGCCATGTCCTTATTATATTACGCCATCTACTATTAATTGATACACCGAAGACCGAATGCTATTTCGATTGCCTAATCTATGAAATGTCTGCCAAACGCAATTGTTGAAATAGGATCAGAAGGATGTGCCAAAATCAGCATGAAAAAAGGTATAGTTGGTACACAATTCTGGTTCTATTTAATGTAACGTTTTACTTGTTAGGCATATATGCCTATTCAACGCAACTAATAATCTAAACTTATTAACATGTCTATCACTTGCTTGTTTTTAGTTTGGCTTTGAGTTAGCACACGGTTCAATTCGTTATTTATTTTTTCCTCATTCTACATCTCCAGTAGCCTACTCGAAAAGTAACCAGTGAATGACGAGTATTTGGATAGAATCACGCAGTTCCTCTGCCAGAATTATATTTTTTTGTTGTAACCGCAAACGCTGAAAGTACTTTTGTACTTACAGTACAAACCGCCGTCATTCTGCTTTGGGTCCTCTTTTGGTTACCAATATTTTTAACCATTATTAGAAACAAATGCTAAATATTTTGTATCACCCGAGGTATAATAGTAAGGCTTCTGTTAGTCTCTTTTTAACGTATTTTAGCCATACTGAATCATCACGACATTATACTGACTGGCAAGTATCTACTAGTTTTGATTATATAAAACGTTTCAAGCAGCCAGAATTTTGATCTAAATTTTTATAGTCATGAATGTGCTGCACTTGGCCGAAATTTCGGCTACCTTAAATAATATTGATTTGCATACGTTAATTGTCGATCGCCATAAGAATGAAAAGGAACTAAACGGTTAGCAACCAGTGTTGAAGAACATTGCCAGTTAAACACGTCTTTAAGCCACATGAGCAATACATGTCTTTAATTTAATTAGATATAATTGGACATCGCGCATTTTTTTAAATATACCAAAACTAATCAGATGCTTGTTAAAGGCAAAACTAAACGTGATCTGACGATCTTTGTCATTTTTAGTTAAAATTTGCGGTGAGATATGTGCGTAAAATATCAAATACGTTCGTTTAACCTTTTTTTATATATGCCCAATTTTTCATACTTGAACGAAACTGAGAGAGAATTTTTTCTTGTATCAAACAGAATTACTTTTTCGTTCTGCCCAAATAAAAGGGGCGTTGAATTTTAAATAAGCTTATATTCTATAACTTAATTGTTTCATGATCTTCAGTTTTTCCTATCTTCGAAAACCGGATTGAAACAATTGATCCTGCGAGCTATCTTGTTGGAAGTTATTTTTAAGTAAAATTTGCGGATTTGAGTGAATTATCGATCTCGTTATTATCATTAATCATACTATTGTTAATTCAATACACAATCCACAACTGTAAACACAATTTCCGGAAACATAAATATCAAACATGTTAAAATGATATTTTTTGAAATTTGATTGCGGAGTGCCAGCTTCATATTTTCTAATGCCGCGTTTTGCGTACGCTATTAGCTTTAGTGTGTGTTGTGCTGTGTATAGTTGCCTGAAGATGGCGCTGGAAAGTTGGTACCGAAACGTCGCCAGTAAACAAAGATGTGATAGAACCACATTTCCATTGGTTAGTATGAACGATGTTGAAGCCTTCAGAAGAAAGGGACGAATACAAACCCAGCCCGATCGAAGACAAAAAGGAAATGGAAATTGTGATCAATCGGATCTTTGTAAAACTGTTAGTGCAAAGCTACAACCCGCGTACGCAAAACACGGCATTGGAAAATTTTTAAATGCTATTTGCTTAAGCAATCCGTGATTGCATTATCATAAATAATTTAATTTTAATAAACTTACTTTTTTGAAGCTGCATAGAAGTTTTCATTTGTGAACTATATTTTGTTTGCTCCAGAAGATCACCCTTTATTGGTGCAAATTGTTTTATCTGGTGCTTTTCAATATTTAGGCGAATTTTATCAATGATGCTTTCATATGACTATTTAAATTTATATGTTGTCATTATAAAATAAACAATGATCAAGATAGTAAATTTAATTCATTAATTAGTTTGGTTTCGTCCTTATTAGGCACTCCAGTACTGGCCAGAGCTTCCACGATCAATGCTGGAACTGGTTCACATTTTCATTGGAGGCTTACAACCCATTCACTGCACTGTTTCGTTTCTAGTGTAATAAAATCCTGTCATTATATATATATATATATATATATATATATATATATATATATATATATAATTGTGCTAATAGGATAAACATAAGGCCGTCGTACTCTGACATATTATGCCCACCTGTGTCTTTTGTTGGTTTTGCCATCAATATATTGATAATGGATATCAGTTTTAATGATGGTTGCGTTCTTGATATAAACATTCTACCCACTATATACATGCATTTGTCAGTTTAAACTAAGTATTGTAAAGTGTAGAAAAAGAAATTCATCCAGTGGACTTTGTAAACTCATGACATAATATCCAGAAATTTCCGTGGACAGGACTCGAACCAGAGCCCGTCTGCTTCGTAATCTGATGCTCTAACAACTGAGTCACCATTCCGTATATTACACACAATTTTCAGTGACTCCGTGGTTAGAGCAACAGATTCCAAAGCAGATGAGCCCAGTTTCGAGCCTTGTATGCGGCAAATTCTGGACAGTACGTGATGAGTTCCCAACAAGTACAAAACCAGTCTCTGGATGAATTGTCGTTTCAAATCTATGAAATAATTAAATTATTTTGGCAAATATATGTACATAATGTATCATTTGTGTATATCAAAACCGCAACCTAGATTAAAATTATTTGTTACCACTGCCCGTGCAACCAATGTTCTTTAAATTGTTAATTATTATGTTTGAAACATTTATGTGCCTTTTGTTTTGACACTCGCATTTGGTCTTTTATTGTATTCAAAATAAATATCCCTAAATTATTTTAATTACGCATGTGTGTTTCCATTTCGTTTATACGTTTGTATCGCTTTTAGCTTTTAAATTGTTTTGAAATAATGCATTCCTAATTTATTATTTTTTCTTTCGTTTTGTACATTTTTGCAACAATAATTAGTATGGTACTTCTGAGTAGCATGATAAACTTAAATAAAAACTACTATGGGGCCTCCCATCTTTGAGATGGTTCATATATATGTAGCAAGGCCATGTTATAAGCACTTTTCATTTGTCTTTTATTCGACATTTTAATTCGTAAATTTATTATACAGAATTTGCCGCGAACAGTACGTAACTAATTTTTAATGAATGGCCTTTTCTACTTTATACACTGCTTAATTTATACCGACAAGTGCACATATAATGGGATTTTTGTTTATTTAAATATCGCGACAATGATTTACAAAATTGCTAACACCACCTGCGCAATCAATGGTTGTTTAATTATATAAATGTTCAACTCACTTCCCCAAGTAGCGTGGTATATGTTCTAGAATGACAGATATGGGGTGGCATGTTGGAAATTTAGTTAAAAGAGGTGCCAGATACGTTCCACCTGAAGGAAAGTCTAACCAAACCGGATTAGTTAGTATATAATTAAAAGTTGCGCGTAGCCTGCATAGAGCTACCGACTTCGAAGCAGACGTGCCCAGATTCGAGCTCTGTCTGCGGCAAATTCTGGACAGTACTTGATGAGTTCCCAATAAGACCGAAGCTAGTTTTCTTGCTGAATTGCCTTTTTGAACACAATACAATGCTTAGTTTATACTAACAAATGTTCAGCTCCGTTGGAGGTTTTTATGACATTATGATTTGCTAGATCAATAATAGGCCGATATTTTAACAGGGCATTAACGTCTAGTATGTTGTACGAGGCCATAGCGGCGATGAAGTTGTTAAATTCTTCGCGTAGTAAAACAATATTACGAGAGCGGCGCAGACAACTGTAGGTGGGAATAGGCTCACCCGTGGCTCTTGAGTGTAATACCCTTAAAGACGTCTTGGCATCCGAATCACCCATGAGTACTGTGAAAATTCTGCACTCTTGTCTACGATAAATTTCGTTCCATTTTTAAACTCTAGAAGGTACAAATGGTCATTGAGATGTTTAGATGGATCATGTATGCAAGTAGGTTGGTCATTTGGTATGCTTTTATCGGCTACACTCTCGTCGAGGTTAATCCTACTTGAATGAAATTAATCGACATGAACAGCAGCAATAGGAATTTGAACGATGATTCTCTCGATTTTGTGTGAAGAATTTTGCTTTCCATATCCTCGCTAGTCAGTTTGACGTCGTACTCTGGAGATGATCATGGAAGTCCGAAATGCGTCAGTATGCCTGATTGACGGTATTTTTGCTATGTTGTTCGACGACTGGTTAAATACAATTGGATTGGTGTTTACTTCGAGCTCGCAAGCTAAATTTAAAGAATATGAACTCTTCCTTTGATGTGGTCTATGGTCAGCCATGAAAGGAAACTAGCACCCGTTTGTCAAATTCGCAAAACGATGCAGGCAAATTGGACATGTAAAGCAATACCTTTTCTGATTGTAGCACCAATACTTTACAGAATGCCGACTAAAGAATCGAGAATATCTCGGCTGTCGTCTGTACTGATATATCTGGTTCGGTCGGGAGTGTCGATCCATGTTTTTATTAACTTCGGCTATGCCCAACTAATTTAGTTAAACCTGAAAGAGGTCTCTCTAGAGAGGCTAACCTGACGTCATCAGATGAAAATCTCGCAGGTGGATACTGAGCTAGATTAGGTTCGATGGCATTCATGATTTAAAATAGCTTACAGGACATAATTTTAAAATAAATAGAAGTAAAACGCTTGATGGAACTTAAAAAAAAGCTTTTAAACTTAATACGTACCTACCCTGTAACTTTCAAATGTTAGTAACTGAGTGCTTATTCAAAAACCGCTACATACTTTATTATTTGTCCAGTGCCAGGCAATGAAAGTTTGTATTTAATTTAAATTAATTCATTAAATGCCGGCTATATAATTTGTATATATTTACATTTTTATATATTTTTAAACTATAGATTTTTTTGAATGCGAGCCTTAACAAAATTCATAGTACCCTTTCCACGTGCAAACAGAAAAAGAAATCTTATCAGATATAAGAACCGTTTCATTTTCATATTGTTTTCAATTATCTACAAATGAATATATCTCTACATGTATTGAGAAATGTAAATATGGAGAGATGTGAAATAAAGGAACAACCAATTAATTGCGTGCATCACCTCCAGTTCGTGCTCAATGCTTGAACTTTCTTCTTCCGCTTGCATAAATCCGGCTGCAGTCTGTATATAAAGCCAGAGTGTATGGATTTACTGGAGTAACAGGTGTTCAGAAATTTTTGTAATTCTCAATTTCGGTGAACTATAGCATAAATTGATATCCATCAGGTTGGTACCTTGTACCAACTCGGAAATCATAGTGTTAGTACCATGAACTTTTTCGGTACAACAATATTGTTATCGGTTACTAACACCATAGTGTTAGTATCCTTTACAGACTCGGTATATATATTATATAGTGTGAGTTAGCGTTGAAGTCGCATTGTCGTTAACTTTAGATGATGTTAACTAAACTATTGCAGGTTTACATATTCGTCTAGGAGATTGTACCGTCCTATTATCCCACATTCTTCTACCAAATATTGAGTAGGTAAAGGGCGTAATACCGGCTCCTACTGATGAGTCGCCAGTAAGCAGGAAACGAATGTACATGAGATTATACTTTCCGTTCATGCTGCATTTGCTTTATCCCTCTTGTCACAACTGAACTAATTTGTTACCAGGTTCGCAACACCCAATACATATTTGCATATATATTAGTTCTTCGTAAAAAACAGTATTTAACAATTTACCATAAACCAAAATGGTCTGCACAATATTTGCATTACAGCAGTTTTGTGCCGTTTCAATATAAATTATCAACAGTCCGTGGCTGCTTTTCAAGAATTGACAAGTTGATAATCAAAATTCAAAAGACTACGATTATAATAAAGCAATTAACGATTTAATGTCTAGAAAATTAATTGAATCAATTATTAAATGGAGAAATCAACAGACTATTTTGGACCAGAAAAGATAGCAGTCTATCTGAACATCCAATTTAAGGGGGATGCAGTTTCCAGAATAGCCAAAATTAAAATTGAAGCGGCAGTAACACGTAAATTTAATGTAGATAAACTACCAGTGTTATTTAAGGTAACTCACTTGCCTTTTGCAGCAATCAAAAAGAAACAAACGTTAATGTTGACATCAAATATTATTTACCAATATGCATGCGCAAGTTGACGATCAACTTAAGTAGGCCGATCGACCAAACAGTTAATTACTCGAATGAGAAAACATTGCAACGTCTGTTTTAAATCAAATAGTGAATACACGTCTGTAATTGTGCAACACATCGCTGAAACCTCCCACGTATGTCCTCCATACGTGGCATTTAAGATAATTACAAAATGCAAATTACAGGCGGATTTATGCAAGCAGAAGAAGCATGTTCAGGCATTGAGCTTTAATTTTAAGTGATGCACGCAATTGATTTGTTGTTCCCTTATTTCACACTTTCTTCATGTTTAAATTTTTCTATTTTAGATGAGACGCTTGGAAAAACGGTGGCACTATGAACATTGTGACCATAATCAACGTATCCATTGTTAAGATTCAAAACAAATCTCAGAACTTTTACCTGATCTGCGTTTTGACTAACGCAGCTTTCATTGTTCCAGTAGTTTTCTTCTCTTGAGATATTTCGGCTAAACTTATCGATAGCCTTCATCAGTCGCAATATACCTCACAAGTTTAACAAACGAAACTAATGAATCAAGCGCGTTATTTCCTCTAGCCATAATATTCATACTTCAGACTGACCTTTCAATAGATATTCGCGTGTCACATGTGTATGTGCATTTTCATAACTGTTATTTTCATCCAACTAATTGAGATTAGAGTGGCTGAATAATAACTTATCAAATTCATGCGTTAAATTTTAATTACCTGGTCTGTGTTTTGGCTAACGCAGCTTTCATTGTTCCAGTAGTTTTCTTGTCATTGAGATATTTCGGCTAAACTTATCGATAGCCTTCATCAGTCGCAATATATCTCACAAGTTTAACGAAACTAATGAAGCTTTCAAAAACAATCTTCATTCCAGAAACATGCGTTAACTATTCGTTTTATACACTCAATGTAAAATGACGTAACTGAAATGGCCTTCACTTTCTGGTGGGAGGAGACCAATAAATCAAAAATACTCGTCATAAACACGCTATAATTAGTTAGATGAAAATAACAGTTTTGAAAATGCACACACATGTGACCCACGAATATCTAATGAAAGGTCAGTCTGAAGTATAAATATTATGACTAGAAGAAATAACGCGCTTGATTCATTCCTTTCGTTTGTTAAACTTGTGGGGTATATTGCGACTGATGAAGGCTATTGATAAGTTTAACTGAAATATCTCAAGAGAAGAAAACTACTGGAGCAATGAAAGCTGCGTTAGTCAAAACGCACATCAGGTAATTTCAATTAATCCAGGTTCGCAAAAACAATCTTCATTCAAATCTCAGAACTCATGGTAGAATTTAACAAAGCGAAATCGATTGACATAATTCCTGCAAGGTTGTATGGAAAGCTTACTTGTGGCTTAAACAAGTCTTTAAATCAAACTGTATTAAATAATATCAATGATGGTCACCTTACAGCACGTATCGACTAAGTTTCTAGTTAAACTATTGCAGCAATTTCGAAGCATCATCAACAAGTAGACTGTTTCAAATTCTTTCGAATTAGCAGAATAATTAAATGAAAAAGTACGATGTCATAGAAAAATGATCGTATTGTACATAACACACCGTTTACAATATATTTCAATAGAAACGACAACGATGATCTTCTATGACTTAATCCAAAATGAATGACAGGATTCTCTGATTTGTGTCAATCGCATCAAAACGATCATCAGCAGATATTCTTTTTTATTGCATCACTTCTAAGTGATGCGTAAATTATCATTTAGAATAGACTAGCCGACAAAATTGAAAATGATATTATTTGCATTATCACCAAAGCTGACAATCCGTGACAACTTTTGCAATAGGCCAACAAAACTGAGTTATATATTAATGCGATTGTGTGTGTGTGTGGGGGGGGTGTGTAATTCTTTTCATAAGAGTCGAAAGTGAAAACGCTTCATTTATCGATCAGCCAATAATTTGAAAGAAAGACGGTGGCTTGACAACATAAATATTGTAAATCCACGTTCACGGGACGATATAATCATTCCAACAACAAGGCCGTAAAATCTTACTGGAGGAACTTGTTATAATGACAGTATCGATGAAAAGTTTGTGTTTAATTTAAATCCTGATGAAGTTATCAATGTGCACATGAGACATCGCCGGGTTCGTCACTTATGATAGCACCATAAAAGCTTCCCAGAACTTATTTTCCATAATAATCTTCCAGAATCTATGACCCGTCGAAAAATAAACCTCTTCTCAAAATTAAATTTGGCTAGTTTTAAAGTAAGTATCGCAACTAACACACGGAAATTCATGTTTTGGACGCTAAAAGTCAAATGCATTCTTTGTCGAAATCGCTTATTGTCAACCTATACATCCGACGAACAAAGTAGCTTATAATCAGTAGAATCACGCAACATCTGTAAAAGAAATCGATCTATAGTGAAAAGTTACTAAATTGCTAAATCAATAATTAATAATCGTAAACCCCAAAAAGGAACTTTGTAGACATTACTAAAATTTACAATGCACAAAAGGCAAGGTCGAAAAATTCTCAAAACTGTCTGAAATATCTTATATCAATAATAAGTACCGCCGCTGAATTCTTGAACATGTTAGCAATACAATACATTTATACAATTATTCAATCATTGATTGCACAATTGTCGATAATAGTTCTTTAAACCACGTTTTGTTAGCTTGAGATAAACATCTTCCCATTGTTTACCTGATTTTCGGATTGCGTACCGAAATATTTGAATCCACTGTCATCATGATTTTTGCAAATATTTCGACCTCCGGTTACGGAGGTCTTTTTCAATGCCAAACACATCACACACTTAGTTGACAATCAATATGTCAAGTGGAAATATTAATTTAAACCGCCTCATTTATACTTGTTTTTAGATCTCTTATCTTCCCATTGTATCTGACAAGTCGCACAACATAGCAAAACTACCGTCCGTCACACTTACTAACACGTTTCAACCGTCTAATTTCATCTTTAAATCAACTTTGCGAGCTTCAAGTAAGCACAAATCCCATTGTATTTAACCAGTCTTCGAACAACATAGCAAAACTACCGCCAGCCGCAACGCACTGACGCGTTTCGACCTTCCTTGATCATCATCAGAGTACGACGGCAAACTGAATATCGAGGATCAAACCGCATTGAATATATATGGAAATCAAATTTAGATATGCGGCTCTCACCTCTAGCAGTCTTGCATACATTGAACTTGACTGAAATGTCGGCTGCACAATTTCTATGCAGTCACGAACATTAACTGTTTGCAGCTTTCGCCACATATTAACATATAAGCAATACAATGAAACAATAATTGATTGCGCGGGTGGTGGTAACGATTCTTTAAATCAAGTTTGCGAGCTTGAAGTAAACACCAATCCCATTGTTTTTAACCAGTCGTCGAACAACATAGCAAAATTACTGCCAGACACAACGCACTGACGCGTTTCGACCTTCCATGATCATCATCCGAGTACGACGGCAAACTGACTATCGAAGATCAAACCGCATTGAATATATATGGAAATCAAATTTAGATAGACGGCCCTCACCTCTAGCAGTCTTGCATACATTGTACTTGACTAGAAATGTCGGCTGCACAATTGCTATGCAGTCACGAACATTAACTGTTTGCAGCTTTTGCCCTATATATATATATATATATATATATATATATATATATATATATATATATAGGCAATGTAATTAAACAAGAATTGATTGCGCAAGTGGTTGGATAACTGGTTAAATACAATGGAATTGGTGTTTACTTCAAGCTCGCAAACTTGATTTAAAGAATTGTTACCACCACTCGCGCAATCAATTATTGTTTAATTTTATTGTCTATATTCATCGTCAGAGTACACGGCTAACTGACCGACAATGATTCATCCACAGCAAATATATAACGTTAGATATTATATACGTACTTCCCACCTCTATTAGTCTCACATACATTGTACTTGATTGGAAATGTCGGCTGCATAATTTCTGTACCTTTTACGTACACGACATAGTTGTGTTTTTCGCTGCATGTATATAAGCTATACATTTACACAATTAATAAGTGATTGTTCCCATTTTCTCATTAAAAGGAGAATTTTTGCAAACTTCATCATTCGACTGTTAAAATATTCAAACAGGTTCGATCTAATAAATAAAATGTAACATTTCATTTAAATCACTTCATTTCTACTTATTACTGGCTAGTCTCAAAAGAGCTACTGAAATTTCGCATCGCATCGCAGATATATGTCTGTGTGTGTCTATAACTGCTATGTATTCAGTTAAATATGATTTTAAGCAAGTTTACTTGCATCGATTTAATACTCCAATGAGTGAACGGTAATTTACACTTTGCACTTGTCAAACTAGTTGAAGTATTCTTATTGTGTGAAATGACTTAAATAAGGTTGACTACAAGAGTTAGGGAGCGGAGATGTTATGCAAATAAGATAGTTTAATGACATGCCTAATTAAGATGTGAAGACAAATTAAGTGAAGATCAGACAAGAAAGATTGGAATTCGCCTACTGATCAACTAATCATCGTAAGAAATTTGATATTTATTATAAAATTCCATTACCATTAACTGATCTATCTAAGAGCCCAATGCTAATAAATACAATAAGGTAAAAGGAAATAAATGATGTAATTTTGAGCGATTTTTCTGTAAATTATTGATAATTAAATAGTAAATTGCGTAATTCGTATATAAGCTAATCTTCAACTATTGTTCTCGTCTTTTTTATCTGGAACTAGTTTCCATTTCTGTTAGGTGCAATCGTCGCTTCCTACCATAAGTATTTGGTGTGTTCTACATGGAACCTATAGATTTAACTACTGCTTTTGGTATAAAATATAACATTTTGACTTAATTTGAACGTATTCCATAATCAACATCTTCGTTCTGTTGCGACTACAGATCACTAAAATCGTCCCAACTAATTCTGTAACCAGTCTCCACTGAATGAGTTGCAAGATTATATTTGATAATATGTCCAAACTTACATGAAGTTCTGCCTTCTCCGCTTTTTATCTTTATAGGCCGCATGGTTCCGCCAACATGCACGAGACTACAATTTTCTCAAGCCAGTCAATACTCTCCTGGCGTATGTTATGGCTCCATCTTTTCCTTTTTATTCTGGAAGTTTCCAGCTCAGAATAAAAGATTGACTCGAAACGGTTCTTATTTTCTATTTTAATGATATTGATCTTACGTTTCCGCTTAGCTTAATCCGATAATCTAACAAACCTGAGATCCTCATTTGCTTTGTAAGATTTTACGTACTAGGTTTTTAGTTTAAATTTAATAACCACATCCATCATTGTTTTTATATATTAACACCCAAGTTTAGCTGTTGACACACAATATTATTTACCTTCTGCTATATTCAAACTTCTTAGATTTTATATTTGTTAATCCCAGGCTTCTTAATGTCAATTATTTAAATATATCGATTGTCGTCAGATACGGAATATTTAACTGGAAAATACAATTAAACAATAATTGATTGTGGGGTGGTGGTAACAATTCTTTACATCAAGTTTGCGAGCTTGAAGCAAACACCAATCCCATTGTTTTAAACCAGTCGTCAGACAGCATAACAAAACTACTGAAAGTCGCAACGCACTGACGCGTTTTGACCTTCCATAATCATCATCAAAGTACGACGGCAAACTGACTATCGAGGATATATATATATATATATGCAATGCGGTTTGATCTTCGCTAGTCCGTTTGCCGTCGTACTCTGATGATGATCATGGAAGGCCAAAATGCGTCAGTGCGTTGCGACTTGCAGTAGTTTTGTTATGTTGTTTGACGACTGATTTAAAACAATGGGATTGGTGTTTACTTCAAGCTCGCAAACTTGATTTAAAGATTCGACTTGAAATTTGGAAGAATCCCCGATTAAGTTCCTTTCCTATTAGTATCACTTTCTAATTTCTGAAAATGTCTTATTAATCCAACATTAAAAACGGAAATTCACCCGATGTCTCCCTTTTAATCGGAATTTAAATTTCGCTCATTTCATTAGTTGAGCTTAAGAAATAATCTGTGTTACTAATATATCATCCAAGAAACGTAGTTGCAATTTGGTCTTCAGAGGTATCTTATCTGAAAGACCATTTTTCGAAACAATGCAGAGAATAAATTTATCGACTTGCTGACGTAACAGGTGCTCAGAAGTAGTTGTATTTCTCAATTTTATTGAAATTTAGCATATCTTAATATCTATTGTGTTGATAGCACGTATTGACCCGGCAATCATAATTCTGGTACGATATCCCAACTTGGCAGTAATGATGTTGATACAAAGTACCGACTCGGCAACAATAGTGTTGGTACCCTTTACAGACTCGGTATATATTATATATAGAGAGTTTGTTCATGAGTCCCATTGTCGCAGATTTTATTTGAACCAAATTCCACTACTGCTTATATACATATTCGTATAGAAAATTTTACCATCCAACTGCCCAATATACCCTGACTAAGTACATTCTGTATTGAGCATAGTACTGGCTCCCACTGATGCGTCACCAGTGAGCACGAAACGCACGTGTTCATGAGATTATACATTTCGTTCATGCTGACATCGTTTTATCCTCCTGGTGCTATCTTGACTTATTTGTTAATAGATGCGCAACATCCAATACAAAAATGCATAAATACGTTGTCTATTAAAACCGACAAGTTCTTTTCCAGAAGGATATTTCTAATTTCTTTATACAATTTCTTCCTGAATTTAAAATAAGTAGAGGATATTCATATGCTCATAATTTTAATAATATGCCAAATCGTAATTTAACTTCGTCTTAATATTATCGGATGATCAGCGAGAAAACGTCAAAACAACCCGATGCTTTAAGTATTGGTATATTTGAATACATGGATACCACAACGTAGATAAACAACCTATCATTTTCATCTAGTACGCATTTATGAAGAAGTAGAAGTACTCTTGCTTTCTATGGCATAGAAACTTTGAAATTTTATATTTTATTGGTGAGGATTAACTATACTTCGTGAATGGACTACCAGATTTATGCACTTTTAGCAATACTTACACGCCGTGTGCATCCGTTTCTCATTTTACGATCATTTTACATTTTTTTTATAATCAAGGTTGCGAACTTGATATAAATACCAGACCCATTAAGCACATACTTATGTCAGTATGAACTACGAATTGTATAGTGTAAAAAAGGCAATTCATCCAGTAGACCGGTTTCGTCCTTATCGGGAACTCATCATGTACTGGCCAGAATTTGCCGCAGATGAATTGCCACTATACAATTCTTAGTTCATACTGACATATGTAAGTAATTAATGGGTCAGGTGCTTATATCAAGATCGCAACCTTGATTATAATAATTTTTATCACCGCCCGCACAACCAATGTTCGTTTAATTATATAAATGTTCATTTCAATACCACTTCCTCATGTAGTGTGGTGTCTGTTCAGTTGTGACAGATTGGGGATGGTTAGTTGGAACTTTGTGTCTAAATGGATGCCATATGAGCTCCACCTAAAGGAAAAATTGACTAACCAAGTTACATTAGTTAGTATATAACTGAAAATTGTGTGTAGTGTAGTGTGCGGCAGGATAGCTCAGTGGTTAGAGCACCAGATTCCGAAGCAGACGTGCCCAGGTTCTAGCCCTGTCCGCGGCAATTTCTGGCCAGTACATGATGAGTTCCCAATAAGGACGAAACCGGTCTACTGGATGAATTGCCTTTTCTACACTATACGATTCTTAGTTTATACTGACATGTGTAAGTAATTAATGGGTCAGGTGCTTGAAGAGCCTATTTGTTACACTGGTCACCACTGTAAAAAACCGTGCCAACCTGCATGAGATTTATAGAAAACAAAAGAAAGGCGACTTGTCACACTAACTCATTTTCATTGTAATAGAGCACAAATCATTATTCGCATCGTAGATATCCACATTTCGCTGATGGTTATTATCCATCGAGCGTGTGATGTATCTATCTGTTAAGGCAATGTTATTTTTACGCATGCGTGTGGTTATTTTTTATTGAATACATGTGCATCTCATCTGTCAATGTATGATGTCCTTATGGGTCCCTATGGAGCAAAACTTTGCTCTAATTTGTCTTGTTAAACTACATTAAAACTGAAAAAGCTAATCCCATCGGAATCGGTGTTTTGCGCTAATTGAATGGTAAACAAGAGAGGCCGGCATTCCGCCCTATTACTGATAAAACAATGGTAGACATCAAATATTTGCGTCTCTTATGTTGCACATTTTCTACCTACTGATTTTGTCCTATTATCCTGATCGTAAATGAAGTGACCTTCCAAATAAATTCATCACTCATACACATTCACGCGATCATGCTAGATCTTCGCATCAAAGAGGGTAAAGATATATATATATTGAAGTATTATGACAGAAATTTATTATATACATGGTTTTAGTATAAATTAAGCCTGGAAACAGATGACAAATTAAGTTCATCAGGTAGAAAGGTTTTGTTCTTGTTGAGCACTCATCAAGTGCTCGCTAGCCACCTGCGATCTGAACTTGATGAATGCCAAAAAATGACGAAACGAGGCTACTTGTTGATTTGCAGTTGCTAACTTAATCAAATTTAAGTTTATACTAACAATATATATATATATATATATATATATATATATATATATATATTTAACCAAGTCATAATATTTCAATACAATACTCCTATTTCAAGTGGAATAGTGTCTGTTCAATAACGAGAGACTAGAAGTGGTTAGTTGGATCTTTAGGTCGAAGACAACGCTAGACCTGGTTCTACCTGAAGAGAAGATTAATCAAGTAACGTAAGTTAGTATATAACTGCGAAATACAGGTTTTGCGCGGCTTTGGTAGTGCGGTGGACGAGCGGCACGATTTTGAAGCAAATGTACTTTAGTTCAAGCTCTTGTCTAGCCAATTCTGGCAAGATTCCAACGATTGCCCAAAAAGAGGAAGCCGATATTCTTGATAAATTGCTGTTGCTATCTGATGCTGTGTTTAAATTGCATTGATGACATACATTATATATGTTTAACTTACTTGGTATGTGCTGAAGTAACAGGTGTTCAGGATTGATTGTGATTCTCAATTTTGGTAAAATTTAACTTATCTAAAAGACCGTTGTATTAGTATGTCGAAGAAAATATTAACTTAGCTACACTCTGCTGGTATACATATTTCTTTAGGAGATTGAACCAACCAGTAGTCCCCCATTCCTCGCCAAAATATATAGTGCGTATAGGGCCTAGTATTGGCCCCTACTGATGAATCACCTGTAGGCACAAAATGCATGTATACATGAGATTACATCTTACGATCATGCTGATTTTGGTCTACTTTTCTTATCCTTCTTGAACTTGTTTTTGTAGGTACGCAGTACCTAATACATAATTGCATATGTATCAGCAGTTGCTACTTGCCAAATTACAAGTAATAATTTGAATAAAGTTATAATTTCCATGTATATATATATATATATATATATATTAAATTTAAATAATGTAATAAAGAGAAAGGTAATACTCACTAATTTGAAAAAACTCATCTGTATTGACAATACCCAAAAACACATTTAATTATGAGTGTACTCGCTGTACAGGAAGAAAATAATTCACCATAAAAAGTAAAAAAAATATGAATAAATGTTTGACTCTAAAAGTAGCATCATATTTAAATGACAAAATATTATGAAGATGTAATTTTTACTTGCATATTATTTACGCAATAGAATATAGTTAGCATAATAACGATAAAATGGTAAATAAGTACAATAACATTTGTTATGAGCTAGTTCATTTCTTTAAACACAAAATATCGGTTTGGTTGTGTATTCTAGGTTGTAAATAACCGATATATATATACAAATATATATATATATATATATATATATATATATATATATATATATATATATAATTTTTTATTAGGATTTGCATACTTATTATTTTAAATGAGATCAGAAGGATATTCAAAACTCGGCATGAACAAAATATATACCAAAATGTGCACATTCGTTTCGTGTTTCGTGGCGTCTAATCAGTAGTCGTCCGTAATAAACACAAGACCGAATAATATTTATGCACAATAATCCCAGCTGTCCAACATTTATTGACCAAATTTTTTATTTGTCTCCTACTTATGAGTCGCCATTTTTTAATAATACTTAAAAGAAAAATATTTTTGTGAAACTGGATTAATCGAAATTTCCTGATCTGCGTTTTGACTAAAACAGTAATCTAACCAGTAGATAACTTTTTTGAACAAAATATTTCGGCTGCCTTCTTCAGTAGGTCCACCCTCATCAGTTTTACAAAACAAACTAATGAAGCAAGCGCAATATTTCCTCTGGCCATATCATTTATAATTCAGACTGATCTTTCACTAGATAGTTGCTAGTCACATGAGTGTGTGTGTGTGCATTTCTGTAGCTGAGACTAGAGTGGCTGAATAAGAATTTACCATTAGCATGTGTTAGACTATTTTTTATACACTCTATGTAAGTTAGCATATAATTATGGTTTTATTTGAGCTGATTTTTTTAGAGTGGTTCAAGATAATTTAAAACTCATTGTACGAAATATTATCTATTTTTAGACAAGATATTTTAATTCACGTTTTCAGCGAATTAAAAAAGCGCGTTCAATTAGGAAATTCACTCTGAAATTTGTCATAAATTTTATAATTTAAATATGTTTTCTGCTCAATAGATAGACGAATTATAGCCGTGGAATCAAATTTACTTTCAATTGAATACACTTTCAAAAATGGATTTTAAAAAAGTGCCGATTGTTTATTATAAAGCATAATAAGTTTCACGCACTTATCTGTCTAAGGCATATTTGATAGAATTGTAAACTGTTTAATCAGATATTGGGCGAGAAAAATGTGAAAGTCGGATTTAAGCTTATTACGTGTTTAAACATGCCACATGAGTAAGACTGTTAGAGATTGAAGGTTAGACAAGGCGGAATAATAATATAAATCATTTTGAAAACAATGACTCCTAATTAAACGAGCATTGGTTGCGTGGGTGGTGATAACAATTATTATAATCAAGGTTGCGAACTTGATATAAAAACCTGACCCATTAAGTACATACATATGTCAATATAAACTAAGAATTGTATAGTGTGGAAAAGGCAGTTCATCCAGTATATCGGTTTCGTCCTTATTGGAAACTCATTACGTACTGCCCAGAATTTACCGAGGTCAGTGCTTGAACCTGGGTACGTCAGCTTCGGCTCAGTGGTTAGAGCACCAGATTTCGAAGCAAACGTGCCCAAGTTCGAGCCTTGACCGCGGCAAATTCTGGATAGTGAGTAATGAGATCCCAAAAAGGACGAAATCGGTCTACCGGATGAACTTTCTTTTCCACAATATACAATACCTAGTTTGTACTGACAATTTATTTACATAATGGGTCAGGTGTTTATATCAAGTTCGAAACCTTGATTAAAAGTAATAACAACAAATAACAAGACTACAGTTAAATACTGTTTATTGCGAAGAATTAATATATATGCAAGTATGTATTAGGTTTTGCGAACCTAGTAACAAATTAGTTCAGTTGTGACCAGAAGGATAAACCAAAGCAGCATGAACGGAAAGTATAATCTCATGCACATTCGTTTCGTGCTTACTGGCGACTCATCAGTAGGAGCCGGTATTACGCCCTTTAACCACTATATATTTGGTAGAAGAATGTGGAATAATAGGACGGTACAATCTCCTAGACGAATGTGAAAACCTGTAATAGTGAAGCTAACATAATCTAAAGTCAACGACAATACGACTTCAATGCTAACTCACACTATATAATATATATACCGAGTCTGTAAAGGATACTAACACTATGGCTATTGTGTTAGTAACTGATACCTTTTTTGAAATCGATGAGTACCGGATACTAACACTATGGTTTCCGAGTCGGTACATGATACCAACCTGATGGATATAAATTTATGCCAAAGTTCACCCAAATTGAGAATTACAACAATTTCCGAACACCTGTTACTCCAGTTAAACCATACACTCTGGCCTTCATCGATATCAGTCATCACATTTCGCGGTAAGCATGACATCATTCAATTCAATATATTACAGTTAAATACTGTTTGTTGCGAAGAACTAATATATATGCAAGTATGTATTAGGTTTTGCGAACCTAGTAACAAATTAGTTCAGTTGTGACCAGAAGGATAAACCAAAGGCAGCGTGAACGGAAAGTATAATCTCATGCACATTCGTTTCGTGCTTACTGGCGACTCATCAGTAGGAGCCGGTATTACGCCCTTTAACCACTATATATTTGGTAGAAGAATGTGGAATAATAGGACAGTACAATCTCCTAGACGAATGTGTAAACCTGTAATAGTGAAGCTAACATAATCTAAAGTCAACGACAATGCGACTTCAATGCTAACTCACACTATATAATATATATACCGAGTCTGTAAAGGATACTAACACTATGGCAATTGTGTTAGTAACTGATACCTTTTTTGAAATCGATGAGTACCGGATACTAACACTATGGTTTCCGAGTCGGTACATGATACCAACCTGATGGATATAAATTTATGCTAAAGTTCACCCAAATTGAGAATTACAACAATTTCCGAACACCTGTTACTCCAGTTAAACCATACACTCTGGCCTTCATCGATATCAGTTATCACATTTCGCGGTAAGCATGACATCATTCAATTCAATATATTACAGTTAAATACTGTTTGTTGCGAAGAACTAATATATATGCAAGTATGTATTAGGTTTGCGAACCTAGTAACAAATTAGTTCAGTTGTGACCAGAAGGATAAACCAAAGGCAGCATGAACGGAAAGTATAATCTCATGCACATTCGTTTCGTGCTTACTGGCGACTCATCAGTAGGAGCCGGTATTACGCCCTTTAACCACTATATATTTGGTAGAAGAATGTGGAATAATAGGACGGTACAATCTCCTAGACGAATGTGTAAACCTGTAATAGTGAAAATAACATAATCTAAAGTCAACGACAATACGACTTCAATGCTAACTCACACTATATAATATATATACCGAGTCTGTAAAGGATACTAACACTATGGCCATTGTGTTGGTAACTGATACCTTTTTTGAAATCGATGAGTACCGGATACTAACACTATGGTTTCCGAGTCGGTACATGATATCAACCTGATGGATATAAATTTATGCTAAAGTTCACCCAAAATGAGAATTACAAAAATTTCCGAACACCAGTTACTCCAGTTAAACCATACACTCTGGCCTTCATCGATATCAGTTATCACATTTCGCGGTAAGCATGACATCATTCAATTCAATATATTACAGTTAAATACTGTTTGTTGCCAAGAGCTAATATATGCAAGTATGTATTAGGTTTTGCGAAACTAGTAACAAATTAGTTCAGTTGTGACCAGAAGGATAAACCAAAGACAGCATGAACGGAAAGTATAATCTCATGCACATTCTGGTCACAACTGAAATAATTTGTTACTAGGTTCGCTAAACCTAATACATACTTAAATAACAAGACTGTTAATCGATGCATAAAGAACTGAAACTCGCTAATTTCTACCCAAAATATTGTTAAATATATAGGTTTAGACAAAAATTGCATATTATTGGAATCTCACTTGCGAACTTGAGGCAATCACCAAGCAAATATTTTATCTTCTGCAGTGTACATTTAAAATATTTTCTAATTCTAAGATTTGAATCTATTCTCCGTGTATCCAGCATCCTCCGCTTGATTTGAATGTCGGATCGTCTACTAGGATTAAACGATGTAGATTTAATTTTACTGTATTTTTATAGTCAATGTGGTTTGCACGTTGACAGTCCGTTTTACGACGAGCCTCAACGATATCCAAAGAAAGTGTTTTCGAAAGTTATTTTTCATGCTTATTTATTTCGTACTCACTAAATATTATATTTGCTTTCTCATTTTATGTTTTTTTCGACTAATTCGTCACATCATGTAACAGATTTAGTTCCGTCATTTTGCTTTATGTGTAATTGGACTTGAGTGATAAATCTCGTATTGAAGAAACAAAATTATTATACACCATAGTTTGTGAGAGGTAATATTTTCGCCAGAACTTAACTGGATTGCAATATCTGGTATTTTGTACAGTACATTTTGATAACTAAATTGATTAAGTTAAGTTAATTATATTCATTATATATCAACAAACGGGAATCGGGAGAAGCACAAACTGAGGTACTGATACACATACACACATACACAAAATTTTCACTTGTTTTAACTCAAATTCGGCACAGAATTCTTTTGTTTATTTGGCTGAGAATTGCAAGTTTGTCAGCTAACAGATTTTTCTATGCATCTTTATTTTTCTATCGTTTAAAACCCATAAAATCTGCCTGATCTGGAACGGGATTTTATAAACAACGTGTTCAGCAACTGCATAGATTTCGTTCCCTTCTCCAGCTATTTTCATACTCAAATGCTCATTAATTCGTTTCTTTAGTAATTTTATAATTCGACTTAAGTAGCACACCAAAAAATAAGTGATGTTGAACTGCTGGGTACTTAACCTTTACATTTATGTTTAGCAAGCGTTATGCTGTATAAGAAAACATTAGATTTTTATAATTCTTCAGGTAAATATTTCCGACATTTAGTTTCTTTTAAAAGGCATACTTACAAAAGTCCTTTAGTTTAGATAGAGCATCACTGTTTCTGTGTTCCTGTTTATACTTCATGTTTGCTTCAATAAATCTTTTGATATACCCGTTTCCTAATAAATTTTTTTTGAACATACTCTCACTTATTTGCATTTAATTATTTCAAAGCGGATTTTCTTTATTCTAAATGATAAATTGCGTAGCTTATTTTTATGTCAGGAAATCGGGACATACGGCTCAGTTCATGTCTTTATGCGATGTATTTACCTTTTTGTTCACTACTTTCCTGTGCTAAACTTAATTCGCCAAAGAAAGAGTGTTTTATACTGATGGTTTTCACGGTCGCAATTAAACTAAATATGAGGGGCCAGATCATTCAAATTTTTTAAGCTTTTCATTCATTTCTACATCTTCATTAAAAGTCCTGTAAGTGCAACACCTAAGATATATGTAAAATTAATTTTGAATTCTTAGTGAGAGGTTTGATGCTTCAAGATATAACATGAAAAACATCAGCTAGTAGATTTGCCTAACGCCGTGCCATCAACTTGCGTGAAACACGCGACATTAAATTATAGGTAAACACCTTTAAAGCACTTGTTAAGAAGAACTTTTAGAGGACCTTTATGTGTGGGGAATTTTAAATGATTATTAATAAACACTTTTCTGTCGTCGAACTAAATAATCCTTCTTAGTCTTACAATATTTCACTATTTGTGGGTACAAACGTGTCAAGAACACAACTGTTGAATAAACTACCGCCCGTCGCATGCACTGACGCGTTTCGACCTTCTATGATCATCATCAGAGTACGACGGTAAACTGACTAGCGAGGATCAAACCGCATTTCATATATATGGAAATCAAATTTAGATATGCGGCTCTCACCTCTAGCAGTCTTTCGTACATTGTACGTGACTGGAAATGCCCGCTGCACAATTTCTATGCAGCTTTCGCCACGTATGTATAATTAATCAAATTAAAAAATCATTAATTGTGAGGGTGTTGGTAACAATTATTTAAATCAAGTTTGCGAGCTTATATTAAACATCAATTCCATTGTATTTAACCGGTCGTCGAACAACATAGCTAAACTACCGCCAGTTGCACGCACTGACGCGTTTTGACCTTCCATGATCATCATCAGTGTACGACGGCAAACGTCTATCGAGGATCAAACCGAGCGTAAGCTGTAAATAGTTACTGGTCGTGACTGCATAGAAATTGTGTAGCCAGCATTTCCAGTTAAACACAATGTATGCGAGAATACTAGAGGTGAGAGCCGCATATTTTATTTTGCTTTTCATATATATTCATTGTGGTTTGATCCTCGCTAGTCAGTTTGACGTCATACTCTGGAGATGAACATAGAAAGTCGAAACGCTGCGTGCGACGGGAGATAGTTTAGCTATATTGTTCGACGACTGGTTAAATACAATGGGATTGGTGTTTACATCAAGCTCGCAAACTTGATTTAAAGAATTGTTACCAACACCCGCGCAATTATTGATTAATCAACTGTTGGATGTTGCAATTTGTATTGATCGTATTATTCGTTTCAGTTTGCACGCCGGTTTTTTCTGGGTGAGGGGATATGTAAGATTTTTATGAGTGGTCTAATCGATAGCATGTTGTCCGTTCTAACTGCCTTGTGTAATTTCGGCACGCCATACATTCTTACCGCGCGAAATATTTGTGATTGCTTACAAACTGAGCTGACGGTTTGAAGAAACTTCAAAGCATATTATTCGCGGATGTATCTGGTGAGTCTAACGTTATCATCATCATCATCATCATCATCATCATCATCATCACTGTCATATAACCATAAGAAGCGAACATTGTAATTCGTATTGTTCATTGTTATATGCGGACTATAAAGAACCAACCTAGTGAGGATGGTTTATGTTCGTAGTTTTCCTTCTCCAAGATAGTATGCCAAATATGACTGATCAGCACTATCTGCCAAGATGCCAGTGGCCAAAGTTTCCTTCAGCAGCCAAAACTTGCCCTTCGCGTCTGGCATTCTTGCTCTCATTTCGTCAAACACATTTAACTTTATACTAGTATATGAATATATCAGCTGAGCTGTCCTTTTTGCTATTGATTTTCTAATTATGACGCATTTCTGCATTTAATTAAATGATAAAATGAAGAAAATAACCAGACTATAAAAAGGTTAGCGACGATTTGCAAATTTTTGTGGTTATGTAATTTATTGTCATTGAGCTTTATTACAAAATTTTGAGATTTAAAAATTTCAACACTTTGGGAACTGAGAAATAAGTGATAAATTAAATTCTAATGTGTTTTTCACATTATTATACAGCATGCTGCCTTGTAATAATCCTTTTTTTAAATTAATGATTTCATTTAAATCATAATGTATTTCTTAGTGCCTTGTACAACAGCAGTTTGTTTATCTTACCTATTCCTGCATTATGTATGCTAATAAAATATGTAATATCTGAAAATTACGGCTACAGTATTCTTTCTCAGTTCATAGTCATATGGCCGGGTTTTTCACTATTGTGAATTACTGTGAACATTATACCTGAGGTAAAAATATTTAACTTTTTTATTGAAATAAATCTTAATTTGTAAACTATCATGCCATACTGTAATAACAAGTTTTCTCTTACCTGTGGCATAATATTGCTTATCTTTTACACATACTGGCAATAATTATCCACGTGCTCATTAAGATCACGTTTCCTTTAATGCATACTTTTTTCTATACGCAGTTCCAACTTTATAGATGCGTTGTTTCAGTTACAATCAAAACGCTACAAAACAATACGAATACGCCTATGTACAGACACAAATCGAAAAGTAAGCATCTGATTTCATTCATATAACAACTGGGTTAGACAAAGTTTAATTTCCTTCTCAACTGAAAAACACAAATGATGTACTCTCACAGTTGAATGAAATATTTTTTTCCGAGTGTAGTCGATCAGTAAATTCTAACTTTTTGAACCGGGTCAAATGAAGTTAGGTTTTACAGAGTTCAGTCTTCAGTAATAATCACTTAAAATAAGCAAACCTATTTATGAATATTACCAGGATATTATCAAGCTCATATGAGTTAAATAAAGCCAAGCCAACTGGAAAATTTTAATTTTAAGATAAACAATTATGGACAGTCCACGTTCAGAAACAAATGCGGAGCCAATTATCGTTTCGCCACGAGCGGTTGCTTTATTGTTGCCCAATGGTTTGCTGTGTGATAGCCCTTCAGGTGATTTAGAGAATCATTCTGACATAGAGTTTGGGCATTGTTCCTCATGGTCTCTACCCCTAGGCAATTCCTTATTTTCAAACATATGGAATCAACAGTCAGTTTGTAACGAATCCTTTTATGAACCCAATTCACGAGACGTCAGTCTGCTGGAGACTTCGAGTGAAGACAACATTGACAAGGATTTATTGCCAATTAATGAAGACGGTCTTCAGGTAGTTACGGAAACGGGCGCCAGATTTGTAATTCGCAGTGCAAATCTAGCAGAGAAGCTGCTCTTACGTCCGGTGAGACGAGCATTTGTTGGCGCTCTTGCTTGTTGGATTCGATTCTGTAATGAAGGTAGTCTTAAGCGACTGGATAACCTTCGTATTTTGTCGCGAAAATTGTGGGCCGAAATTGCTACAAGAAAATTTAAGCCAAAACGTAATTGTTCACTCAACACGGACGCTAACTCGAAAAAATTGTTTATACATCCCGTGACGTGCGTCTGGCCGTTAAGCCCTGAACAATGCAGTGTCAGCCTAGATCCAAGTCTCTGCCAGTGGAATGACGCTGCTGAATCAGAATGGCTGGAATATATGCTCGCCATTATCCATAATGAAAATCGGCGTAAACGAGCGATTGATAGTATCATCTCGCTACAAGCGATTAACAACACTGTCATTGCAAATCAACTTTTTAGTTTTAATTTTTCTGATTATGAGGATATGGATAATACATCTGATAAAAATGCGACCAAAATTGTAACTCATCATATTAAAAATATTCAGAACACTGAAGATTCTGAACATGTTCATAACGACCATATGATCTCCAATGAACTTGACAAAGGATACTCTTTTGTTGAAGAGAATGGTGGCTACAGTGATGATGACGACGATGATGGAATTCAGGTCGGTGTAAATAACTTTAGTCTTATTGGGCCATACAGTTGTACCATGTCACCTAACACTCGACAACAAGTGTTCGGTGGTGGACCAAAAGCATCGTCTCATCAATCAAAGTCCTCTGCTGCATACGAAAATATTCAAGAGGCAAATAATTCATGCCAATTCAGCAAGTCTGAAAGTATGAATTGTGACGAATTGGCAATGAGAACGAAAAAATGTTACCCGCAAGTCAATAAATCAGGTCCTAACAGTAATTCAAAATCCAAAACAGAAAAGGTAGGTCTGAATATTTTACATTAAAAAATATTCTTTACGAGGTTGTATGCCAGTTTATTTAATGCCATACAAATTGGAATATTTAATCTATATTTTTAATAACATTCAGAATGTATAAAAGCAGATTTCTAAAAAGTTCAACTTATATATATATATATATATATATATATATATATATATATATATAGTATTATAGAGAACTGTTTAAAAGATAACCATTGATATAATACATGGTAGCGTACAATCATTTTATCCACTCTGTGACTAAAACGGCATTGCTTCGAGTTTTTCTTTTCAATGTAAAACTTGTGCGGCCAATTTTTGTCTACTTTCTTTATTCAACAGCTCATCAAACCGAACAAAGACAAGGTAGTAAAGCGAGTGTAAGATCGCATTTAAACCGCTTCAAACTAACAATTCCCACAGCAGCTCCTAATTTTTCACTAGATAGGCGCGCGCTGCATATATGTGTCTGTTTCAAAAACGTTTAAGTATTTAAATAAATAAAATTAGCCACATGTTTACATTCACCTAAGTGAAACTACAGTGGCTAAATATCAATTGACGCTTTGCAGTCGAAGGAGGAATAGACTTGTTGTTATCATTAAAAACTACGTAAATATGGATTACATCGATCGTTAGGGAACGAGGCCAAGTTATACAATTACATCAATTGTAACTTCATTCCAGGATATACGATTAAAACAATAGTAAAATAAAAAGTTAAATAAATATTTTAAAATAAGTTAATATAAATGAAGATCAGACAAGAAAATTACCCTTTAAAAATGATCATTGAAAGGAAAGTTGATGATTAAAATTGAAATCCTTTAATACTTGTTCAAATCACAATCGACTCCAAGTTATTAGACAAAATAAGACAACACTAAATATATTATGCTGATTTGAATTTTGGTATCGCAATTAATCGATTAACAAGTAGTAGATTTTAAAAGGCCACATACAAAATAATACCAAATAATAATCTTAAAATTTTTATGGATCTAGTTTCCTAGTCTGATCCGTGTAATAGTCACTTCCTACCGTTAGTTAATGCTTTGTTCCAATTTAAACCTAGTGATATTTGCACTTGTGATTTTTTCATAAGATCATCGCTTGACATGATTTTGATAGATATTCTCTAATTAATCTCGTCCTTCAGTTATGATTGCATATAGCTATGCGTCTAAAATCATCTAAGCTATCTGTATGTCCAGTCTTCACAGATTGATGCGCAAGATCAGATCTATTCACATGGCCATACTTAGATCGATTTCTGTGTTATCCTCTTCACAAGGTTTCACCCACTAATATTATATTACTTTCTTGGCATGGGATTTTGAACACTCTTGATTTATTTAATATTTCAGTATGATGAATTTGGTTAGGAAGTTTACAGTTCATGGTTAAATACTGTTTTAATCAAGTTCTTATGATACCGGAATCAAATTTAAGCAAAAAAGTAAAATCAGTTGCACTGAAGTAAAATATAGAGAGTTTCTTATGAAAGTTACTTATTCTGTGCTGTAAACGCCCCAAGAAAAAGGAAATATTGAACTTTTAGGCGCGTTACGAATGCATGAGACCCCATGTAAAGATTAATCGCATGTGTGTTGGTGAAATTTTAATAACAGAAAAACACGGAACTGCATGTAAGCATGGACAAGTTTCTAACTCTGATATTGCATGTCACTAACTTGAGTCTGGACACACGCAACGATTGTATCGATTTGCAGTCATAACTGAACGACTACATTGATTATTCACCCTATTGAAATTAATTTATGAGATAACATTATAAATGGAAGAGGTGTGGAATTATAGCTAGATTCAATTTTGAACCTAGAACTAACTTATGTTAGAAAGTGACCATTGCACGAATCGAAATTGCAAACTACGAAATTTTAATGTTCAAGATTGGTACATATATGGCTTCATAAAGTTACTACGTGATTATCAATTGCTTGCAGTACCACTTTTCACACTATCATGCTTTATGAAGTTTTAGCTTATTTTATCTATTAACTTGGAGCTTTCGTTCAGTTAAACATGTAGTAGTGGACTTTTATGCTAATTAGCAATTTTTCTTATCGTCATCAGTCTCTCGTTTATTATTATTATTATTCTATTCCGACCTATATTTATTTTAACTACATATCTTATTTAAGCTATCTATTTTACTATCGTTTAGATCAGTTTCCTGACTTGCTGTTCCTACTGGTGTCTTTGTATTACTTTCCTCCGCAACCTGACCACTGATACGTCCCTTAACAAAGTCATTTCCAAGAGTATTAATAACACAATTAATCTGACACGCGCTAAGTGTAAATTAACCTGCAATCATTGTATTCTCACTTAGATGGATTTACACGTGCATGTAATTATATTTAATTGAATTATCAGTCGCTATTGGAACATACAAATATGCGACGGGCGCTTATCCAGGAAAACACCAGTAGGTAAGAATAGTCAGTAATAAGTGTAAATGAAATGGTTTAAATGAACTTTTACACCTGATTTACCAATAATAATAATAATGTTAATAATAACATACCTTGATGAAAACAACTAAAATATCATGATCCGTTGCTTAAAATTAAAGAAAGAGAAATAAACGAATATTGCTCTTATAAAATTCATAATACTGCTGTGGGAACAAAAAACTGATGTCGTCAAAACGGGTCATTTGAAGAATAGCCAAAGATCTGAATATAATTATCATGAAAATTAATGGTGTAAAATAGCCCAAAATTGCATAAAGCTATAATAATATCAAGTTTGCAAGCTTGATCTAAACACCAATCTAATTATGTATACATTTGTAAATATAAACAAAGAAATGTATAAAATAGAAATGCAGTTGACACAGTTGACGAGTTTTACTCTTATTGAAAACTCTTCAAGTACTGTCCAGAGTTTTGCTGAGGACTGGACTCGAACTTGGGCACGTCTGCCTCGAAATCCGTAACTTTATCCATTGCGTAACTCTACCCCAAGCTGTGTACATATTTAATTTATATATTAACGTGTATTTTAGCTAGGCTTTCCTCCAGATGGAGCCTATATGTCACCTCATTTTATCTAACGTTCCAACATGACACCCCAATCTGTTATTAAAGGACAGACACCGCGTTAACCTGGGAAATGGCATTGTATTGCCCGTGGCCAATTTTAGACAATATTTTAAGAGTTACTAATAATGACGCAATCAGTTTGCTGAATGAACTGCCGTTTCACCATAATGCGTCGCTAAGTGTATAACGACAAGTATATATATATATATATATAAATACAAAAATAAAGTATTTGTCTATATTACGGTTTGCACAGGTTACATTAATTCTCTAAATTACTATATTTTTGTTCGTGAGCTCACAGATGTCTATTTACATCGGTTACAGCTATCTGCTAGCGAGGATAATCGCTTTGATAGGTTAATGAGAATAGTAGAAATAAGTAGCCTAATTTAAATTTAAGATACATTAATGAAATTTTAGAGTTTAAAAAGTTTAAAATCCGCATGTGCTCTCAGTAATGGAGAAATGGTCAAGGCTATGAAATATGAATACTAAATAAAGAAAAGATTTAGTTGGAAATTTAAGTAATGGCTGTTATTGTTCAAGAAAAATAAACAAAACCATATTTTACTTAACTTAATCAGGGTCGCGATCAAGATATAAACACCTGGCCTATTATGTACACGCATCTGTTGGTATAAACTAAGCATTGTATAGTGTAGACAAGTTAATTCATCAAATAGACCGGTTTCGTCCCTATTAGGAATTCAAAACTTACTTTCTAGAATTTTCCGTAAATCCCATTTATCATAGTAAATTTTATTAGGAATAATGTTTATTAATTAATATATATTTTACCATAAAAGTGTTGTTCTCCTCCCTATAATTAAGTGTTGATATATATATATATATATATATATATATATATACTTACTTTACTTTACTGAGCTGACTCCTTTTGGAGGATAAGCGCTCCCATTTCATATATATATATATATATATATATATATATATATATATATTATAGACCAGCTTCAGCAAAAATTCCATCCGATTGGCAAGAAACTGAAGAAAAACAGCCGCGTAAACGTCATCACTATCATTCATTGTACCCTTCCTGATTGGTTTCTATTTTTCACACTCTCTCTATGTTCACATATTTCTATCTTGCTTGGCTTTCCAATTTATATATAAAGATATGTTCATTATTAGATATTTGAGAAGACCATGCAAAAGAAATATTTCTTATTTCTGATAAAATTTCTTTTTGTTTTTGCACACAGGAAGGATACAATGAATTTTATGAAAGCTCGCATTTCAAAAGAATCACTATCATTATTAATTGCGCAAGAAAACGTACAAGATAAGAGATCACCAATTCCATTTTCACATCGTGCGCGGTTACCAGTGTAAACGGAATAAATTTCATTGAAAGTGCAAAAAGAAAAGCAACCAATGGAGAAAAAACATCCGTACACACAATAGACAACAAAGTGAATTCCTGATCAAAAATAAATCCAGATTTATTAGGCGCTGCATACCTAATAGCAAATAAGTTAAAATAGGACCATAAGGACAAACTAAAGTCAGCATGAACAAAAGGTTTAACCTAATGTATACATGCATTCATGCTTACTGTCGACTCATTAGTAGGAGCCAGCACTACGCCTTATACCTAATAAATATTTGATCAAGAAATGTGGAACAGTTGAACGGTAAAACACCCTTACGAATGTGTATTCAAGCAGTAATGTAGTTAATTTCATATAAAGTCTTCGAAAGAGCGACTTCAAAACCAGCTCACTAAGTAAAATATATGCAGAACTATATACCGGCAGTAAGCACGAATCGTGTGTTTACATGAGATTATACCTTTCGTTCATACTAAATTTGGTTTCGCCTTCTGGTTCTATTTGAACTACTTCGTAATTAGATACACAATATCTAATAAATAGCTGAATATATATATATATATATATATATATATATTGGATCTCCAAAAGAACAATATATAAATATCACCCAGTATTACAATAATAATGGCTCATACATTTACACAGACACACAAACAGACACATACACACGCACTTAAAAATCACAACAGAATAAGCCACCATTGCCAAATATAAATGAAATTGAAAATCAGATTATTTCACAACCACTCAATAAAATGAAAATCCAAAATGTTTATAACTGAAAGATTGTCATGTGAAGTTATGTTTTCTCTAAAAAAACACCTGGCATTATCCTGGATAAATATACCCTATGATATATATAACTACAAATAAATCAAGTTTGCGAGCTTGAAGCAAACACCAATCCCATTGTATTTAACCAGTCGTCCAACAACATAACAAAACTACTGCCAGCCGCAACGCACTGACGCGTTTCGACCTTCCATGATCATCATCAGAGTACGACGGCAAACTGACTATCGAGGATCAAACCGCATTGAATATATATGGAAATCAAATTTAGATATGCGGCTCTCACCTCTAGGAGTCTCGCATACATTGAACTTGACTGGAAATGTCGGCTGCACAATTTCTTGTTGCAGTCAGGAACATTAACTGTTTGCAGCTTTCGCCACATATACATATATAGGAAATACAATTTAACAATAATTGATTGCGCGGGTGGTGGTAACAATGCTTTAAATCAAGTTTGCGAGCTTGAAGTAAACACCAATCCCATTGTATTTAACCAGTCGTCGTTGGTAGTACAAAATCTTATAAAATACGTTACACTAATCTAATAAATCAACAAATTTATATATTTCCGCAAAAACGTGGATCTCAAGTAGAACCGGGTATGAAAAATATGGGCATTCTAGTTATTTATCAAATTAATCACGCGCACTGCAATAGACACAATTCAGTCACAATATCCGCAACACGCTTAGTCTGCTTTTTTGCGTTCAGCTGACATTTTCTAGCAGCACATGTTCATCAGTTGTCAACTAGCTTCCAATTTAATAAATTAACATTGGTTGCGCGGGCGGTAATAAAAATTATTTAAATCAAGGTTGCAATCTTGAATTAAACACCAGTCCCATTATAAACGTAGATGTATCAGTAAAAATTAAGCACTATATAATGTAACAAAAGGCAATTCACCCAGTAGACCGGTTTCGTCCCTGTTGGAAGCAATTCACGTACTGTCCAGAATTTGCCGCAAACAAGGCTCGAACAAGGGCACATCTGCCTCAGAGTCTGTGCACTAACCACTGAGCCAACATACTGCACGCAATACACAATTCTAATATATTTGTTGGTTAACCTTCTGTTTATATTTAGCCTAAATGGCATGTCTTTAGATTTAAAGTCCCAACTAACAACCCCCAATCTGTCCTTATCGAACAGACACCACAAAAACCTGGGGAAATGGTATTGAATTGATCAGTCATATAATTAAATGAACATTGGTTGCGCGGACAGTGATGATAATTATTTAAATCAAGATTCTGATCAGGAGTTAAAACACCAGCCCCATTATATGCAAACATTTGTCACTATAAACTAAACATTGTATAGTGTAGAAGAGGCGTTTCTTTAGATCTAAAGTTCCAACTAACCATAATCGCAACCTTAATTTAAATGATTGTCATCACTGCCCGCGCAACCAATGTTAATAGAAATTGTGTAGCCGACATTTCCAGTCAAGTTCAATGTATGCGAGACTGCTAGGGGTGTGAGCCGCATATTTAACTTTGGTTTCCATATATATTCAATGCGGTTTGATCCTCGATAGTCAGTTTGCCGTCGTACTCTGATGATGATCATGGAAGGTTGAAACGCGTCAGTGCGTTGCGGCTGGCGTTAGGTTTGTTATGCTGTTCGACGACTGGTTCAATACAATGTGATTGGTGTTTGCTTTAAGCTCGCAAACTTGATTTAAAGAATTGGTACCACCACCCGCGCAATCAATTATTGTTGAATGTTCATTTAATTTTATGAATTTCAATTAAATACCAATTCCTCAGGTAGTTTGATATTTGTTTGATAATGACAAATTGAGAGTGGTTAGTTTGAAATTTATCTCTGAGAACTGTGTGTAGCATGCTTCAGATGGCTCAATGATTAGATCCAGAGACTCAGAAGCAAACGTGCCCACGTTCGATCCCTGTCCCTGGTAAATTCTTAACAGCACGTGAAGAGCTCACAATAAGGACGAAACCGGTCTACTGGATGAATTCCCTAATCTACACTAAACAATTCTTTGTTTATACTGTCAAATGAATGTGCATAATGGGTAAGGTTTTTATATTAAGATCGCAACCTTGATTTAAATAACCTCTAGATTTCACTGGTATTTTAGATTAGTGCATGCGGTACGTGTTTTCGCTAGTGCCTTTTTTTAAAACATGCGATCTTTTTATGCAAACACTTGTTGCACGGGTGGTGATAATTCTTTAAACCAAGTTTCCAGACTTGAATTAAACACAAACCCATTGTATTTAACCAGTCGTAGACCAACATAGCAAAACTACGGTCCGTCAGACGTACTGACGCGTTTTGACCTTTCATGATCATCATCAGAATAATACAGAATCAGCTGACTAGCGAGGATCAAATCGCAGTACTTTCCTAATATACTTATTACAGTTTGATCCTCACTAGTCAGTTTGCCGTCGTGCTCTGATGATAATCATGGAAAGTCGAAACACGTCTGTACGTGTAACTGATGGTAGTATTGTTAAGCTTTTCACTTGACTGGTTGCCGATCAATTATGTAAGGCTTGAGCTCATTTCATCCATTGAATTGACAGTATTTCGGCCTGCCATTTGGAGACAGCAAAATAGTCTCCGCACAATGCATAGGCCAAAATATTTAAAAAATTAAAACTAACGTTTATCAATCTGAATTATAAAATCACGTTTACAACGCCAGTTAGGCATCGGTTACTCATTTATTCTTTTATTATCCGTATAATATACAGAGTATTTCTTTGGATGACCTCATTCTATATATACATATATAGATATATATATAATAGTTTTAAAAAGTATCCAATCAACTTTATTTGGTTCATTTATATATTTTGTCGGTATAAATTAGACATTGCACGAGGTAGAATAGCCAATTAATCAAGTCCAACGGTCTAGTATTTGCTAGAATTTTCCGCGATTATAGCTCCAACCGGAGCATATTGGGTTATTTTTTAATCATGTTAATTGTTTTTATTATTATTGCCAATTATTTATTTCGGTATAAAACACCATTCAATAATGGAGGGCACGTCTTTCGTAGATAAATATTCATACTTATTTCACGCATGCTTAAATACAAAAATACATAATTTCAACAAAACCTTTCTTGTGTTTCCATTTCATTGAAAACGTTAGTGAGCACAACCATCATTTTTAGCTCAATTTATATTTGTTTGAAGCATTTCTAGCGACGTTTGTATTGTCAATTACGTGTCGGCATTTGAATGTTGTCCTATTGCGTGTACGAAATATTCTCATTTGATAACTAATTAATACATGAGACGTTGTTACTCGTTTTGTGTTGAACTACTTTCTAACCAAGCTTTCGTTTTTTTAGGCCATTTTATGCCGGAATATGTTACCATGTATTTTGTCCTTTTTAGAAAATTAATTTTCAGTGATGACGATTTGTCCTATTTAGTAACAAAGCAGAATGTGCAAATTGTAGCATTAATCGTTTTTTAGGTTGTACACTTTTAAGCATTTAAAATGATTAAAATGTTGGTGTTATTATGGTTGCCTCTACAGTGAATCCTCTCTACTCCATGAATCGATTGTCGCGGATTCACGAAATCGCGGATTTCTTTCATTACATTATATGAAGAAAAAAAAGAAAATATATCGCGGATTTTCGGTAATGTCGAAAATAGTCTCGATATGTGAAGACCCAAAATATTTTGTTAATTCCAAAAAATAGTTTGTCACTTCTATTAAAACACTAATAAAAAGCAGCATTTCCTGTCTACGAACAAAGCAAGCATAAAATGGTATAAAATACGTACATACCTTGTATTTGAATTTGTAACTAACATGACAAAAGAGAACCATACGTACAACAGTTCTGTACTCGCGTACTTACCACTCTGATTTTGGCAAAACAAAAAGCGTAGCAGCTCGGTGACGAAATGCGCTGTAAGATATTCTGTGATTGGTTCCAATGGTTACTGATGACGAGTCAGCTCCCAAGTTTGGTGATCACGCCTGTGATTGGTGTTTTGACCTCTGCTCCAACTCGCAGCATCTTTCTTTGTGCCTTTTCTCGCGGCCACTCCATCTCCCGTGCTCTCGCTGGTCAGATACGTTTTAATTTGTGCTGTGTGTGACAGTGTATGTCTGAACTTGAACTTTGTTTAACTCCTACAATATCTTCAAAGCGTTCTGCTTCTGCTAAGACTGGTGCTGAGCCTAAACGCCGGAAAATGATGACGATCGCTGAGAAGGTGGTACTTCTCGATATGTTCAAGGAAGGGAAGTCGTAGGCGGCTGTGGCGCGCCATTTTCGAGCTAACGAATCCACCTTTCGCTACACTAAGTAGGACGAGGCGAGCATTAGGCATACGGCCGGCATCACCTTTAGCAAGTCAGCAAAGCTAGTTGTTACGGTTCATAATATAGAAAATCGTCAGTATGGAAGGTGCATTATCAAAGTTGATTGCCGACTGCTGCAAGAAAAAAATAGCCTTTGATACGAGCACCATCGAAACCAAGGCTTTGAGTGTGTACGATAATTTCGTGGGAAAGGAACCTCAAAACGACGATGACAATCACGACGAAGACGACGTACGTAAAGTGAGGGTTTTAAAGGTCCGAATACAAGTTAAATTAGTACTGTAAATATGATTGTCCCTACTTCGCGGATGTTCAGTTATCGGGGCCGGTCTTGGAGCCTATCTGCCGCGATAAACAAGGGCTCAATGTAATTCAATTCGTTACAAGTCCGGTTGAATAATTGATTGTTCGCATTCAATCTTTTGACGGATTTAGATTAGTAATGAAAAATTATTGCTTGTTTGAAGACTTGTAGCCAGTCAAACACAAAATTATTTTAAAAGGACAATCTTTGAGGGACACGGAATTGATTAAATTCTTGGTCCTTGTTTTGCGAAATTAAGTTTTTGCATCAACTGTATCTCCGCTTCCAGTTCCGGATGACTTTTTCAGCGTTAAATTCGTCATACCAATAAATTTGACAATTATTAAGTCAAGGGGTAAATTTAATTTAAACTATTTCGTTTATACTTTATAAGATCTTTTAAGCATAACTGTTCTTTCACTAGTCAGGTGTGTGCCATGTATGTATGTGTGTGTACATGTCTGCAGGTATACATACATCGAAGCAAAATTACTGTGATATAATGACACCTTCTGACGATTCACTAGATTATCGTACCCGATGCCTGGGTGTATGTGCGCAGGATTGTTTAGACCTGAGAAGTAATCTGTTACTACACGTGAGCACTCATCCCAGTAAAACTACAGTGATCAAATAACACATCCTGAAGAGTCACTAGATTAGAATATGCCATTCCTGTGTGTGCACGCGTTTGTTTAAGACTGAAAAGAAATTAGATTAATTTAAATAACTACACGTGTACATTCATCCAAGTCAGCCTAAAGTTATAAATGTAAATTCCTCTTTGCATACGTCAGAACCATAAGTTAAAGGCTTCTTTAATGAATTATATACGGATGGTATCCAGTTGAGGAAGTGAGAAAGATAGTGTGAACACGCCGGCCGCAAAATTTTAACGGTGAATAATTAGGAGTTAGTAAGAATAAAATGGTTTATTAAGAAAGTAAGTTAAAATAAAAAGGGTTAATGAAAGAAATTATACAATTGCCTATTGAAAAATAGAATATATTTATATTGTATAGATTTGGTTTTTTTAACTTAAGGGATTATTAAATAATGTTACACTCCATAATCAACCTAGGTTAATAGATACAGTAATATAATAAGCAATAAAGTCTTAAATTATAAGATAATCCTAAAATTAATTAAGATATCGCTTATTAATTAATTATCCACGGTCATCTGTAAGATAATGGTAATCAAAAGATCTTATTATATTATTTGTGCGAGTTTCCGATTTTGCTCCATGCAACCTTCGCTTCCTACCATCATTTAGTGGTGTATTTCAAACCGAGCCTAGTGATTTTTCTACGGCTGTTTCATTCATTATTTCACCTCCAGATTCAATTTTGGTGGATTCTCTAATCACTCTTGTCGATCTTTTAAAATCATATATTGATACTCGTCTGCAATCATCCAAGTTTATTGTATGTCCTGTCTCTTCCTTATGACGTGCAGGGTCTAGAATATTAATATGCCCATATTTGTATAGGGCTCCGAATTTCCCACTTCTTCCCTTAATTGTGCGCATTGTTTCACAGGCATGCATGAGGCTAAAGTCCTTGCATGGAATTTCATACACTCCTGATGTGTCTAACGGTTCAATTTTTGCCTTTTGGTTGAGAACGTTAGTGCTAGGTTGAGAGTTTGTTCTAAAAGGGTATGCATATTGTATTTCATTGTTACCATTTATATTTCTCTGCTTTGTTTAGAGTCAGATATTACCATGACTCATTGAGCCAATTTTGTTCTATTTGAATTCACGTACTTCCAATTTTGATTAAATTTGCTTATGACACTCATCATAGCTGCTTCTATTAAAATTGGAAGACACTCACTATCACTGAATATTTCTCGCAATCCACATAATTCAATCTCCCTACGTTTTTTATCTGTTAGACTCAGGCTTCAAAAACTTCCATTAATTTAAGACACCGATGTTCATTTCATATGAATGAGTTGAATTGAAATTAAGAAGTATATTTGAATAAGTATCCTTCCTAGAAAAATCTCGTTCTAATTTTGTATCATTTCTAATTAATTTCACATCAAGAAATTGTAAATCGTCACATGCTTCCTTTGCAATCGTACATTTTTGTTCACTCACCTGATTGGCTAAGTTTAATAAATTTATCTTTTCATCCTCTTCATGATTCCAAATAACTAATATATCATTCAACATTCGTACATACAGTTTTGGATTTAAGGGTTACATATCAAAGAAATTTTCTTCCAAACTAATACATTAAGATATTTGCTATTGGAACTAACAGCAGTTGCCCTTTGAACCACCTCTAATTTGTTTATAATATTTATTTTCTATAATATACCTTATTGTCATTTTCCTTCCTTCTGATATTTATATATATATATATATATATATATGGTTTTTGCGAAGTACTAACATATATGAAATTGTGTATTCAGGTATTGCGTACCTAGTAACAAATTATTTCAAATGGGATCCGAACGATAAACCAAATTCAGCGTGAACGGAAGGTTTAATCTCATATACATATGCGTTTCGTGCTTACTTGCGTATCATCAGTTAGAGACGGTATTACGCGTTTTACTTACTAAACATCTAGTCAAGAAACATGTGACAGTTGGATGGCACAATCTCCTCTACGAATGTGTATCCCAGAAGTAGTGTAGCTAACTTTATATAAAATCTTCTACGATGCAACTTCAAAACCATCTCACTACATATAATGTATATCCCGAGTCTGTAAAGGATACTAACGCATGGTTAAAACATACGTGATACAACAAAAAACAAGAAGAATGAAACTTACATGCTGGGAAACACGTGAACACACATATATTTATATTCTTCTTGTGTTAACACAACTGTGGCTATGTCTAATCCAAATTTAACCTAAACTTTGTCTGAGAGGAATTTTGCTGTTTTAATGGCTTCAGTAATGATCTCATTTTTTGGTGATTTCTCAATCCCGAAAGTATTATTCAAACCACGATCAGGCATTTCTAGCAGATTCTCGTCCAGTTTGGTTTTCTAAAACGTTATATAGTAATATGGTAGACATTAGCTATTTTTTATGATAATTAGCGTAGGTAAAACGTAGTCATTTACTAGACTACGGTCTCATCGTTACTAAGCAACTTCATTCATTCAGAAAAATACGCTCGCACAGCTATTTATGTACTTTTCACGAAATGTTCTCTAATTACGTTTAACATCAACAAAAAGATCAAATCAGCCAGACCCCCCTATCACTGTGGATGTAATACTAAATTAATATTGTATGGCATTATTTTTAAAAATATTCAACAGAACGCCATCATTTTTTAATATTTCAAACATAACATCTATTGTAAGATCCTCGTACCATATATCGGTGTAAAGAGGAAAGATTTTCTGATAGCACTTAGTCCCCATAGGAATTTCATATTATTAACTCGTCTAATGCTCAGTCAAGATACAATTTTGCAAAACTGATCGACCTTCTCATAATATATTATACTACAATACATTTCAGTAGCATTTTGTGCATCGCATTTACTTATTTATCATGAGTAAATATTTCAGAAAGTATCAGTTTTAATCCACCCCGAGGAATTTGGTGTTATTCAAAGTAAACAACTTTGTAGCATTAACGCGACCGTGTGGTTAATTACAAAAATCCCTGCAACCAAAATTATTATGGTGTGCTAATTGCCTTACTAACATATAACCTAATTAACCGAGCATTGGTTGAGTGAACGATGATAGCAATTAATTTGATCGAGGTTGCGATCTTTATTCAAACACCTGACCGTTTATGTACATATATTTTTCAGAATAAAATATGCATTGTTTTGTGTAGAAAAGGCAATTCATCCATGAGAACAGTTTCGTCGTTATTGATAACTCATCAAGTACTGTTCGCGGCAAATTCTACACAGTATGTGATGAGTTCTCAATAAGGACGAAACTGGTCTACTGGATGAATAGCCTTTTCTACATTATACAACGCCTAGGTTATACTGACAACTATGTGAACTTAATTGGTCAGATTTTTGTATCAAGATCGCAACCTTGATTACGGCAATTGTTCTCACTACCCGCACAAAAAAAAAAAAAAAAAAAAAAAAAAAAAAAAAAAAAAAAAAAAAAAAAAAAAAAAAAAAAAAAAAAAAAAAAAAAAAAAAAAAAAAAAAAAAAAAAAAAAAAAATAATTGATTCAATTAATTGTCTGGGATAGCCATTAGACATTAAATCGTTAATTGCTTTATTTTATTCATTTTCTTTAGAATCTTGACTAACCAACCTGTCAATTCTTGAAAAGCAACCACGAACTGTTGATAATTTATATTGAAATGGCACAAAACTGCTGTAATGCAAATACTGTGCAGACTATGTTGGTTTATGGTAAATTGTTCTGTTTAATTTACCATTAGTTTCTTTCTTTAATAGTACATCTAGGAAAGGCAGACAGTCTTCTTTCTCGTGCTCTGACGTGAAGCCGATATTCTTATGTGCTTTGTTGAAACTTTAAAGCAATGTTCGTGATTGCGACCTGTTTTTAAGTACAAGAAATATATCATCCACGTACCGTATATATTGAGCACATTTACTTATGTCACTCTTTAATGATGTATATTCTAGGTGCCCTAGAAAAATCTCAGCCAACACTGGCGATAAGAGGCTTCCCATTGCGACACCATCAGTCTGTTTGTAGATGTTTCCATTAAAACGAAATCGTACGTCTTTCGTGCATAATAATATAAGTTTGCGTAGAGTTTGACCTGGCACCGGCGATGGTAATATATCGTGTTCTACCGCTTTTACTATAATGAAAATGATTTCATCAATTGGAAGATTTGTAAACAAAACCGTAACCTCTTTTGTGTGTTTTTGGTAATCCGTACATTACTGGTGTAGATGATCCAACTGGCTTGAGCTTTTGTGCAGTGGCCTCATCAATAAAACCGGCATTTGTCAAAATCTTAATTTCATTTATTACTTTGCGCTCCACCTTGTCTATTTCATCTGATTTATCGTCTAGACGTGTGAATTTTGTATTGTCATTTAACACTTTTTCCATCTTTTGTACGTATTCAGATTTGTCCATTATAACTGCGCTCTTTCCTTTATCAGCGTGTAGTATTTTGATGTCTGCATTTCTGCTGATATTTCTAAGTGCATTTAGATGCTGCTTTGTCAACGCCGGTGCCAGGTCAAACTCTACGCAAGCTTATCTTATTATGCACGAAAGACGTACGATTTCGTTTTAATGGAAGTATCTACACACAGACTGATGGTGTCGCAATGGGAAGCCCCTTATCTCAAGTGTTGGCTGAGATTTTTCTAGGACACCTAGAAAATACATCATTAAAGAGTGACATAAGTAAATGTGCTCAATATATACGGTACGTGGATGATATATTTCTTGTACTTAAAACAGGTCGCAATCACGAACATTGCTTCAAAGTTTCAACAAAGCACATAAGAATATCGGTTTCACGTCAGAGCACGAGAAAGATTACTGTTTGCCTTTCCTAGATGTACTATTAAAGAAAGAAACTAATGGTAAATTAAACAGAACAATTTACTATAAACCAACACGGTCTGCACAGTATTTGCATTACAGCAGTTTTGTGCCATTTCAATATAAATTATCAACAGTTCGTGGTTGCTTTTCAAGAATTGACAGGTTGGTTAGTCAAGATTCTAAAGAAAATGAATATAATAAAGCAATTAACGATTTAATGTCTAATGGCTATCCCAGACAATTAATTGAATCAAATATAATGGTACTTTATTTATTTTTCGGCAAGATAGGATATAATACCCTGGTCTGATTGTAAGCGGATATTGTCCCAATCTGATTTAATTATTCTTCTTTTAGATGCAACTTGGAGCTACCATTTGCTCACATTTTTATTTAAAGTTTCTCTAAATTCCGTATTGACAACGTCATCGTTTTTTATATGCACCCAACCCACCTCGGGTCTCTCCAGATGTCGTCATCTGAAACATAATTACATTTGCACTTTAAAACCTTTTCTTCACATCTACAAGTATAGACAGACATTAAAATTCGTGTGTCGATGGAGCAAACGTTTAAGTTGCTAATTCCTAATAGGGCGACGCTCGCAGATTTTAGGGGTTATGCATTGACGTCTTTCATTGCCTTTATATTTCGTATGCTATTTTACCCACCATTTTTATGAATTCAGAAGTACCTCTATAGATTGAAGTTAATCAAGCACAAGGCGTGTTTCCGCAAACATACAAATGCTTATATCTCTCTTGAATTTTTCAACTGATATCACACTACTATAAGTACTCGAGTCAGTAACAATGACAGTCAGGACTTATTATTATTTAGAATTGCGTCAGTGTATTAGGGTTCGAACAAAAATCGTCATCCTTCTCAATTTCTACGGAATAATTCCCACATGAGGCAATCGTGTTCAATCAACAAGAATTCTGCAAAAGATGTTTTCAGGTATTAATAAAACCTTGCCCTCACTAGCAATATTACTAACAATAGGTAAATTTCTTAACATGGTTGAACCGTAGCGCTCAACATTTCATCTAACGCACGCTGAAGACATTTAACTAATTCATGTGCACATGATTTATATGCACAAGTCATTACAACCACGATGACTTGTATTAAAGTGTCTAGTCAGACAGGTCAAAACAAAATTTTGGTTTTGCTGTTCACTGCTAGCATGAATGGAACTCCAAACTATGTTTTTTACTGCAAATTTATTGCACAGACAAGCGCATATGTGACTGACAGAAATCGGGTCCCTGTGAAATGTCGACTAAACTGTGATCGTCATTCAATTTCTTCAGTGTCCGTCCTGGAAGAAATCCACAATTCAATGGTATATTTAATAAACTGTTAGGTGGTACTACAGTAAGATACATCTTGGCCATCTTATTCATAGTAGCCTAATTAACTTGACACCGATGTCACGTATTTACTTAACCCACTTCATTTTGATTGAGCTCCAGCAAATAAAATGTACCACAATATAGTCCTATTAAGGTCGTTTGGTACGTGTAGCTTAGACTGCAGTTTATGCATGGCTTTTATTCTCATCTATGTAAGCAAATAGGTTTCGGTTTAAACTCATTTATACCGTAGGCGCTTTTGCAGTTATTGTAATAGGTTTTGTGTGGTAGCTGTCTATTTAGTAATAATATACTACTCCTAAATTTCCATGGTGGCTCTTATCACTACCCGTTCCACTATTAGTCTCTGACCTTTTTCCGAAGGGTGAAGTAAGAGGACTCATCCGTGTTATCATACGTTTGCCACAAATTGTGTTTTATTCATGTGCGTATTGTGTCAACCTTGAAGATGAGACTGGAAATTCGGTCTCGAAAATTAGGTGAAAGAACAATGGAAAATCTTGTTCCTCAGTCATTTTCAGACAATCTGCTAATGGAAGGCTTAAAAAATAAGGGACAAGTGAGAACCCATCAATTGAGGCCAAAAATTACATCACCTGAAAATGATGAAAATTCAAGATTTGACCGACCTAAGAGTGCTATCAATTGTGCCGCACAAGATAAATGCGGTCAAATCCACAGCAAGAAGGACAGCACTGCGCAACGAGATTTATCTTTTTAAAAGCAAAAAGCTGGTTTCAACGGGACCAAGGAGATATCGTACTGATTTTATGAACAATACGAGAAATCTTATATAAACCAACTTTTTGATAGAAACGCCATGTCGATATGTTAGCCCTTCTTCTTGGCTAGATTACTGAAATATAAACTCCAGTAGAGCTTTACTATTAAAAGATTATTGATTGCACGTGTGGTGGTAACAATTCTTTAAAGCACCAATCCTGTTGTATTTAGTCAATCGTCGAATAACATGGCAAAACTATATTCAGTCACCTGCACTGACGCGTTTCGACCTTCCATGATCATCATCAGAGTACGACGGCAAAGCATATTTATGGAAAGCATTAATCGATATTCGACTCTTACCTCCAGTAGTCTCGCATACATTAGACACAACTGGAAAGGCCAGCTGCCTCATTTATATGCAGTCACGAAAGTTAACTTTTGTATCTTTTGCCATATATAAATATAGATAATACAATTAAACAATCACGTATTGAGCGTGTGGTGATAACGACACTTTAAATCAAGTATTCATGCTAAATATGAAGTCCAATCTACTGTATGTAGATGGTCTCACAACGTAGCAAAACTACCGCAAGTCACATGTACTGATGCGTTTCCACCTTCCATCATCATCATTATCAGAGCACGATGGCAAACTGATTAGCGAGGATAAAACCGCGTTGCATGTATGTACGGAAAGCAAATTTCTAAATGCGGTTGTCATCCCTAATAGTCCCACATACGTTTTACTTGACTGGAAACGTCAGTAGAATTTTGAATAACTGTAAAAATGTTTGATAATCGCTAATGAACAAATATTACGCATTTCATCAAAATTATTACCAACATAGCGGTTTTATAGTTTCAATTCACTTGGAAGCTCGGACTCTTTTCGTTCCAATATGCAAATAAACATGACATCCATTATTTTAACCAAAGCAGAGCCTACCCAGCGACCATCTCTTAACCTGTATAAATCATTGAAAATGAATTGAATATCGGCACAACAAAAGTAAAGAAATCTTTCTAACTTTGCTTAACTGGTTTAAAAATTTTGAAAATTCTCCACACACAAAGACAATTATTCAATATATGAATGCCGTAGTGAAACTAAACAAAGTTGACTGCCTGGTTAAATCATAGTTCTGTGTTTAATTAGGGTTTTCAGCTTGAACTTTGAATCATATTGTATATAACATTGTATATTCTTTCATTGTATTGACGTTTGAGCGCCTAAATAGTCACTAGCATTAGAAGCTTGTTATTTCAATTTTCCGCTGAACTGATAGGGCTAATTTATACATGTGGTGCTTTGTTTTAGAATGCCCACACAACAAGCATTGAAATCCATTTCATTTGGTTTACCTATTTGAACTTTGGACTCTATGTTAGCTAAGCTCGAACCCTGTCCGCAACAAATTCTGGCCAGTACATGATGAGTTCCCAATAAGGACGAAACCGGTCTACTGGATGAATTGCCTTTTCTACTACACAATTCTTGGTTTATACTGACATATGTAAGTAATTAATGGGCCAGGTGCTTATATCAAGACCGAAGCCTTGATCATAATAAGAACTAATAACCCGTTCCACGTTGCGGTTATTTGGTGACGCATTGTTGAAAAGAGATGCAACACCAAACTGGTGGATGGTATTTTTGTATGTGGCGAATGAAGTTAATTTTCCGTTGACCCAGAAATTAAATGATAGAAGAATTCTCTTACACCTTTTGAAGATTATCTTGCATATAAAATATGAATGATGGTTCCTACTATAATCTTCAACATTACAGAACATGAACGGTCTGTCTGGAACAAGAAAAAAATATTTAGGTTTAATAATTTGTTGTTTGTAATCCACCAATACATGAAAGATTAATTTGTTTTGATTATTAGCATATAGATGTTTCTAAACACAAATTTTAAAATGCATTATATGTTTAAGAAATGTCAGTACTATGCGGAAACGGAGGGGGCTTTCTGTCCATTCGGTGAGAACTGTCGCTTCATCCATTGCAAGGAAACCAAGAAGCAGAAAAATGTTAAGGGAAAAGAAGCCACAGCAGCCAAGCGGAAGCAGCATAACACTAATGGGTCGAAAAACTCAACAAATAGGAGAACTCGTGATAGCTGCACAGTACCAACAGTTTGATCACAATTACTGCTTTGTGTTTTAAAAGAAACTCTTAATTAATATGTGCCCAACCTGAGTTGACAGACAATTGAGGTTCTCTTTTATGATTTTATATAGCATAAAACTCACTCTTCATTATTTCAAAATTGCGCTAATTTCCTGGAATTTTTTTGTGAAAATGTGTAAACAAACTTTACTAATTTAGACGCATTGTAATTAAAAATATTTCACAGGTAATCCTGTCAATAAACGCTTCGCACGTCGCTACGTAGAACTTAAGGCAATCCCCAATAAGTAAACCGTAATATATATATATATATATATATATATATATATATATATATGAGTCAACAGGGCTCGATGGCAAGCTGACAAACCAGAGTCAAGCCGCAATACGTATATAAGGTATTAAAAATAATAATACGGCTTTCGCCTTTAGTGGTCTCGCATATATTTTACTTGATTTGAATGTTCGTCTGCGCAATTTCTGTGCAATCACAATCATTACCTTATTTGAGATTTAACAACACCTATATAATTTATACGCACTGGTTAGTTACAATGGGATTGGTGCTTATCCCAAGGTCATAAAATTTATTTTAAGAAATCTATATTATTAACGACAATATTTACAGTATTTTTGGATCCCTTTCTAAGATGATATACGCGACTTCAATAAAGATAGGAGCAATCGAAAATCAAAGGTTTGGCAAAGAAACCGTTATGAAAGGCTCAAAGCTAAGTCATTTGTTTCCATAGAGACCATCAAGTGTTTACAAATGAGTCACATAACAGATTAGACTACACCATTCTACCAAAAATCAAATCTGCTCTAAAATTCTGATTGCTAAAATTCACTTGAAACTTCAAAGTTATCATGTTTTTTTGTGGTTTATTAAACATGAAATATTCCTATACGCAATAATTGTGTTAATATTACCTTGCCCGAATGCTATAAAGGTGTTGTGGAGAGGTTTAGTTTGCCTCAGTTCTGTGAGTTATCCTGATAAATTTACTCATAGTAGCAAGGTATTCCTTCCCTCTCTGCCTCTCTCTCTCTCTCTCGTAAATCTCACTAATAATTTGTCTAAATTCACTTATATAATTTTTTTCATTCCTTATGGTTATATGGCAGTGGAACATTACTCACTTTTGACTTTTGTGTGGCTGGACATGATGATGATGATGAATATTACCAACACAAACCACAACCAGGTGGATGTTTACATAATCACCTAGTTGGTATAAATGAAAATAAAGTATAAAAAGAAAAATTTGCATTTATTCAAGCTCACACAATCTAAGCCGGAACTACTCTCTTATATATATATATATATATATATATATATATATATATATATATATATATATATATATATATATATAATTTTATATAAGGATTATGACAGGGGAGTTCGTTATATGTATAAATATACATATTGTCCATGCAGTGCCTTTGAAACTTAATGATCCTTGGCTGAGTAAAAACCATATACATTGCCTAACTAAGGCCATGTCCATTTTATTCAACATTTGTAGACACTTGTAAACAACTAAAAGATATGTTATTAAAATGTTAAAAGAGAATTGTTTTCCATATGAATGAGTTAAATGTTATTTACTTTATAAAAAAATCATTTAAAACACGTCTACAAGATTGAGATAAACATTAATTCCGTTGTAGCTAACCAGTAGCACATTTCAAATCTACCGTCAGTCACACGTACTTACACGTTCTGACCTTCCAAGGACATCATCAGAGCCCGACGTCATACCTTATACGTACATTGCGGTTTCATCCCCGTTACCCATTTTTCCGTCGTGTGTATCATTATAAGCCAACTTTGTATTGTATGTGCCAAATTACACCATTCTTGAATAATATCGACATTCCATATATATATATATATATATATATATATATATATATATATATAGCACTTCAAAATGAAAACACAGACGTAATCAAATGGTACAGGATTTGAGTAAAATAGAGAAAAATGTTTATGTGACTTATTCGTTGTCGCACAAAATAATTTCTTTACTTCTGCGTATTGTTCAATTAGTGAACGATTTTTACCCATATTAGCCTATTTAATTTGTTAAACTCACAGTATCATTAACGGATGCATTTCCTAGACTTATCGAGCCAATTCTTAATTAATAAATAGTTCTAATGTCATAAAATTCGACCATTAATGACTTGATTTTTAAATTAACCTTTGTAACTAATTTCACAGTGCGTAATTCGTATTGTATTTGCTACAATCTTAACATGCAATTAACTTTATTAGTTTTATGTAAATTGATTAAACGAAGTTAATCAATACTCCAGTTTTCTTCCTTAATTTCTATTTGATCTTTTCTGCATGTTCATCTAAAAGTCATGTTTATTCATTTCCAATTTTACCATGGGATTAACTGCAAACATTTTTGGAGTTAGTTACGAGTGCTTTCTGGTTTGCGGCCTTTGGTCTCGTTATCCAAACGAAAACAATATTTACAGTAGTTTCCATTTGTAGTAGCGTTTTATAATTAACGCTTATCATCAATGCAGTTACCATTACTAATACTTTCGGCAGGGTGGCTCAGTGGTTAGAGCACCGGATTCCGAATCAGACGTGCCAAGGTTCGAGCCCTGTCTGCGACAAATTCTGGACAGTACGTGATGAGTTCCCGGTCTACTGAATGAATCAACTTTTATTACAATGCACGATGCTCAGCTTATACTAGAAAATGTATGCGCATAATGGGTCAGGTGTTTATATCAAGATCGCAACCTTGATTAAAGTAATATTTGTTATGTTCTACCTTCTGATTGTTCGCACTGTTCACATAACCGAAAAAATTGCACACCAACACGATTTTTTTTCCTATCTTGTCACTTCCAACTAAACTTACTGATATTATTTATTTCATTCTGGTATTGTATGAGCAATACAACAACAGCTTTGTGTACTGCCTTATAAGGTAAAAAGCAAATAATTATTTATTTTGCATTTGTAGGTATGGTAGACAAATGAAGGTTAAAATCTTTTGGTTTATTCGTTTGATGTTAAATTACTACTTACTTAGGTCCTTTTAAAGAAAACTATAGAAATTGTGTGGCACTATACATGGAATAATTTCACAAATTTTAAACTGAGTTATATGTCGATGGCAAGATCTCTTTATTTGTCCTAAATCGGACATTCACTTAATTGGCAATAGCGAACTATATCGTCAAAAAGATGATCTAGGTATAGAGTCGCTTGTTTGTTTATGTGTAATTTGAAACAAAATAACATTGAACCATGGAGTGAAGTAAGACTATATATTTATGATATATTTTCGAACGTTTCAGCCGTGTGTACGCTGAAAATCTGCTTAATTTATTCAATAATTGGGATTATAACATACGGTTTACAATCGAAAACAAATAAGATTGGTCTTCAATTAGAAAACATGCACAGCGCAATATTTACATTTCAACAGTTCCTGTCCATTGAAACATTAAATGTCTTTAGGTAAGAAATCGTGTAAAAGGGTATATTCCGTATTGCAGCGCCTGACATTTTACATATTTGGTTAGGAAGTTTTCGTAACACTCTTACTGGTTAGCCATTACAAATCATAGAAAATTATAAAACCTGCTGTTCACACAGTGGATAAAGAACCAGTGCATATTCACATATAATATAAATTTTAAGATGCAATGAAACGCATAAATAAGAGGTGGCGTTTAGCTTTGACCGTCCCATACATTGCCACTGACTTAGTTTTGATTACGTCAACCACCAAACATCCCGGAGGCATAGGCAAAAATCCACCGCAATCTACACTTAACTTTCTCTGCAATCGAAAGCTTACCTGCTGGCAATCACATTTAAGCAGATGCAGTTAAAGAATTATTTCACCTCTGTCGAGGCACACACCAAATTGGTGTATAAAACATATGTTTATTAAAGCACTTACATTTTTAAGAAAAACATATTTTGACCTGTGAAAACTACGACTCGCCGACAGAATGATTTTCAGTTTCAAGTAGGGTTAGGTGTGTGATCATGCGTCTCTATTGTGAGGCTATCGCAATTTATAGACGTTGTTCTGAACTGTGCAAACTAAAAAATATATTCGTGCACAAACAATACAATGGGGTTTTCGAAGCCTAATGCGAAATCATAATTTGTATACCAGACCATTATGTATATATATATATATATATATATATATATATATATATATATATATAGAGATAGGAAAAACAACTGCATACATTTGACAGAAATTTCAGAAACAATATGAGCATTCACACTGCAATCCCACATCGCGTTGTAAACAAGCGTCAAAAACAAAAATTGCATAATAGGTGAAGTAGACTACACTCGGAAAAAGTATATATATATATATATATATATATATATATATATATATATATATATATATATATATATATATATATATATATATATGACGGGTTTGGCGTTTATGTCAAGCTCGTAACCACCCGCACAAGCAATGATTAACTATGGTATTTGTCGCACTTATGAAAAGTAGTTTCCATTATAAATCAGCAATGCGCCTTGAGCGTGAAAAAAACACGGCACGATAAAAAAAATGACATAAAAGATTGTAAATAGCTGAAAAACTATCTGGTAATATTCAACTATGTTGTAATATTTTTCATTGCAGTTTACGTTAAAGAGCCCCGGTACTGCATTTAGTCTCCATTATCTAACCATCACAACTAACGTTTTCACATCTTTACTGCTGGTACCTATATTCCCTCATCATCAAGCACAGTCATACAAAAGCCGAAAGTGACTAATGTTTCACTGCCATATAACCATAACGAACATTGTTATTCTTATTGTTCAAGGTTATACGCGGACTGTAAAAGAACACTAGGTCGTCCAATCCTATATTCCCTACATGACAGCGTTATTGTTTTATTATCTACGATTCATATATACCTAGATACGGCTTATAATCCGAAGCGTCTTATGTATGAAGAAAGACATACTAATGGAGAGTGCGCATTATGGTCTGGAAAATACGATAATTGGATTCTTCAATTCAATACCACTTCTCCAGGTAGCGTGATGCTTGTTCTGAAGTGATACCGCATAGGCTCCACCTGAAGGAAAGACTAACCAAATTAGTTAGTGTATAATTGAAAATTGTGTAGAGCACAGATGAATTGCCTATGCTATATTATATAATGCTTATTTTATACTGACAAATAAATAAATATAAAATATGATTGGAGTTTATGCCAAACTCACAACCTTATATTAAACTAAATATCACGAATTGTCATTTGAAATCACATGAACTGGCCTACAAAATGTTTATTTATCCAGAACAAGGATATGTAAAATATTGCAAAGAATACAGACGGAATTATTTCCCTTTTAGATCAGCTATCCTGGCATGTTCTTATTAATTGGTCTTAAACGTTTGTGCTACTTCGCCTCTTCTCCAACTAATAAAACCACCTTTATTTACGTCATTTCACATGGTAAAAAGAGGAAGTTTGGTCCGACCAATTAAAAGTTAGATTAAAATTGGATCAATATAGTTTCGCCTTAATTGATGGACACGCGTATGTAATAATTTTTAACTGCACACTTAACAGTTATACACACACATATATATATATATATATATATATATATATATATATATATATATATATATATACATATATATATATATATATATATATATATATATATATATATAAACAATCATAAATCAGAATTTCTCACTTGCTTTATTGTCGATTTATTTTACCAATGAGTAGTCGACTGACAGTTAAACTTGGCATTGTATATCAAAATATCTCGAGTAAATATGAGCTAGGTTTTCAACTTTTATAATCAAAACAACGATCAAATATGTATACGGAATTCATTTATCACGCAATGCATTAGTTATGTAAGATCAACTATGTGTATATAATGCCTCATTACAGTAATACGAAATCATTTCCTGTGTTTGGCATGATGCCTACCTTACAAAGACAGATTTTGGTGATATTTCGTCATTTGTCTAAGATTGCATATAAAGCAAAAAAATATTTTAAATAGTTGATTTATGCTCACCGTCGCATCCAAATTATGGACTCACAAACGTTGTCTGGATTCGTGATTTTAAGAGATTTTGCGTATGGGTGATGCACATAGGCAAACAGATTTGGTCGCCCGGGCATCTCGACTCAATGCGTGCCAGTACATCTTCCCAGTATATCATCGTTCGTAGTTAAGCGGAGCCTAAATGACCCATACGCATCCATGAACGCCAGCTGCATGTATTCGTTCGTTTTCAACACACTGATGTTCATGCACAACACGAGTGAAGTGAAATAGTCGGATTCTAGCAACCATACTACTGTGACCAGACCTATTAATAGAACTCGTTTAGAAATCGCTAGATAGCTACGTGTCCTTGGCGGAATTCAATCGTCGCTTAATTACCAGACAGTGGACGATATTTGTATTGTAAGATGCCCCATCCCATTGAGACGGCACGTGTAATTACGCAGTGTTGCAGAACGCCATTTTCACAGTTCCTTTCAACAACAGACCCGCTTCTCTTGCCTCCTTTGCAGAGATTGGTATTGAAGGCACTGACAAACAATAAGGAGGTAAAACGCCCATAAAGGCCACAAGCCACGGGTGATTTATTATTAAAAGTCGAACCAGAAAACCACCACCATATTGCCGATTCAGAAGCTAGCATATTCCAAACGAAAGTTAACCGATATTGTAAATTTACTAATTAATTCGTTAAAGCAGTACAAATTTTACATTTTGTATTAATTTTCTTAACTTCAGGCCGGTTATTTGTCAATTTCATAGGTCGAAACATTAGGTCATTAAATGTAGTCAATAATAAATGTTGATTAAATAGGTGCTGCCAAAATCAATATAGGAAATGTCGTCTCGTATTTCCTTTCTATGCTGCGCTTATTTTCCATGAGACGGCTACGGTGAAAACTATTTATAAGATAGAATCTCAATGAATCTATCTGCAGACATAGTGAGACGGCCAGAAATATTCTTTTAGCTCTAAACGTTCCATAAATCCTAGGCAAGTCCCAGTGATTTATCTTCCACAAATAAAAAGCACATTAATACTGACTGTCATTGAATCGATACCACATTTCTCTACCTAATATGTGAACAATTATTCCTCAGACCATTCTGTTCAGTGTTCAAGAAGGCTTAATCCCGACATTGAATCGCAGATTAAATAAAATAATACGATATAAAATTTTCCTTTTTACATATTTTATTAGAAAACTTGCACAATCTGCTGGTATACCGCAAACAAAGTCCATGTAACTAATCCAAAAAAATACAACCAAAAAAGAATAATGCAAAACCTATTGTTTACCATCATTAGTAACATTTCTTTCACGTGCATTAATTCGATTTTGGAAGCTTAAATAGTAACCTGAAAACTTTAGCAGCTAAAAACTTGTTATAATAGAAATCAAATAGCTGCAAAACGTCGTTTAACAAAGCTTAATTTCAGATTCAATAACAAAACATATTAATTTACGTACAATTAAATACTTAAAGAAGTTCATTACTAGACAGCACTGACGACATTATTTCAATTTAGACATGAATGTAAATTATATAAAAAGAATAGGATTGAATAATAGAAGCGGCATCAAAAATCAAAAGGGGTTAGACTTTACAGATGGCTTCACAATTCCAACTTTAGGACATGAATAATACACAAGTTAAACTTTTGCTAAGACACTGAAAAAGAATCGGCCTACGTACATTTTGCTGAAAATATTTAACACAAAGTTATATGGAACTATTTTAATAAGCTAATGAAGCCCAACATTAGATTATCTTTGCTTAAACTACATATAATGAAACCGTACATACACATTCACACTTTGCCAGTCAAACGACTTCAAAAGAAACCGCAACCAACATTAATCTAGGCGCTAGTCAGGAACAAAATAATTCAAAACAAAATAAATATGACAAAACGAGAAGAGCACTAGGTAGTTAGCAAACAATTGACAAAGATGGAACAAACATCACCGACCAATTATTTACAGTGCAAAAAAGTTAACACAATGCCTGTTTATTGCATTCATCTTGTTTGCAGCATCAACGTAACTATAAATCGTGGCTTAGATGGGATCATACGGAAACTGTAACTAGGGAATGTGGTAAGTCAAGTGCAGTTATGCAACATGATTTTAGATAACTAAACAATAGGGAGGTCAATTATTTCCACGTATCTGAAGACCAAAGAATAGTACAAACTAATGAGCCAAGAAGACTAAAAAGCACCAGGCCTTTATCCAGATTGCTACTGTACAGTGAAAGTTTAAGGTAAGTCGAGATATACTGCTTCTCTGGATGAAAGGATAGGCCGATATACAAACTTAATAATAAAATTGAGTAGTGTTCAAACACATCTAGAAAAACAATTGTCATCAAGTTAACTTCCAATTAGAAAGCATGTGCTTAATAACTACTTCTATAAGTGAAATAGCGTACGTATTGGTTACAAAAGAACAGTCCGGTACTGCATTTCATGCACTGAATTTAATAGTTAGTTTCAGAATGTTTAACACCGGAAACCGCGAGTGCTTAGACAAAAAATATGGAAAAGAAGGAAACTAAGCTACTGATAAATACAGACTGCACCGGGTGTCCGTTGAAAGTTTTCGCTAATGAAAAGACTCGCGGCATCCATAATCCCTTCTTTATTGATTTAATGTAATTTGTGCGTTAATACATGACGCGGATCATAACTAACGCGCATTGTGTTTCAAAAAGTTTTTACCGTATTGAAAATTGTAATAACAATATCAACTGCAGATGGAAAATTTTAAATTACACAATTCCGTATCCTTACTAGTAAAGAGTTTGAAAAGTAAATGAAGCTCAAAAGTTACCACACAAGTTACCACAAAGGCACGAACATGTTTTCAACAGGTAAGAAACACATACCGTACAAATCTTCAAAACGAGTTAGTCAATATCTAGCAAGCATTTAAGCTAATAACAGTTATATAATCTAGATACCCTCCTTTATTAAACAATGAGAACAACGAGGTTTACGCAAATATTCGTTCGAACCTCTGGTGTACAATTGAGTACACACGTAGAAGATACAAATGAGCGACATAGAAAACACATGTGCGTCGGTACATGAATCCAAATGCTGGCATAAATCGCAGCAAAAGCATTCCACAGGTGTATCAGTGAAAATAATCATTTGTAAGTAAAAATATATGAAAATAAGGGAAAATAATCCTTAAATGTTATATGCCATGTCCCTTTGATTAGAATGTACAAAGATGAAGGGCTCATTGCTTCTTGATAACCGTAACCAATTGACGTATATATGCCAAGAAACGACATGTGAAAAAAACACGAACTAATATCCAATGAAACTTCAGCACAAAATGTAAAATTGAAACAATATTAACAAAACACTGAAATGAAATTATTTTTAAAAAAACCTGATACGCAGTAGTGTACAAAATTTCTTCTAATTTTGTGCACACGCACATATGCTTAAATCACAATGATCAAGCAATTGTAGTGATAAAACGTCTAGTCCAAAGAGGGATGGTTTAGAAAATGTGAACACACAGCGAAAAATAAATCGAAGCAAGTGGAAATATCATTTTTATCAATTTCTAATCGGATGGCCCATGTTAATTAACCTTAAAATTTCTAGGCCGGTTTAATATTGCGGAACGATGTAAATCAAGCGGTTCAAGCATTGGTTGAGAATCTACAAAAATTTGAAAATACCCAATGCGAACTTATTATACATGTTTGGCAAGATCTACACTCCATTTTCGGTGTTAATTCGCAAAATGACAAATATATATATATATATATATATATATATATATATATATATATATATAATCTCACACAAAGTAACACAAATCTGTAATAAATTCGTACTGAAAATAAACTGCCCTAAGTATTTTCAGACGTACAAAAATATCACATTTTAAACGAAAGAGATCACCTAATAAATGATCAATTTTAGGGTGCAATATCAAAGAATTTATATTTAATAAAATACGTTATTCCCATCTAATACAAGATCTTTAAACACATTGTTGATAAAAAAGAAAATAGAGCATAAGTTTTAAAAGTATTAACGTATAAAATGTAAAAGGTAACAGTCAATTCACACAAAATATACTACAAAACGCAAAAGGAAAACTCAGTTTTGAGTCACGCACTATCCTGAAAGCTACGCCTATATATATATATATATATATATATATATATATATATATATATATATATGCGAAGTGGAACAAATCAAAATTTGGGAAACATTCCAACACACGGAACTACTTAAAATACCGTTACCCAGATCGAAGACAGTGAAAAATGTGATTTTTTTTAAATTTTGGCTTAGACGACAAAAAGATGTAGAAATTCAAGGAACCCAACTAAATTATGACTAATAAAAACTGAAGTAAATAGCCGTGACATAACAATCTTTAGCGCGTTTACGCGCTGCATAATGCGAAATATAAAGCATTTTTCTTTGTGTTAATAAAAAAATATAAAGCAAAAGATGTAGGTAATTTTATGGCAACAAATTGTATTTTATTTACAGTATCAACCTTAATAATCTATAGAGGAAACAGAAAATGCGATAAAACACTTGTTCAAACTACCGTGTAAGCAGTAAGTGAAGTTTCCAACATAATTCACCAACAATTATACTTACCTAAAAGAATTAATAGGAACATTCACAAATAATTTCATTCATACATACATCCATACGTACACATACGTGCATTCAAAATACCAACATGCGCACAATTACATAGATATACATACAAAACAGACATACATAAAAATATACAAACGAAATACGTCATGTATATTTACATACAAAAATATATATGCAAATAAACATATAGGCATTCATACATCAATGCATACATAAATAGATACATACATGCATATGCATACAAAAGGCATAAATGTATGCATACATACATGCATGCATACATACATACATACATACATACATACATACATACATACATACATACATACATACATACATACATACATACATACATACATACATACATACATACATACATACATACATACATACATACATACATACATACATACATATATACATGCATACCTACATACATACATACATATATACATACATACACATAGGCAAAATATTCCAAACATACATATAGGAAAAAATACGTACAAATATACATGTATGTGTGAATACATTAATATATAATGGCATCTTAAATACAGGTATACAGGCGTACACAAATACAGAACATACATGCGTGTAAATATAAGCGTACATATAAATATATACATACATATATATAAATGCATGTACATGCATACGTACTGGCATGAATGGATATAGGCAAGTATGCATGCACACATAAAACATACACTCAAGCATACATGCATTCAGCACACATGCGCACTTAAATGCAAACATGAATATATCCCTAAATAAATACACGCACAGATAAATATTAAAGCTTCAATAATAGCATAACCGATCAGATGATGAAAGTAATTTGATTTAGGTATTAAATTTATATTTTGCTTTAGTTTTGTACAAAATAGTGGTTGCTTACAATAAGCTTCCACGACACGAATTTGCTTGTAGAAATACTCAGTCGACAAATTAATTATAATAATACATGTAAAAAGGAAGCACATCATATATTGAATATTTTATTTAAAGTCCATCTACAGACGCATGTAATAATGACACAATTGAAGTGCCATATGTGATTTTCCGTATCTTGGAAGCCAGCAGTATTTTGCAACTCAGTATACTCAAAATCAATTCCCTTACCGTCATGTCATTAAAAAGGAAGCATTTCATATATTTAATATTTTATTTAAAGTCCATCTACAGACGCATGTAATAATGACACAATTGAAGTGCGACATGTGATTTTCCGTATCTTGAAAGCCAGTAGTGTTTTGCAACTCAGTATACTCAAAATCAATTCCCTTACCGTCATGCCATTTAAAACAAGACAATCCCGAAATGACGAACAGTAACTATTGTTCTTGATGATCGGTATAGAAGCAACTTGCATGTATATCTTTGTTAATTATCGTCATTTGCTCAGCTCACAGTCGTTTCAGAATTTATATGTATATACAGTTATCATGCTCAATAATCCTGCTTTTCTCCAAAAATTTAATCTTTAAAACTATGATAGAGCGAAACCAACTGAAGTTTACTTTCCCAGTTGGATATTCTTTGATGGACAAGAAAAAGAACCACGGATTTTCAATTTTATTGTTGTAAAGGTGAACAGTTTGATACGCCTAAAAATTAATTTTAAAAACAAACACTCGCCGAATTCGTTAGAAGCAAAAGGTGTAGTGTGACAATTATCCGTGTCGCCAGACCGAAAAGGGTACCTTCTAATAGCTCGATTACTGTTTTGACCATTATAATTTTTACTATGATGATGCTTACACATTCTAGTAAGCAAAGCTTCGCTTGTTGGGCGACATGTTAAATACGGAATAATTATTTTTAATTTGCTTCTAACTCATTCTGTCTATCAAATAATAACATAATCGAAGGCCTTTAGTCATAAAAATGTACGACTAAAATCACCATGTTAAGACAACGCCAGCCTCTTTCATCCAAATTTTTTAATAACTCATATGACAACAAAACAGTAATCAGCTATTAATAGTTGCACTAGAACAATTATACATGAATATGCGAGAATGTAATTAAAATTAATATATACCTTTTGAACGCGATGGTAAGTGTGGAAATTCTCAAAAATTTCACGTTAGCATAGACTCGTTCAACTGCGTTCATCCACATTTAAAAAAAAAAAACAGTACCACAACGCCACGCTGACAAGCCTGATTCTGACAGATTTAACCATATACAGTGATCCAATGACAAATAAGTGAGTAACAACAAAAAGGTGGCTAAATGGATACAGCTAACAACAAGATTGAATGCACCGAAAAATAATGTCCAGGTTTTTAGCTTTTTGTAATTATGTGTAAGGAAGGGTAGAACTTTTATGAAACCATAAAGTCAGTAGAAATGTATCATTCGTTCAAAAATTTGTCTCAAACTGTGAAATTGAAAAAAAATTCAGTAAATACGAAGAAATAATGTAGCACTCTTTCAAAAATTGTTTGCCTTCACTTTAAAAACGATGAAGTATAATAATTTGCTTGAAAACCTTCACTTGAATAAACAGCTGTTCTCCAACTGGAAAATACTAGTAATGAAAAGCAGTTAACGTCAACAGACCATGGAGATGAAATTTTACAACACAAACATTCGTTGAAGGCATAAAAATTCACAGAATATAGTCATAATATTAATAACATGTCGGTATTAAATTTATCGCACAAAAGCGTCAACAAATAATGAATTTGAAACTGTACTAGAAATAATGGATAAAAATAAGTGGGAAAATTGTACAGTCAAAGGTTATATAATGTCAAACGGGCATGGGAAGTGTAAGCCAGTATAAAATGGCTGCCAACTGCAGAATCCAGAATCATAAATACAGCAGTGACTATATTTGTAGCGACTACGACGATAACAATAATAATTTACATATATTTAGACCTAATTTTTACTTGTCCTTCGCTGTAAAAAACCATTATAAAAACATCAACGAATTTATGTACATAAAAACAACTCGCAATATTTTCAGAAGAATGTGGATGCAATAACGAGAGTGAAAAGCACAATCAGCAAAATAAGCAACCATCCTACAGTTTAAAATAGCACGCACCTGCACACATAAACAGGAAAATAATCATTCTATGCCCAAGAATACATACATAAATCACGGTAGCCTACGAAGCTTACAATGAAATAAGATATAAAACCTGTAAATTTACCAGTTGACTTAGATATCAAATAAAATAATAATTTGCAGAATTAAATAAAATTCAGCTGAAAATATGTAGTTAAATTTGTGTGATTAAACTACTTCGGCAATCAGAATAACACGCAACGTTTGTCCAATCAAGCTCCGAGGCCCTTATAAATAGTTACGTTAAAAGCCGATCAGTTGATGTATTATCGAAATCGGGACTAATGAGCAGCGCTGCAACTTATTCAACTGAAGTGTACAGCAAAATAGACAAATTGCTCGTTCAGTTGGCCACCGACCAGAAAATTACAAACACCAGAAGGACTGTCGAACAAGACTGTCTTAAGCTCAGTTAGTAATTGAATGTGGAATGCATTTCATGTAGTTCCACGATTGATGCACGGATGTGTGTGTGTACTGACAACGAAAATAATGAACGAGGCATTACTATCTCGAATTGCTGAATCTATTCAGCAGTCTGCGCGGCAGCTCCAGAACCAGCTGAACCGACAACTGAAGAAGATGCGACAGTAGTTATTGCAACAGAAACAATTGATCCTGCATTAGTAACCGCCTCTAGCGAATCACCAACTACCAAGGATGATTTCCGAACAGGAGCCGAAGTGACATTCGATCTAGATCCAGTAGTACTAACACCCAATTTCGTTAGTCCGGATCCGCTGATGGAATAACTAGCGCTGGTTAAAGTGCCACCTGACACCGCGGCAACGCAATTAGTTGGAGCAAAACTAGATGATGGAGCGGCCTTTGCAACTACATTCGACGCCACTGACGTTGTTTTAATAGGCCCGGCTACGGAAAGTTTTTGTAGCTGGTTTGGCAAGGCCAAAGCTGTGGCAGTTGATGAAGGTATAGTTGGGACCGTCTGTTGATGTAATTTATTAGATCCTATCTTATTATTTGTCACCACAGTTTGAACTCCAGGTGCGGAATGGTGCTGATGATGGTGGTGGACGGGTGGCGGGAGCTGAAATCCGGGAATGCAACTTTTAGCGACAATAGTCATTATGCTGTTCGATACAGAAAGAAAAAAGGTATATGTGAATTACATTTGATAACAAATGTATCTCAGACTTCACACTAATTTATTTCAACTATTCTATAAGAGGCGAAAATAATAATTAAATCCTTACACATTGCTACAAAATGAAGCATAAAAACTTGCTCGCAGTATCGGATGCTACCGAGGAGTTTGCTCAAGAAAAGCGAAAGTGTAACTCAATTTTATCATCAATATAAAAGCAGAATAGAATACGAATAAACAAATATATCGATTTTTCTACTTAGTATTAATCTGTGCATATTTATTGGTCCTGTTTATAAATAGTTGTCATTTTATTATCGATGCTGACTGGAGATCTGTTATTTTCTCAGACTACACAGGGAGCTATTCCAGCTTTGCGCATTTTCAGTCGAAGCAAATCGCAAAAGACCGAAAAAGTCTCCGACTATGGGGATAATACAGGCCGACATGTCAATAAAGAAAATCGTTAATCAATAAAATATTTTTATCCGGCACGCCATTATTCAACATAGCTAGTCATAACATCTTATGCAGCTAAGTAATCCACTCATCACTGGAGATTGAGCGTTTTAATCCTGTTGGAGCTTCTCATACCGGACAAGTTAATAACGATAGACTACTCTAACACAGGCTGACCTCTCACAGGAATTTCCTATCTAGTCTGTATTTACAATCTACACATAACTATAAATTCCATGTTTATGCGGCAGTTAGCAACAGTATATTACCGTCGTGTCATTCTGCTTAGTGGTTTACAAATAGTAAGCAAGTCTAGAAAAGAAACAATGGGAAGCTTTTGATATCAGAGGTGCAATGAGACTCCGAAAGAATACATAAATTTGGTTCACGCATTCAGTTCCCGGACGAATTCCAGTTTGTTTGTGCCTGGTTTGCTCCTATCGAACTTCACGAACCTCTCTGAGTATAATATCCCTTACCACTTATGCAACACAGAAGCAAATGATATCAGGATAGTTCGCGGGAATTCCCAAATCGCTTTTCTTACGAGCACAACAACGGCAATCTCTCACTCATTTGGAACAGATTCTTCTCACCAGATTGCAGAGATGAGATTTTGGAGGTCCACATGAACATTTTCTCAAAGCTAAACAAGTTAAAAAATGTAATGAACGCTAAGCAACAGGATTAAATTTTAAGAAAAATAAATATATTGATAAACCAAACAAAACCGTTGCTAACAAATACCGTATTCACCTTTCAACATCGGAGTTGCACCTTGCAAATTCGTGTTCCCAAAAGCGGTAGGCCGAATTGCGTAACAACTCTGCCGATGTCATCAAAAGACCCCAAGGATGTGGCCGGTTCACAATCAACCGCTCCATTAGTACTCGACTGATCTGCTCTTTTACCTGTTCTTTTGATTGCTCTGAGAACAGATACAGTATGGTGTACGAAAAGTAGTATGTGTGTGAATTTGGATATCTCAACTGGTTGGCCATACAGTTTAGAAGCAAATAACGACCTGTAAAATGGCAAAAATAAAAAAATTGATACAAAATTTCAAATAAATCGGAAACAGAAGATCTCCTCATAAAAAAGCATGACATGCATAATTGAATTTATGTCAGTTTGAAATAGTTGCATACATAAAAAATGAGAGAGAAATTCCAAAGAATCGAGACATCAAAATAAGCAAAATCGACAAAAAAAGAAATGAAATAAATGAAATATTACATTACTTTTATAAACCAACTAATGCCTTTAGATTGATGATACATGCCTTATAACATGCAATTATGTATAAAATCCAACTGAGTTAGTATAGTAGCTGTCCAGATGCATCGAACCTAAGAGTATCTTGTCATTATTGAGCAGTTCGCCTGTAGTCACCAGAACGGTCGGTAAAGCTTAGCAAATATTGACTAGTCGTATGATAGGGGCGAACCCATGATCTAGTAGATGGATTTAATCGATGATTCCTAGAAGCTTGACTAATGTAAAAAAAAACAAATAAGCATTAAATTGGCTTGGTCAGAATTTAGCTCGGTACATTTTTTGTATGCGTAACTTACCCTCATTGTCCAAATTCAGAACAAGGCTTTGAATAATATCCATCTGTGGCGTATGCGCAATTGTACTCATGTTTAAAGGTAAGTTCTTTTCGCGAAGGCTACGAATTGCTGTTAGGCACATATACAACGTCAAGTTGGTCATTAACTCTACATTGTACTGGGGAACACCACAACCGCCAGATGAAGGTGATGCTCCAGATGACGCTTCAGAAGAAGTCATAAATTTACCAGATTCTACTCCATTTAATAAGAGAGATGACATCGACAAAGCGTCTCCAGGATGACTAGAGTAGCCCTCGTTAAGTGAATCCGGACAGCTTGAAACATTGTTGTTGGATTGTGTGGAATTTGACGCAGAATTAACAACAATGTCACCATTAGTCTGGCCACCAACATTTGCCGAAGCATCATTAACACCTTGACTGCAAGCAACGGTACCGTTTATTGCAGAAGCTGCAGCACTGACAGCAAGAGCTTCGGCTGCAGCTTGTGGTGATGCTGCATCGAGGCCCAACGATGAAAGAGTACTAAAGAAACTTGTACTGAAGTTGTAGTTTAATTCATCAGGCGTAGAGCCAGCTAAAACATCACTGCCCTCACTACGGTCATCTAATTATGAGTAAATTTTTAAATAAATATAACAACGATAAAGTGGCATATAGTAAGCTAATAGTAAATAAAACAAAATATAGATTCACCATCATCATCAGCATTGTTATCCGATCCAATAATACGTCTACGGATGCCAGCGTTGGTTATTTGTTGTTGGTAACATACACGTGCTATGCTTTACAAACAACGATGCTGGAATTCCCGTAAGTGTCTAAAATCATCAACTCTAATGGGCCAAGTCTCACTAACGAAAAATAAAATTTGGCGTATAAAAGCATTACAAAAACTCTCCTTAAGGCAGAGTGAAATATTAGTGTTTCTCTATAAATTGCGATGGTTTGAGAAAGCTAATCTAGGTTTCGCGATTCTCATATCCACCTCGTCAGACACTGCCTGAGTTATTGATAGAGCTGTCAAGAAATGTAAACTTGTCAACTATGCCCAGATCTTCACTCGGCAGTTGCAGAGTTGGAGTGAGTGGTGGGTGATCCTCGAAAAGTATCTGACATTTAAAGGGAGCTATTCAAGGTGGCCTGAGCAGAATATCGATTGTCGAATAATAGTACGATATTGTTTTACATAGTCAAGATTGACTAATCTACTGCCTAGAACTTCAAAAGATGACTCCTGAACGTGTGGAAGAGTTTTGGTCATAATAGCATCCATTATAAAATTTAGCAAAAAGGGGGAAATTGGACAGCCTTGATTAACACCTTGTAGTAGAGTTGTGCGCAAATTCGTTGTAGACCTTAACACGACTAGAGTTATTTGTCTAGAGAACGCGTAAAAAATTTACAAATTTGGTGAATACACCAATTTCCGACAAATATCGAATGGAGTAAACTGCACCCATGAAGTCTAGAAAGGCCGCTATTGTGGAACGGCGATATACATGTCCTTGTTCAATAACTTGTCTTAAGGTAAAAATATAATCGGAATCCGACTTTTCCTACTTTAGTGTAAACCACACGAAGCTCTCAGAAGACGAAGGATAATCGCAGCAAATAACTTAGACAAGACTGGAGTCAAGCTTATACCACGACGGTTATCACAAGAATTAAGCTTGCCTTTTTTAAGATAGGGATGATAGTCGACTCATTCCGAGCAAGTGGTACGGTCTCCTCATTTCATAGTACGAAAATGGTTAGTCAACGCTCTCGAAATAATATCACCACCATCCTCAAATAAGCCCGGAAGAAAATCATCAGGGCCCGCGGCTTTGCATCGTTTAAGAGATAAAATTGCATCTCGTATTTCTAACTCTAATGGTTCTTCGAGATTAACATCCACACTGTTGATACAGGCGTGCGTGCGGGAATCGAAAATGGCACAGTTGCCCAAGAAGTGTGCAGCTCACCTATCAAGACGACTAATTTATCGGTTATGAGATAGTTGTTACTATCATTAACAGTTTCGCTAATTCTTTATTTCTCGGACCTGGTTCACGGATAAGTTGGAGCAAACAGTAGCTATTACCTGGTGCAAACGCTTCCTCCATCTCTTTAGCACCAGAATGGCGTAAGAAACAAGGTGGGCAGATTTTGACATGGCAGAAACAGTTGAAGTTACTTACATCCAAATTGAGTAGTATAGGACCTACTCGTCTACCAGGATGGGTCCTCATGCGCATCATAGTTCTTGGTTGAAAGCCCTTAGCAATATGGCATCGAATCGAGCTCAGTGGCGATATTTTTGTAGATGTCTAGTAGAATCATCTTCGAAACTTGCTTTTCTTAGTAGGGAAAAGTTAGCTGCGAGGTTTGGTTTGTTTATGACGTGATACAGTGAAATCCGCAAGGAAGCTGTATTGCTAATGTCGCCTTGCCCAAATGCTAACATTGTCATAATGGTGTTGTGGGGAGGTTTGGTTTGCCTCATTTCTGTGAGCTATCCTGATAAATTTACTCATAGTAGCAAGGTATTCCTTCTCTCTGCCTCTCTCTGCCTCTCTCTGCCTCTCTCTGCCTCTCTCTGCCTCTCTCTGCCTCTCTCTGCCTCTCTCTGCCTCTCTCTGCCTCTCTCTGCCTCTCTCTGCCTCTCTCTGCCTCTCTCTGCCTCTCTCTGCCTCTCTCTGCCTCTCTCTGCCTCTCTCTGCCTCTCTCTGCCTCTCTCTGCCTCTCTCTGCCTCTCTCTGCCTCTCTCTGCCTCTCTCTGCCTCTCTCTGCCTCTCTCTGCCTCTCTCTGCCTCTCTCTGCCTCTCTCTGCCTCTCTCTGCCTCTCTCTGCCTCTCTCTGCCTCTCTCTGCCTCTCTCTGCCTCTCTCTGCCTCTCTCTGCCTCTCTCTGCCTCTCTCTGCCTCTCTCTGCCTCTCTCTGCCTCTCTCTGCCTCTCTCTGCCTCTCTCTGCCTCTCTCTGCCTCTCTCTGCCTCTCTCTGCCTCTCTCTCTCTCTCTCTCTCTCTCTCTCTCTCTCTCTCTCTCTCTCTCTCTCCTCTCTCTCCTCTCTCTCTCTCTCTCCTCTCTCTCTCTCTCTCTCTCTCTCTCTCTCTCTCTCTCTCTCTCTCTCTCTCTCTCTCTCTCTCTCTCTCTCTCTCTCTCTCTCTCTCTCTCTCTCTCTCTCTCTGCCTCTCTCTCTCTCTCTCTCTCTCTCTCGCTCTCTCTCTCCCGCTCTCTCTCTCGTTCTCTCTCTCTCTCTCGTAAATCTCACTAATAATTTGTCTAAATTCACTTATATACTTTTTTCACTCCTTATGGTTATATGGCAGTGAAACATTAGTCACTTTGACTTTTGTATGGCTGGACATGATGATGATGATCTCTTCAGCCATTCTCGTCAAATAGGATACTAGATCGACTTTTAGACTCATCATCATAAACAGCCATACAAAAAGCCAAAAGTGACTAATGTTTCCTGCTACATGCCTGAAGCTGACAAACATATAAATAACGACAATAATAAGAATTTAGGCACAAAAATTATAGGTGAGATTTACGAGAGATAGAAAGAGAATACCTATTTATTGAGTATATTTATCAAGATAATTCACAGAAGTGAGACAAACTATACATCTACACGACATTATGGCTAAGTCAGCTTTAGAGCGAGGCAACATCATCAATACAGCTCCCTTGCAGGCTTCACTGTATCACGTCAGAAACTTTTAGACTACGCTTAAGTTGGCGTCTTGCATTTCTAAAAATATTGTTACGACCCGAGCTAAGTGGAATTTGGCGTCTTCTTTTTTAGTACCTCCATAGATTTTACAGGGGACCAATGATTATCTCTACGTGGCCTACAATGCCACATACAGTGGTACCTGTATTGTGCGTAGTGAAGTTTATCTTCCTCCAAAGTAAATTAGAGTTTTCGCCATTAAGATCTGTTAGCTCTGACATTAGAATATTTTCATATTTTTGTCGGAAGGACAGTTGTTCGAGTTTTTGTTGCAAATCTACAACGGATAAGCCATGGTCCACGTCCATATGTATTCCAAAAAGAATTTCAAGGTTTGCTAAAATTCACCAAAATTGACAATTACAGTTACTTATGAACACCTGATATTCCAGCAAATCCATACACACTGGCCTTAATTGAGATTATCACTTTTCACGGTAATCATGACATCATTCTATAAAATATATAGCATTTAGATACTGTTTGTTGTGAAGAACTAATATATAGGCAATTATGTATTAGGTGTTGCGCACCTAGTTATAAATTAGTTCAAATATAACCAGAAGGATGAACCAAACTCAGCATGAATGGCAAGAATAATCTCATGTGCACATACGTACCTAGAAGCAAACGTTGAACTCCGCTGGTCGTAACGGAATCTAAAGATACCGCCTTGTCCGGTCCATCTGAAAGATCTTTGCATTCAATAAGTTCTGCCTTTTCTTTATTAACAGACTTGAACAAAATATCACAAAAAAAGAAATATTATTTATCACTAAGGTTATTATCAATATTGTTAGGTAATATAATAAAGACTTAATTTTTAATCGAAATAAATCAGATAAATGTACCCACTTTAATCAAACAAAATATAAACGCTTTCAAATAAGTCTAAAATAGCTACGTCCAATTACGATTATTAAACGGTCTCGCTTAGCTGAACTGCAATCTTATTTAGGTACTCTAAGATTAATCTTAATATGTTCAAACAAAGATGCCTTGTTCAAAACATTTATTAAATTAATGATCGTGTGGCTGCTAATCGATGTGTCATAGAGTAATGATATCATGCATATACTTAAATAATAAATCAGTGAAAAGATTGTGCAAACTTACTAAGTAACCACTAGAAACGGCAGAGTTTGTAAGCTGGCGCTGAAGATGATTTAGTCGATTGTTCATAATCAGATACGGCGATAAGAGAACAGAACTCAAGTCATCTGGTGCTCGTCTTAGCATCGTAACTAGACTACTTAACAGTTTAACGGGACAACGAGTCGCGAGATAGTTATCGATTTGTGCCAACATTGCCTCAGGAATGCGTTTGCCAGCATCCATACAATAGCCACTCGGATCTTCCAGCTGAGAGAGTTGATCGGTTGGTGGAGCCTATAATACAAACACAATAAAAAACACATTTACATATGCCAGATATAACAGAAAAGGCTCAACTGTCTTAGAAATACAAAGTTCATATTCATTGGCCATAGAACTACGCTGACAAAATTCAAAATATTATCCCAATTTCAAAAATCGTAATATTATTTTATTTTTTTCTGATAAAGCATAATTAATTTCCGAAAATAAGAAAACTGTTATAACGACAGTGATATTGAAGCACTATCGGATACTCTGGACGAAACATCTTTAAAAATGATAAACACTAGGCAAAATAAATTCTTACTTGAAGCGGATCTGTAACCGGCATACCACGTTTCGGTAAAGCTGACAAAATCATGTTGCGCATTTGCGTCGAATTTGACGGAACGACATCACAGAACAGTGAATGGTAATCTGAAACAAACTCAGGAAAGTCATGAATTAAGACCAGGAGTAAACGCAGTGTTGCTTTGTATAAACATTGAATTGGCTTTGTTAGCAAGCCATTTTGAAGGAAGTAAGAAATAAACTTAAGCAAGTCCACCAACAGCTGAGCGTAAACCGATTGATAAGCAGAGCGTAATCCTGGCGGTGCTGTCAAAGCCGCTGCCAAAGTGCGTGCCACAAACCAACGGTGCGCCAACATTTCCAACCAACTGAATACGAACGCAGTTGCACGGTCAGGACGAAGCACGTGCAATAAATGACCAAATACCTGAAAAATATCGATAGTCAGTACAACTATGAAGCAACGAGTCAGAATTAGTTTTAAAATAAATAAGTTAGAATTTAACTACGAACTAAGCTAAAGAAACGATTTTTTTAGAAATGAGTAGTTAAATAGTCTTTTACAGATCAATCATGGCAATAAGACACTGAGACATCTTAATCAAAACGATGCCTCATTGTTAATTATGGTGATGAAGCTAAATGCATGTAACCACGGTAGAGTCGTCTGAATGGTTAATCTTAACATGATGTATTAATGAAGTGTCACTTGGCCTGAAACCGAAAAATTTTAAAACCTGCTTACGAATCCCTACATAATATTGTAATAAGAAGTATCTAACTTCCGCGTAACGTTAAACTGATACAGTTAAATGCTAAATGAATGCATTAAAAAGCTGATACCGATTTTAGAACATGTTATGCATTCTATGATTCATGAGAATACAAATTTTATAATACCTGAATTAAATTATAAATGAAACAGAGCTGAAAAACTTATACGAAATCATTTCAAAAATTCCTACATTAAGCCAATACTAGGACTAAATCAGGTAAATGGAAACGTTGCCAATACTAATGTCGGAGTAACGTTTGTTGGCATTCCAAAAATTATATTTGAAAAGATTATATACAATAGATTGACAAATACTCGGCTTTGCGAGTCCCTGATTTACCAGAGGCACATGCTCTTGCAAATTCAACTGATAAGTCTTTTGTAGATATTGTTCAAGCTGATGCTGTTGCTGCAGTTGGGTCATCATAGCAAATCTTGTCAGATTCATTCGATATTGTTCTTGACTAACAGTAGAGCCTGCTGTTCCAGTAACTGCAGAACTACTTACACCAGAACCAGCATTTTTATTAGCGACGCTCTCATTACTAGTTCCAGTAGAGTTGGTAGCATTACCAGATTCACTATCAATCTGTCCTCTCTGTTGTTCATTTTGAGACGTAGATGCGCGCTTAATGCCACCGTCTGCGGACTGATGTAAGGCTGGCGAATTACCTTCCTTATTGGTCTGTCTTGAGTTGGCTTTATCAGATGGCGCTGTCGATCCAACGTCGCGTGAAACTTGCCCATCTTTGCTCGAAGATGATTCAATGAGACCTGAAATCGATTGTCTTTCCGCCTGTGCCGCATCAAACGTAGGCGGCACAACACTTGTGCCAGCATTAACAGACCCACTTATATTGGAACCGAACGACACTGGCTGAGAATATAGCTCAACAAACAGCATTATGAATAGACGCTCAAATGGCATTGGGTGAAAACAGTCGCGACGCACCTCGTGTTCTTGAAGTAGAGTGCCTGCGATTATGCCCAGTATCTTGTTCAGTACAACAACCTAAAAAGACGCGTATAAAGAATGAAAGCATGATAACCATTTTAAAAGTCGTATGTTTGATTTGAATTACACAAAACTTCAGCTAAAATATTCCCGATTGAAAAATAACTTTCATTTATCCAGGAACCGCTATATATATATATATATGAAGTCAGTATTAACTCAATATTTCATTAAGTAGCAAAAGCCATTCATCTTATTGGAATCTCTTTAAGTACTGTCCAGGCAATACACATATAATCAAAATTCTGTCATTAGACTACAAATCATTAGTTTCCACAAGTAGTATGGTGACTGTTGTACAATAACAGATCGGTTGGCTAGCTAGAACTTCATGTCGCCCTGTTTGTAATAATCTGTTGATTAAGCAAGGATTCCTGATGAAATCGGACGGATTATCTGCATCTTCCGTTGTTAGTTTATGCAATCCACTCTCGAATCATTTATACCGTTGAAACATTAGAGATGGCGAAATATAGCTGCAACCACATGGATAATCCTGTTAATCGAAGAATTCGCTACATGCTCAGTCTCAATAGAATGTAAAGCACTAATCAAAAGAAAAATTTTCGATCCGACCAGTTCTTCACAGTCACGAATTTGTGAATGCCTTTATCGTTGAATACGGCAGCGTGTAACAAGACCACATACGAAACTTGCATGGCAGGCTACCAAGGAAACGCCGGTGGATGGCTTCAGCCACAGGAAAATGAAATCATTTGCGATATAGGCCACTTAATCACGCCACACTGTACTTGTCACCAAACAGTTGACAATTGAATGAGCGAAATTTAGTTATGAACGAGAATCAAACAGGATATACAATGGAAATTCATGGTAAATTCTGCTATATGGATCTAAACTCTTCTGGGATTCAATGCTTAAGAAATCTCGATCGATGTGATTGAAAATCTATTAATACTTCATTTAACATCAATTCAGCTCATTTGTTAGGTAGGGTAGATTTAGCATTCCGTATCTCGGTAAAATATATTTTTAACACAAAATTACATATAAGCACCTAGTAAAGAATGAGAGCATACACAGAGTGAAAAATTACTACCTTGCTTTTCACATCATTTGGTCCAAAGCCGCTGTGCTTTACTATCACACTAAGTAGACGAGCGTAAGCGTCCAGCTCAACGTAAACCAGCGTTCTAGCCGACGCCATTGAGCCATTGTTAAAATTGTTCATAGCTGGTGTAGCTGCATTTGAGCCAGTAGATGCGGCACCTACTGTCAATGGATTGACTGTGCAACCGGGCATGGTAAACCCGCTGCTCGTACCACCAGAAGACATTGCTTGTTCCTGTTGCTTTATCGAAAAATAATTACCAAAATGAGCCGCGAAAAAAAATAATTCAGACAACCTTAAATTACAGTAAAACGAGAAGCATATAATAATCGTGACAAATGAATACAATTTTGAAAGCTTTCCAACGCATTTCTGTTTAAAACTGAATATATACCTGTTAAATCTAAAACAATTTAAAATTAAAAATAAATTACGCCTGGACTGATGATACCATCTCTTAAAATTTATGATGATTACACCCACAACACATTGGTTAAACATCCCAATCAAATATTGTCTACCTTACGGCCTAAAATAAATTTCATTTAAAATTTGCTTAATATAAACTTTTTGTGGGCGACCAAGAGGTAACTCCAATGTGTACTTAGACTTTTGATGGTGTATTTCCCATAAACGGTCAGATGCAGAAAGCATTCCTTCATTATAGAGACGACAGAAAATGCACCAACTGCATGAAAAGTACAATTTTTTTAAAAATTGACATCGTTCAACATTTGATATGAGACAATTATTATTACTTTAATAAACCGTAATCGTGTGCATAACCGAAATACGAACAACGCATAATAGTTTCAATACACACGTTTCATGCCAATGAAAGATCCTTTATACACGTATTCAATGAATCTCAGTAATAAATAGGACTCATTTCACTAAAACCACCAACCTAACTCAGCACCAAGTTGGTGTGTGACTAAACATCACAATTACCTATACAATTTCAAAATGTTTTAATCACCTTTTGCAATAAAGTCAAAATTCATTATCACAGTATTTCAATTTTACTATACGAAATTTGGTTAACAAGGAAAAATCATCTGATTCATTCTAATGTACTGAACAGAACGCTTCTTTATAATAAAAGAAATTGCCTAATGTTACAAAATAAGCTAAAGAAGCATTATCAAGCAAAAGGGTTTATTTCTAGTATTAAAAGAATTAAATGATCGGTTTTTAAGAAGTTAAGCTTACACGTAGAAGTTTGAGAGCATGTTCAATCACATATATGGTAGCAAGTCTAATGAATCGAACCAGATTGCTGTTACGTCGCTCTTTTTCTCTGACAAATTCCATTTGCATTAACCACAATTCACACAAAGGCAGACGGCATCCAGAAGCCGGCACTGACAAGTCGTCGCGTGCATTCATGTCAACGCCACCTATAAATGCAAAAAACGAAAAGAAATAGTTTCCATTTTTGTGGCAAGTTAAATTTAATTTTAAAATTCACATATCAGGCATTGGTTTTACAGTCAAGGAAAAATTATGCATTATGTAATGGCTGAAGTCATTCAAGTTCGCATGATAACAGTGTGGCAAACAAACCCCGGTAATCACCTGAAACTTAAGAGAAAAGAGATAGTGTACGTCAAAAAGCTTAAATTTTTAGCATGTCATGCCATTTCATAGGCACCTAAACATTGGTTTATGGTTCTTCAAAAGATGCTTACTTAAGAAAGCGTTTCGCAATGCACCAACTCTACCAACAACACTTATTGTGCTATTTTTTGCTGGTATGTCAGAAATCTCTTGCTCTTCACCACCTCCATCTTCATCTTCGTCTTCATCACCATCAAGAACGAAAACAGCCCCATCACTGCCACTTGACTTAGAGTTGGGAACACCAGCTGCATTTAATGCCTGTTCAGATTCGCCGGAATATTTTGTGTCTCGCTCATTTTCCAACGATGGTGTCTTGTTCATACTGTTAACCAGGCAAGAACCGGCTTGCGACGTCAGTGCAGTAGTTGTTTTCTTATCTTTATCCCTCTTTTTCTTTTTAATATTAGTCACCGATGCCAGACTATCATCAGTTGAAGCTGTCACAGTCTGAGACTCTACTGACTCGGCTTTTATTTCACTAACTGAAGATGTTTGTTCAACAGAAATTAGACCCTTATTTCTGTGCCCGTCATTATCAATACTAAAATTAGCAGGAACACTATAATTAGATCTGTCTGTTATAGTAGTTACACGCGCATTTACAGGCGCCGACTGATGTTGCTCAAAGTAAGCAGTTGAAAATGGCACGCCATCTTTGCCTGCTTCTGCTGCAGCTTCGGCATAATTGTAATAATTCGAATATAAATTAGATGCACCGTTAGAGAATTGTGACGCATTCTGACTAATTCCACCAGCACCAATTGTCATCGGAGGTGGAAGAATACCTGATGTCTCTAACTGGTGTAGCACCCAAGTCACAGGGTTTTCTGAGAAGTTTTTTGGTCTTTTGTACATTTCCAACCAAGTCCGCATTATTAATTCTACTTTCTCCTGAAGAAAAAGCAAAACGATATCAAAATGTAATGCATTAAAATTTGGCATATTTATAAAATATAATTCTTCAACTTACACGAAATAGGAGTTAGGAAACACTAAGCTAGGAGTTTAATGTATGAACGCATCGTAATGCAATAATAGTAGACCTACTATGAGAATTGCTATAAGTAACAGACAGTAAATCTTACGAATTTAGTTAAAATTTTTAAGTAATATATTAATGCTAATTTATAATGAAATATACAAATCTATTTGATCAGATAAATAGGAGTAATGGTTCAAGTAAAAAGCATAACTAAATACCTTGCATAAATTGACGTGAATACTAAATTAAAATTTAAATAAATTTATATTTTGCTAACCTAACATATTTTTTGGATGAACGTAGGATTCAACATAGTTGGATCGTAAGAATAAGCCAGTTAAAACGTATATAAATTGGTCAAATAATACTGGCCTATGTCGTCTTGCCTAAAATTGGAATCTGCCATAAAGGTGTGTGTAGAGGTGTAGATCACCTCACCTTCTGTGTATTTTAGCTAAATATCTCCATCGAATTTAGAGTCTACTCTTCATGAATAACTTTCCGTAAACAACTTCTGCAAATTTGAAATTATTACTTTTTGCTCTAAAAAATTATCTTTACTACTAGTTGTATTAATATTACAATTCTATTTTTCTCGTGGTTATATAGCAGAGAAACATCAGTTATTAAGGGCTGCAGTGTTGCTCTCAATGATGATGATGATGATGATGATGGTGATGATGATGATGATGATGATGATGTTGATGTTGATGATTTTGCATGATAGACATGATGATGATGATGATGATGATGATGATGATGATGATGATGATGATGATGATGATGATGATGATGATGATGATGATGATGATGATGATGATGATGATGATGATGATGAGAAAAATGACAACTCGAATCCCCAATATCATTAATTTGATATGCTTTTAATAAACTGCAAAGCATTCGACTCACGCGACAGCCTTTATTTTAATTATTAGACGTCAATAAATGTATACAAAATTATCTCACCTGAAGACTAGGTGGATCATCCAGTTCACGCGCTTGACTACACCCAGCGTACAGAGCAGCTACACCCTCTGAGATAAGCAGGCGCTGAGTGCCAGACATATATTCTGCCCCAGACACGCCAACAAAATTGGCTAGACCACCACTACCTCCTAACGACCACATAGCAAACCCAGTTTCAGAAGAAGCAGTTTCGTTGCCAGCTGAAACAGTACCATTGCCAGGTTGAGCATAGTTCAGAGACAAGCTGTGTCCAGATTGCATCAACAGTCCTGCTTCACCGGAGCCCAAGCTAAGGACGGAATTGGCAAAATTCGGTGGAGCAGCAGGTCCTGATGCCACAGACGCAGATATCATCGAATTTTGAGTAAAACTTAATTCATTTCCAGCTACTCCCAAACCGAAAGACGGAGCCCCGGCACCACCATTAGTCGTCGAGGACTCAATATTTCCCGAAGCACTACGCTGGCGACTAAAGTAGACTTGTGATAAATCGTGAGGGACTGACATTAGTGCGGTTGTCTGCTGGGAGATGGCAACGCCAGGTCGAAATCTATTAAAAGCGGGTATACTCACAACGCCAGGACAATCCAACGGAAGCATCAGCCCAAGAGGAGATTGCTCGAAGAGGCCAAAGTCTAGGAGATGTCTAACTCGTGCACAAGAAAGTCGGAGACGCATGCCCAACGGAATAGAATCTAAATGTACAACAGCAAGAGGCGTATCAGCTAGTCCAGCAGCTGATGGCAAAGCTTGATAGGTTGCTAAATAAAGATATTAAGACGAAAATAGAATGCATAATTAGGAGAGGCATGAGTTTTTATACCATTATGACACAACGAATACCATTTTTCGAATGAAATGCATACACAAGTTTATCCATAGTCATAGTGAACAAGCATTAGATTTATCATTCATAGTGAGAGATATGTTAATAAAAATAACACAAATCCACTTCAGTTATCTATTATTTGCAAAAAATACACATTTTGAATAAAACTCTACCTATTGGATGACACATCTGTACTTATTTAACACACCAGTTAGAAAACTGGCTTTTGTTCAAATTTGATATGATTATTTACGTAATAAAATACATGACCCTCGAAAATAACTTACAGGGTTGCGCCGTACAACTGTCCATATCTTTTTTACTATGGTCTGATTCCTCGTGAACAGCTGTTTCACATTTTTGCGACGTCTTCTTTTTGTTTGAAGGCCGAGTAGAAACACCGCCAGTAGATGAACCAGCAGCTAGGACCGCACTAGAGGCTGCCGCAGAAGCAAGCGCATGGATATTGTTTAATTGACCAACACATATACGCATGGCTTCTAACGATGACCACAGATCATATTCATTTAGTATAGTGAACTCACGCTTCACGAGACCCGATGATCCTCCACTACTCCCAAGCATAGTCAAAGTGATTGCTTTAGCGCTGACTTTCTTATTCCAATAAGCTGGGATGATCTAAAAGTCAAGATAAACCGTTTCATAATTTCTAGACTTAAACAAGTAGATACTGCTTGTGGCGGAGAACTAATATATATGCAATTGTGTTATTGTGCACCTAGAAACAAATTCGTTCAAATATGACCAGAAGGATAAACCAAAGACAGCATCAATAGAACGTATAATTTTGGGCACATCCGTTTCGTGCTTAGTGGCGAATCATGAGTAGGAACAAGTATTACGCCCTTTACCAACTATACATTTGGGTGAAGAATGGGGGGAAATAAGACGGTACATTATCCTACACTAATGTGTAAACCTGTAGTAGTGAAACTACCTCCATATAGTCTTCAACAACGCGACTTAAAAGCCAACGCACAATATATCTACCTATGAGATGACACGTCTGTACTTATTTAACAAACCAGTTAGAAAACTGGCTTTAGTTCGAATTTGATAAAATTATTTACGTAATAAAATATATGACCTTCGAAAATAACTTACAAGGTTGCGCCGAACAACTGTCAATACCTTTTTAACTTTGGTCTGATTCCACGTGAACAGCTGTTTCACATTTTTGCGACGTCTTCTTTTTGTTTATATATATATATATATATTTATATATATATATATATATATATATATATATATATACACCAAGTCTGTTAAGGGTACCAACATTGGATATTTTATCAGTACCCGATACCAAAATTATGGTACCGAAGAAACATTTGGTACAAATGTTATGGTTGTCGAGTCACGAATTATTACCAACAATGGATTTCAATGTATGTTAAAGTTCACAAAATTGAGAATTACAACTTTTTCTGAACACAAATTACTCCAGAAAATCCATACACTCTGGCCATGTTGTAGTAGCACTTACACTCGGTTAATGTACTAAACAGAGCAACATAGTTTAAACTTATGTTAACACATTACCGCTATAAGCATTTAGAGATACATAAAAAATTTTACATAGAGTAAATCAATCGAAGTCTTTTCAATAACATAAAAACCAACTAAGAATCAATATTTCTTAAAAATGATATAAATATAGAATAATAAATTCTTCAGATTTAATGTGTATACCTTTGAGCCTTTATTGTAGGCTAGGAAAAGCGCATTGGCCAGCCTCTCCGTGTCAGGAGGACCCAGTACAAAGTGGTCTAACAGTTCGAGCACAAATTCAATGCATAAATCGTTGCCACGCACAATTTTAACCGCCAAATATGCATCAACCTAAAATTTATATGTACAGAGACAGGCAATGAATAAGCAAATATAACCGACAAAAAATTTTCATCATACATAAAAAATATTGTATTTGTTTACTTATACGAGCACAACAGCTGTTCATTGAATTGTGTAAATAGGATTGGCCGATTACTAAATAAGTAAATCCAAGAGTATTTCATATCAAAAATAACTAAAAAAAACATTTCCACAAAAGCTGAAAACATAGTTTATACAAATCACACTCTAAACTAGCCAAATTTCCATGTTTCTCAAAACAAGGAATGAAAGTGATACGTATAGCGGAACCTGTCAGTTGCAACGTCTATAATATACCCTGATGAATAGTTTGTGTATGTGTATGTGAGTGCGCGTGTTTGTACCTGCATGTGCCTTTCTCGCTTCCAATACGTATGTATTTAATCCAACTCAATCTCCCTAGCTCTTGAAAATTGATTATATATAGATATTGTATCATCATTAAATACAGAAATACAACCGTGTTTAATAGATTATTCTGCAATGCAACATGACATCGAGAAAAGTAAAAAATAAAATTAAACTAATGGTAAATATTTAAATAATAATAGAAAACACGAATGTTTAATGAAGGAAAGGATCCACTTCAGATGTATACATGATTTCCAGCGCTATAGCAGGATTTTAAACATAGACTGGTGATCAAAAGCGAATAATTAGATACAGCTATCGAACCATTGCGGGACCCGTGATATATTCCCCAGTCCAGAGCAGAGAAAAATCATCGCTTGCTTACCAGAACGTGATCAATCTCAGTATAATAACATGTCATCACCCCATCTGCATGGTCTACGTCACAAAAAAGCTTTGGAAGGTTTCTTCGGTATTGAAATGTACCATTATAGTTAACTGCATTAATTGAGAGGTTTAAAACATTGTCACAAGTATTTGTGGGCAGGGTCAAACTTGAGGTTGAAATCGCCGCCTACGAGCGGTCCAGAGGCAAATTCTGGTAACTTTTCGAAGCACCAATTATTATCATTTGAATGATTGGTGCGCAGTGCGAGCTTCATGTGTTGACTCTCCGCGATTTGCGTTCACGGGTTGTTGCTTTTCAATATTAGTTTGGCAAAGATCCGATTGATTCCCATTTCCAAGTAAGCATCGATAGCGTCTTCGTTTTGGCTGAGTGCGGATTCGTCTTTTTCTTCCGAAGATTTCAACATCTTTCCTACTAAACAATGGAAATGGGATACGAAGATTAGATTGATCACGCCGCATTGGTTCTTCACAGACCAAGATACACTATGGGAAAATAGTATAATGAAAATCCTTTAAAGCACTTTGCAAGAGACCTGCATCTCCATTTATGTACACACTCGCAAATGGTGTAAGTCAGCAAGTTATATAACAAAGAATAATGCATAGAAATAATTCAGTCTATATGCATTCAGTTAAAAGATATGCAAAGACATATTGTAAAACATATCCTGCTTGGATAAGAGATCTTGGATTTGGCATTTGTAAACGTTTTGACAGATTGCATTACAAACTCCCATGTTAGCAGGAAGAAAAACGTAGCAATTAAGAATGATTAAAGAAATATCGATTGGGCCTTTAAAATTAATAAAACATGTAATCATAATGACAATGCAGGAAAAGATTCATCTTCACAATAAAACTGCAACATTAACGCACCTGTGACAAATTGACAACGTGTATCTTCAACAGTTCTGAAAATGCCTCCCAGTTCCATTTTAACGATTCTTCATCAAAGTCGACAGTAGCCAACTCATTCATAGCTAATTGCGGATTATTACTCGATGTAGTCTGAAGAGGCAAAAGCAAAGACGAAAATAAAATATATAGCATGAGATAAAAACAAAGACGAAAATAAAATATATAGCATGAAAGAAAAGATAATTTAAACACGACCATATTCGTTAAAAAAACATCACATTCGAAGGGACCTATTTTATATCGCTTTCAAATTAAATTTTCAAATTGCCACTCAATTACTGTTTAATCGTATTGCCACTCAGGATGTTAATAAAAGACATACACAACGCCAACTGAAACTTTAGGTCGAAAAAGATACTCAATAGCTACCACTCCAAATAAAGACCAACCAAAAAAATAAATTGGTATAAAGCTGAAAAAGGCGTGCAATAGGCAGATTCTGCATCAAATATCAAGGGTTCAGATACGGTGTGTGACAATTCTGGCTCATACAAGTAATGTTATATCGACAATATACATATCACATATTATTTTTAGCGTAACCATTCTTATGCATCCTAACCAGAACCCATTTTCTTCGAAGTATATCACTCTATCCAGTGCGCCACTCAGCCTCATGCTACACACAATTTTCAATTCTATACTAATTTTTTGTTTAGCTTTTCGTTCAGGTTGTGCCTATGTCGCAAATTTTCCGTCCTAAATTTCCAATTAGCCAGTCCCAATCAATCATTATAGAACAGATGCCGTGCTACCTAGTGAAGCGGTACTGAATTGAATAATTATAGAATTAAACAATCGTTGATTACGAGTGTTGCGATAGCAATTACATAAATCAAGACAGCAAGCTTGATATAAACTCCAATTCCATTATATATATATATATATATATATATATATATATATATATATATATATATAATATATATATATATATATAAACATATCCGCGTATAAAGTGCCAAGAAATTCATCCAGAAGACCGGTATCGCTTATATTGAAAACTCTTCAATCTATCCAATGCGCCAAGCTGCCACACACTACACGTAGCGTTGTCTGTTTCACAATGACAGATCTTATCTAAATAGATGCCAAATAGACTCTATATGAAGGAGTAGTCAAGCAATAAAATTTTTTTTATACAACTGAAAGTTTTGTGTGACAGGGTGGCGCAATGAATAGGCATAAACTACGAAGCAAATGTGCCACGGTTTGAGCAACGTCCACGGAAAAATATTAGACAGTGTATGGAGAACATTGATGAGGTCGCAATGAAAACTAATTGCTTTGGCTACCTTAAAGATATATATATATATATATATATATATATATATATATATATATATATATGTATGTATGTATATATATATATAAAGAGAAAGATTAAATTATTATCGCCACTTGCACAATCAATGACCGTTTGTCTATAAAAAATATTTCCTTTCTCACGCAAAATAAACAATTTGCTATAAAGTGCTACCCATAAACCATATTGCCAACGAGAATAGTTTAGCAATTTTATAGAATGTTTTTGGCCAATCAAACTAGACTTGAAAATAAACAATACAACAAGGATTAAAAATTGGCATATGCATAAAAATAACCCATTCGGTGTGTGATGGCACATTCTTCTTGCTTTTGTGACAAATTTCAACATTTATCATTTTGTCCAGGGTGTCTAATGAATTTAAATAGTTTAATTTAAGAACTGAAGAAAAAAATTGAGCCGGTTATGAATTTAATCAACAAACTGTCCCTTGTAAATGTTAAAACAGTATTTTTGCAGGAAATATAAATGAACGTAAAAATCAAGCCATACAAGTTCATGGTCATAAACTAAACTAACCTTGTCTGATCCAGGCGTGGTCTTTTTCTTCTCCAATGATGCGTGCCTATTGTTGCCTGAACCCAATGAAATCCATGCGTTAGTGACCTGGTAAAATCAAAATTCATCAATACGAAATTCACTTAAACTCATGTGATAAATTTAACAAGAAAGCTTGAAAAATTGTCTTTTATCATATTTCGGTTATTTTGCTTGTTTTACTTGCCAATCAATGTACTTGCCAAAATAAAGTGGCTTATCATAAAAAATATTGTAGTCAATTAATTTTAAATAAAATAAACCTGCAGAAGCTCTTAAATTAAGGAAACGAATAGTAATAGTTATAAGAAATAACTCTCATCATAATTTTAATAAAGTATGCTAACTTTAAGTAGAAACTAATGCCATTTTTAGGCAAACGCGATATTGTCGTTGGTCCAGCCCCACAATCAATGATGTCGGAAGTATATAATTGATAACCAGTTAACTATACGATCATGGCGATCTGAGCATATCGATTTTACATTAACGTGATGTTCGGTAACTGCTGGCAAATCATAATGCAAAAAAACACGCTTTAAGTCTCCAGAGTAGTTGGCTCGACGCTACAGCGGACATACGGCCTAATAAATTAGGTTTTAGATCAAAACTTTCAATAATGAAAAGATATATTATGGGTCAATTTTGTTTGGTGGAGAAAATTAGGCTTCGGATAAGGAAGTTGTTCTGGTGGTAGCCATGGATACGGCTGATTAACTTCATATGCCACGTTCATAATTACATTTTAAAAATGCAAAACTGAATCCTAAATCAAAAGAATTATAATGTTTACCATTTTCAAAATAAAGTTCAGCCATTTATTATGATTATAACAGCAACAGCATAATGCTCGTATCATATAAAATAGTAATCATCAATAATGCGTATTATGCAAAAACCTCAAAATATCAATAGGCCTACACATACCTGCCTCGTGACCCAAGCATAACCGAACGGTGCTTGTTCACAGCTTAGCATATGGCGTAAGGTAATCATATGTGCCTCTTTCAAATGCTCCATCATTTCGAGGCCCCGCGGTTGTCGTCGCCAAATACTGGGTCTGTAATGCTGCAACAGCGACACAAGAACCGCGCTAACCAAATCAGCAGCTGCTGCTGACGCTGCGGCTATCTGATTATCACATTCTGAAGATACACTTGTAACACCAGTTCTAATGGAACTTGAACTTGTACTATGCTCAATGTCAACATTAAATGCAGAGCCGGTCTTAGCATTATTTGCGGTTGTAGACAAATTAGGACATGATCTTGCCAAGTGTGCCGTGTCAATCAAGTGACGCAAGGAACGTAGCATTTCTTCACCCAGATTTGTACAGGACGCAGAACTTAATGATGACGCCGTGCCATCGTTATTAGGCGTCTGAACTGTAGTATAACATCGTAGTAGATTGGAAATGGCGCCAGCATGGCGCTCAATTTGACCAATTATTATCTCAAATATACGAGACACTGATAGCTGTTAAATATGTGCAAGGACAGACAAATGGGAAGAATTACTCAAATCAGAAGTCAAACATTTAATGTAATTTATTGTTCAATTTTCATCATCATAACCATTATCATCATCAGAATATAAAAGCTGATAACAAACATCTACATAACCACGAAAGAATAAAAAATATTACGAAAATATATACCTACTATAATAAAAATTCTGTAAAAATGTAACAAATAATTTCTGAATTAGTGAATCAATCTAAGATCTGGCGATCAGCATAATTAATGGGACATTATTTTCTAGTCTAACGGACAGTACTCGGTGACGCATCAATAAAAACTTCAACGACGTATACGTAATATTTACATATAGGTGTGGCTATAGCGACTAATCCAACAGTAGAACGGGGCCAACTATCTTAACAACTGATTCACATACTCTTAAATCAATCTTATCACCACCTAGCAGATATATGCAGATATATATATAGAAAAACCTGCCAACTAAATACCACTTCCGCAGGTGACATAGAGTATGTTCCGTACTCACATATGAGCATTAGCTAGTTATAATTTTAGATCGAAAGATCTCACAAAGGCTCCGCCCTAAGGAAAGGCTAACCATAACATAAGTTGGTATATAACTGAAAATTGCATGCAATGTGTGGCAGAGGTGGCGCAATGGATGAGAAGAAAATGTGCGTCCGTTCAAATATTTCCATAATAGTAAAGAACCCTATCTACTTTGAGAATTGCCATTGCTACCATACGCAATACCTAGTTTACGCTATATATATATATATATATATATATATATATATATATATATATATATATATATATATATATATAAACAGAATATTAATTGATTCATGATTATCGCTTAGTACCTAGTTTCTTAACCAGTTAAATTAATACAGCCCTTATTTCATGGAAAATGTGGTGTTCTGAATACCTGTGTAGGTTGTGATAACATTGATGTTATGTGCTGGGGTTGCAGAGCAGCGTTTGTGGCTGATTGGTGATGAGCATGCTGAACAATTTGAAGATTATGTGAGCCGGTTGAAAGCTGTTGGTAGGCTAGTTGACTCGATTGTCCTGGCTGAAGAGCCGCAGTAGCCAAACCCAAATGTTGTAATTGTGTCGAAAGCCCTGAGTGCTACATATTAGGAGCAAAAATGAAAATTATATTTAAATCAAGCACTATATACAACTGATAGTGAAACAAAAAAGGGGCATTCTAGAAATCTTAATGAACCACGTCAATTCAGACTGATTTATCGAACCAAATTAGAGACAGCGCAATGGAAGCTAAACCAATCGAAATGCAAGTCAAATAAATAGGATAACAACACTTAACACCGTTCCGAAAATTTAATTAAGAGTTTCAGCTCTCAAACAAAACTTAGCTATCTGCGAAGCAGTACTGTTAAAAGACTTTATTGACAATAGTAATCATTTCAGTATTATACCGTGGAAAAAAATACATAATTATCAAAACAAATTAAGCATTGTAAAATGTAGAAAAGGCAATACATTTAGACCGGTTTCATCCTTATTGGGAACTTTTGATTTACTGCCAAAATATGGCACAAACAGTACCTAAAAAGGTCATAATAAGGACGAAACATGTCTACTGGATGAATTACCATTTCTTCATTAGAAAATGTTTAATTTGTACTGACAAATTTATGTTTATAATGAGACCGGTGCTTATAAAAAGATGCAATCATGATTTAAATAAATGTTATCGCCGCCCGTTATTTTATTGAATGTTTTATGACTTTTGCTATCATTAACAGTTTCGTTAACTTTGAATTTCCTCGGGTCTGTTTCGCAAATAAGGTGGAACAAACATCGGACAAAACCAAATGCGAACGCTTCTTCCAGGTATTCGGCCTTTCTGGTCATAAAGGATTCCTGATCGACATTTAGGCTGTGCTTATTTTGACGTTTTACAATTAAACGGGTATTGTTATGAGACGAGGTAGCAGGAATCAAGTGCGTAGTGTCGAGAACCTTCATATATTTTAAGAGATTCAATGACTATTCATACAGGAGCCCACAATACTACGTACAGTAGTAACTTCATTGTGCCTAGTAGACTTCATTTGCGTCCAAAGTAAATTCGAATTTTCACCATTAATACCAGTTAACTTTAAGTTTAGAATACTTTCATAGTTTTCCGTAAAGACTGCTGTTCGAATTTGCTTGCACCTACTTGAGGTTTATTCCAATTTTTTCCGGAGAACTCGAATGAAAATTCACGACGGATAAGTGCACGGTCCGAGTCGACATACGTGTTGCAAAACGAACAAAAATTCTAGATGCAACCACGGCATCTATATTCCGGGAAGCTATCATACAATCGTTCACCATTATCGTTGCACAAAGCGTATAAAGTGTATTTTACACCTAAATGAATTTTTGTGTTACATAAGCACCCAACTTGAGCATTTATGTCAGCCATAACCAAGATTATTTCTGACCTTATTGCTCTACTTAGTAAAAAGCGTCCTTGCAGTCGTCTGTGCTGCAACCGGTAAGATCATATGCTAATACAAAGAAAAGGCAATGGTGTTAGTAGTCGTCTTTAAGCGTGCCGTATAAAATCGGCTATTTAAAATTATCTATTTAATTAAGCATGCTTCAGCTCGTGTGCTAAGATTAATACCGTCGTCCGATTTAACGGCTTGAGAAAGCTCCGTGGAAACAAAAGTAAGAAGCCAATAAAGCGTAGATAATGATTATGTTCTCGGTTCTGTAATGCTCGTAGAATCCTGTATTCTGGTTTAAGATACGCAATATATATCGATTTATAATTTATCCAACGTACACGCAAGAGCTTCGTGTTGTCCAGTTTATATTGTTGTTGGCACATTAATCTCGCTGGCATTAAAACCTAACCTAAGTTTAATGAATAGTAGTTTGCTTGAACTATTTGCGATATTTGGAAATCAGATATTGGACTCAGTGATATGATCAGCATCCACCATACGCATAGCATCTAAAAGATCTGTAATACTAAATGAGGAAGAGAAAAGGGAAGGAAAACAGGCAGAATCGAAGGTGAGGGTAGCGGCAGTAACCTGATTTTGTTTATCCACTGTTCACAACTCAGCAGATAAGATCAAAGTTTTAACCTGGGTGATGGCCGATTTAGTATTAATTCATTATAAGTCGCATTTGTCGGTTACACGCGGACTTTAAAATAACACAAAACCACCCATTCCTAGTAAGGATGTTATGTATTCAGACTTCCGTTTGTTAATTAGGCTAACTAAATAGTAGAGTTAAAATAAGTTATTGAATTTAATTACAGGTTAATAAGCGGAATTCAGTAGTCCCAAGTAAGTTTGGACAAAAATCTACAATGTCACGTTTTGTTATCTTAGTCCCAAACTCTAGCATAAAGCACATGGTTTGAGACAGTTTTATTTGTTTCAATGTCTAAATAAAATAATTCTCACAATATTCTGCGACCAATTTTTAAACACGTGAAATTCGAAATTAAATTATTATTATTACTAATCTATCAAGATTCGCATTAGGCACTCCAACGCACAAAAATATACATCCTATATCCAATCAACCACTTACCGACTGTGTCTGCATTAGTTGTCTTTGCTGCTGAAGTGATAGATTCTGTTGCTGCTGTTGTTGTTGCCAACGATCCAAAGTAGCAGATCCTGTTCCTCGTGCCTAAAAACGTTTCAAACAAGAGGTCTCTTGAACGTTTGGTATAGCTTCACATATGCTAGATGGAATTTCACGAAAGCAAAAGATAAGTAGGATTGTTGAAGCTTAGTTTGTATGGCAACTTCATACAAAAAGAGTGGTATGGTGAAGTCGGCTATCAGTCGCAAATTTCTGAAGATTACAGTAGGCCTGTTGTAGTGTGGCAATGACGGCAATCTTGGTCATCCTTACAGAAGGACATTAGTCAATGGATCCAATTTCCGCATAGATTTCGTCAGTCTCTTGGGAAGTGAAGGTATGGTGCGATATAATAAAGTTCCTAATATCGCGTCTAATAGTGCCCGTCCACAAGAGCTACGGTCTGCTATGTTTTATATTAACGACAACCATTAAAATCTAATATGTAGTCAGCCCAACAGGATACAAACTAAGCCTCCTTAAAAAGTATTCCACTAACACAGTCCGTGTTCCGCAACCGGTTATGACAGGAATGACATGGCAAAAAGCGATCAAATATAAAATTATTAACCCGTAAAAATTGCTTTAAAATAATACATCCAGTGCTTTGTTGAGTCAAACTTGGCATTGGTTCACAAATAAGGCCAAGCCGTAATTAACTACATTTTAACGCAAAGACCACTAAGGAAAAATCGCAAAACATAATGTGCTTATTTAAAGGTATATATTTGTTACAGATCATTAAGCAAAGAAACTAGTTCAAAGTTAAAGGAGCATATTTTTCTTCGAACATGCTTTTTGACGTAGTAAAGGAAAACGACATACTTGTTGCTGCTGCAAAAGTTGTCTGGCAGCAATGGCTGCCGCAGCAGCATTTCCAACCGTTGATGACGCCACACTAGATTCTGTAGAAAGGTTTATCTGAGCTGCAGCAGCTGCGGCTTGTGCGGCAACTGCAGCTTGTGCAGCTAGCGAATTAGGAACCCCGCGTTGTTGTGCGACTGCACTAGCTCCATTTGGCAAATTGGATTGTGGGAAAGATGAAAACTGTTGTTGCTGACTAGGTGTCTGTAGGGATAGAGCTAGCGCTCCAGCTCCAGCACTTGTAGAGCCAGTTTGTTGTCGATTAGTCAGACTACTGGCTGCAAAGCCTGGAATTGAACGTCCAAATTCTTCATAAACTGACATATCATAGGAGCCACTCAACTGAAAATTATTAGATGAAGTACAACAAATTGTGATTGCAATTTTTCGGTAAGCTACAAAATCTAAATTTAAAAATTTATAAGACTTGCGAATATGCTTCTCCAAAGAAACAGCACACAAGTTACACCACTTGCAAAAAATACTTCGGATGCAGGATTACCTTAAAAAGTAATAGAATAATCAAAAACATAGTAGGACAAAAGCGCATGAAGCCAAGTTGATTGAAAATAAGTATAAAATTAGAAATATATTGCACTGCACATTAGGCTGTCTACTTCCTAATCAAGTTGAAAGGCTGGCACCATTGATCAGGTCAGATTTTTACGAAATTCCTTATCTAGAGAGTAATCTATTGGACTTGAGAGCCAAATTAATAAATCATATCGGCATAGCGTATAATTAGAATCTAACCAAACAACTAACTAAAATTGATGTAAACGGACAGCACTTTGCGACCAGAGAATATAACAAATGACATGTTTGTTGAAGTTATCAAGTAAAATACTTATTATGGTATAAACAAATGGTAGGAACACTTCTGAAATTATATTAAGATTAGTGTTTAGTAAAATTATTAAATAACAGGACAATTTTTAAAATCTACGTTTATGTTAATTAAATTTATAAATAAAATAGTTTTTAATAAGAATAAACACTTCTATAATCCTGTTCACTTATAATCGGCTATTTTTCCTCCGACTCACACTTGATTACTTTATTAAGACGTCTTGATCTTCAAAAAGCAACTTTATTCTACTAACTAGTTTTAATATCGCCTCTGCGTCAATCCGTGGTGGTGCTCTTAGTTATTCATGGACAATAACGAGTATGGCACTGAAGATGTCTAACAATCCACAAAACTTAACATAGGGAAACCACATTTTCAAAGAATACAATTACACGGAAAAAGCAAACTTACTGTAGGTCTTAGCGACTCTGGCATTGAGGCCACTCCAGGCGGCAGTTGAGTCAACGCAGCTTCTACAAATCGCCGAGGTCCCAAATCCTGGCGCAATTTTATATCCGCTTCCAGTTTAAGCTCAATATCCTTTACAGCTTTCTCTGCAACCGATTTTTGCATGTAGGCAAGGCAGGCTGGGAGAAGACAGGCAACTAGTTGATTAGTAAGTCGGCCTAATGCCTCCTTCTCACTGGCTGACGCTGTTGGTATTTCAGCCAAAAATGCGTTCTTTAATTTTGCTGTCAATCCAACGCAAAGAATCTCGCGAGCTATACACGCAATAAGTACACAAACAGTATAAATATGGGATAAACATTAACGCGGCTCTGATCAGTAATGAGTGAAAATAAGCGTAAATAGATCTGAACGAACAAGATTTCTGAATTCACTTAAATTTTCTATGTTGTCCTAACAATATTTTTGCCCCGATAAAGGCGCAAGAAAAACATGCAACAAAACATAAGCCAATGAATAAAATGTATGAAATCCAATGGGACAATACCAAAGAGAATACTAATGACTGAAAATTTCTTTTGGAGCGGCGCATCAACTATCGGGCAGAGAGTACACTACTACAGATATTTAGGTCAAATCTTTCAAAGCGTATCGACGAAGAAAACCACGATTTTAACTCGCTGCACAAGAAACTACATGCCATTTCTAAAACACTGAGAAATGCTATTGTTTGTTTGTGCTAGAGAAGAACAGGTACTAGACAGCAAATGCTTAAAACACAATTTTGCGGGTGCACAAACATAAGTCGTATTATAATTATTATTATTATTTCATTCTAGCATAGTGTGTCTTATATGCAAGTAGAGAAAGCAGCTTACCCGTGATTAGTGATACACCTGCGGCAATATGTCGGACCATCAACACCGCAGCGTACAACAATCGTGTTGCATCAGCATCCAGCGCAAAGTCTTTGCGTACCACCGCCAGTACAGTGGGTATGGCTATTCGACCACATCTTTCATAGATTGGCTTGGTTAACTCAACGATGGTGTCGTAGACTACCATAGGAGCACATTGACGCAAACGGGGATAGGTATTCAATAGTGCCTAAAAAAATTGTAAAAATTCCGACGGTTTGTAGTAAGAAAAAACAATAAATAAAATGTATTACTTTTAAACTTGAGTATCGTTGCACGGCGATATATCATAGACGTCAGAGTTACATTACGCTTTTTGGTTTTTGCCTCTCAAATTATACAAAACGATTACGATGTTGCCTTGCCAAAGTAACACATGGATTGATAGGATAATATCCGTCCATCAAAAATACAATAAATCACTGTCGACGTATCTCTTACCTTAGCTTCATAGATCGCCGCGCTTAAAGCACAACTTGCGTTTGAACTGCTGCCAACCGGGACTCCAGAGTCAACAACACCAGTGCCGGAACCTGTCCCACCGGCTGGATTAGAAGCAGAGCCACTGGCTGATAAATAAAACGAAATAAAATTAGCAAAATTAAGATATAACATGTATGCTGACGGTATAAACAAAACCAGACATTAACATTTATATTGAATGCCTTCGAAATGGCATCAATTCCTGATTTCTAAACAAATAATAAAGCATCTGTTACTATGACTAATGCAGATAATGCTACCAATCCTTCGATTTAAAAGCTATATAGTAGATTTAAACGAGCATTGGTTGCGCAGACGGTGATAACAATTACTAGTTATAAATACATATACACACCTGACTCATTATGCGCATATATTTTTCAGTATAAACTAACTATTGTATGGTATGGAAAAGTCAATTCATCCAGTAGACCGGTTTCGTCCTTATTTGGAACTCATCACGTACTTTCCAGAATTTGCCGCGAACAAGGCTCGAACGTAGGCACGTCTGCTTCGAAATCTGGTGCTCTAACCACTGAGCCACCCTGCTGCACACAACACACAATTTTCAGTTATATGCCAACTAATTTTTCTTGGTTAGCCTTTCCTTTAGGTAGAGCCTTTATTCAATCCCTTGAATCCTTTCGAAGCAGTCATGAACAGGATCGAGTGTGCGACTGGCGGTAGTTTTGCTATATTGTTCGACGACTGGTCTAATACTACACGATCGGTGTTTTCTTCAAGCTCGCAAACTTGATTTAAAGAATAGTTACCACCACCCACGCAATCAATTATTGTTTAACTGTATTACCAGATTCAAGCCCTGTCCGCGGAAAATTCGGGACAGTGTGTGATGAGTTCCCAATGAGGACAAACCGATCTACTGGATGTATTTCCTTTTTCACACTATACAATAATTAGTTTATACTGACAAATGTATGTACATAATGGGTCAGGTTTTTATATCAAGATCGCAACCTTGATTAAAAGTAAATGTCACCAGCGCCAGCGCAACCAATGTTCGTTTAATTATATAATTTTCATTTCAATACCACGTCCCCATGTAACGTCATATCTGTTCATTAATGGTAGTTTCGGGATGGGTAGTTGGAACTTTAGGACTAAATGGATGCTATATAGGTTCTAAATAAAGGAAAGGCTAACCAAGAAACTTTGGTTAGTATATAACTGAAAATTGTGTGAAGTGTGCGGCACGGTGGTTCAGCTGTTAGAGCACCAGATTCTGTAGCAGACGTACCCAGGTTCGAGTCCTGTCCACGGCAAATTCTGGACAGCACGTGATCAGTTCCCAATAAGGACGCAACCGGTTTACTGGATGAATTTCCTTTTCCATACTATACAATAATTACATGATGGGTAAGGTTTTTTATAAAGTTGGCCACCTTGATTAAATGTAATATAGTAGATCTGTTCAGACAATGTTGTTGTCAATAATGGTATAGAGTACTATTTTTTATAATCAGACATAAAGAATTGTTCATCCTTAAATTTTAAAAAACTTATTAGTCTATTCAAATTAACAATGCAATCCCTTCATTGTGCAAAAATATCAGAAACTACATACAAATTGTGTATTAGATGTTGGGCACCTAGTAACAAATTAGTTCAAAATTGACCAGCATGAACAGAAGGTGTCTTTGGTTTTTCCTTCTGGTCACAACTGAACTAATTTGTTACAAGGAGCGCAACACCTAATACACATTTGCAAATATATTAGTTCTAAGGCAACTACGGTGAATGTATTCTATTATTCGTAATATCCGTCACCTGATCAGGTTGCACTTTGCCCTCAATAACCACGAGATGCTTCAACTGGAAAAATACTAGATCCCACAGCAAACAGGGCCAGTAAACAATCAAGTAACTTTGGCTTGTTGGAAGAGACTCTACTAGAACTGATTACACAGGTGGGCATTCTTTTTGAAATAATTATAACATTCTACTTAAAATGACTATTAAATTAAATTTAAGAATAAAAAATCAAAGTGGTGTGATGGATTCAACGAAATTTAAGTAATATAATAACAAGCTTACTAGCACCAACACCGCCAGGAGTTCCACCAGACTGATTGCCCCCAATACCTGCAGATGCTTGTGCCGTTTGATTCGATTGTGAGGCAACAGCAGCAGCTGCTGCATTCGCTGCAGTTGTCAACAGCATCAATATGTCAACAGAAAGGCAATCGTGAAGCATTTCATTATTCACCTACAAAAACAAGCACGAAAATGAGAAAGCAATGAAATTTCATAATTTAATAATGTCAGCAATATTGCGTGTGTTAAATGTTCAACGGAACTATGATAGTTATACGAGTTATATATTATAACATGCCAGTATAAACTACACATTGAATAAAGTAAAAAATAAAAGCAGACCGGTTTCGTCCTTGTCAGATTCTCATCAGTTACTGCTCAGAACTTTTGCTAAAGGGGCTAAAACCGGGACATATCTGCTTCACATGCAATTTGCAGTTGTATAAAAACATTTTATTGATCAGTCTTTCTTACAGGTGATGCTTATCTGTCATTGCTCTGGACTTAAAGTTCCAATTGGTCACCCGCGTTGATGTTATAAAGCAGATACAATGTCAGCTGGGCAGGTTACATTGAATTACAATAATCTGGAATGAAAGCGCAGATACTGAATTGGTAGGTTCTGCAATAAATGTGCCCCGGTTCGAGCTACGGCTGCGTGGAATTCTGGTGAGCGAGTGTCCAATAAGAACGAAACCGGTTTATTCGATGAACCGTATTTTCTACAATATGCAATGATTATTTAATACTAACATATATATATATATATATATATATATATATATATATATCATAAATTAATATCACTTTTCCATGTGGCATGGTACTTGTATAATAACAGATAGGCGAGTGGCCATTATGTCTAAAAAAATGCCAAATAGACTCTACCTAGAGAAAAGACTGGCTAAAACGTAAATTGAAATAAATAACAGATAATCACATGTATATCGCGGTTTGGATGGTGCAGTGGATAAGCTATTGGACACTGATGCAAATGTTCCCTGTTTCGAGACACGATCACGTAAATTTTTTATGATGCCTTTCTACTTAATGCACTGCATTGTTCAGTTAATGTTGAAATATATATATTATAAGAGAAAACACATTTAATAACGAAGTGGATAATGACCGGTCATTATATCTTATTGTTTTTAGTACACATTTTTATTATAATCCAACTGATTCATCGAAAAAGTGACAATAAATTTATTATTAAATTCGTAAAATTTGAATTTATTTAAAAAAAATTTAATCTCAAAACTCGGACTAATTTTGATTCAAGTACGACGCTGTCAGATGTGATTTATATAATTCAAACATTAAGATACCTTTATTCCGAAGAATTAGAGCTATCTTGACTAGGAGTTATCAAGCACATGTTTAAGAAACTCCAGTTGGTAAGAACTAAACCTTTTTTGAAGAAAAAGAAAAACTTTTCGTGTGATAAAACTACTTAAGTGTCCTCATTGACCGAACTGATATGAGAAACTTTAACAGCAGTGAAGAACCACTAGGATAGCACGATTGTTTTTAAAAGCATACAAACAACAAATACAAGTAAAAGTTACGTCTTCGTAGCGGAATTGTGTAGGTAGCGTGGCAGGTAAACCAATGCCTGCAGTGGCCGGTGCCACAGCCGCAGATGCAGAACCTGAAGATCCGCCGGCCGCCAACACAGCCTGACGACCTGCCATTGCAATAAGAGTGGCAGCAGCAGCTGCCGTTGTACTCGACGATGAACCAGTTGAACCTAGAGACGAGCCAGTGTCAAGAATGCCAGAGACACCGGTAGAATGTGCACCTGTTGCAATACATTAAAAAGAATGAAATTAATAAGGACAACTGTCAATAAGTCAACATTTTGAAACTATAATGAAATAGGTATGTATGTATGCATGTATGTATGCATTTATTTATTTATTTATGTATGTATGTATGTATGTATGTATGTATGTATGTATGTATGTATGTATATATGTATATGTGTGCGTGTATGTATGTATGTATGTGTATGTATGTATGTATGTATGTATGTATGTATGTATGTATGTATGTATGTATGTATGTATGTATGTATGTATGTATGTATGTATGTATGCATGTATGTATGTATGCGTGTATGTTTTTATGTATGTATGTATGTATGTATGCATGTATGTTTTTATGTATGTATGTATGTATGTATGGATGGATGGATGGATGTATGGATGTATGCATCTATGTATATACAATATATAAATATTATTTTATCAAAAAATGTTGCAGCATTGCAACATTTTCTGCATGAGCAGGTCATGTTGAGGCAAAAACTGACGCAAAATATTGTTGCCTTGAAAAAAATTGTGTGCGCAGGTAAGATTAGGGAACGGACAACCCCGTCCAGGTTTTACCGTAAGGCGTAGCAAAATTTGTTATCATATGTTATGTGGGCACTTATATTATGCTCATCCAACAAAATCTGGAGCGCTTTGCAGGGTAAACTTGGGAAAACCTCGGAATGTGTCCAAAAAGCCCGCCGTAACGTCTGTTTACAATGCCTATAAACACCAAAACTTGTCAATATGCCGCAATCACTGCGCAATAACGAGGAAATTACACCAAACCAATAAGCTTAGTAGTGAGTTTGCTGCCAGTCACGTTGCAGAGCAGGATTAACACTGACTTAATGTTGCGAATTAGTTGGAATTAGTCTCGACGCGTAAAAACTACTTAAAACATTTTGCACACATCCGACATTATTGCAGCTGTCCATCTGTCAAGGGAATAAAGTCCCTAAAGTAAAGCTCCTCATGCACATTCAAAAACTTCACAATCTGACATTTCAATTAGCGTATTTTACGAAGATATGGACATTTGATCTTGAAGCCCTTTCTTTTGATGAAATTTTAAGTTGCAGTCCGAGGAGTGCCTGCAAAGCAGATGGAATATAGTCTCCTTTCAATTGGGTTCAGCTAGTGTCAATATGATATTACCTTGGAGCCAAAACCTCGAAACCTATTCCTATTGCCAATTTCGATTGAAACCCCAAAAACTCTGCAAAACGGCGCAGCATTCCTAATCATAAATGAATTCGCCTACGCAGTCTCCATGACGAAATTGTGTTATCCAGGTAAATATTCTCACATTAACTATATTCTCTCTCATCATAAACCAGTCATTTATAAATTTTTATTTTTTGTCTAAATTATTTTTGTTATTGTTATTATTATTATTACTACTACTTGTCCTTCTTATTTGATTTTTATATTTTTTCAATTACTAACGAATCATTACTGTTGTCCGTAATTATAATGATGATGAAGAAGAATCAGAATCAAAACGGAAATCTTCCTCTCGGATAGGACGGATTCTTTTCACCAAATTACGGCAATACATTTTTGCAGGATCTTTTGAATCTTCATTCCTCGGAACTTGATTAATTCTGAATAACCAACCACTGTCCATACGTCAGATTTGTGCATACAATAAAAATATGTTGTTCCGCTTTGGAGCTGCTTCCAGTACGTTAGTGTGACTCATTGCTAAAATTGTTGCTATAAGGTGTTGTAAACAGGCGCTCAAGTTTCATCGCCGTGTGATAAGTCTAAGCTCGCTCAAGTTTACACTTGAGTATGCTATGGGTTGTTGCAGGGATTCAGCAAAGCCTAGGGCTCCATTAAGTCTTACTACGATTAAAGTATACGGAAGTTCAAGAATAATATAGACGTCCATCCGAAGTTAAATTTTACTTCCTGAGATTCAAAACAATATGATCAGACCCAGTAAACCAGAATAGCTATCATAGTAAACATTCGCACCCAGAACAGAGAACAAAGAAATTAAACTAGAATATGGTATATCTTAGCACGCTGACATACCACTGCTATATCTGAATGGTTAAAGGTAATATAAATCGTGGTAAGATTACGTCGCAATATCGTACGGCGAAAAAAAGATAGTGAAATTCCGAAGCTGTACCCTTCATTTCTTAAACTGAAAGGAATAAACCGAAATATATAAAGCCAAAATAACAATAGGCGTACAATAAGCAAAAGACTTCTGATAGTAGATGCCGAAAATACAGTTCATGAAGTAAAAACGTTAATAAACGAAATAACTCTATTAGAACTTCATTAGATAGAAAAATCTGGTCAGCCTTTGATAACAATTATTAACTGTAAACAGTAAAGATTATTAAGATTCATTTTAGAAGAACAATGTTCAAGTATCATAATCACACTTTTAGATCACTCTCGAAGAAAAAAACAGACAAATTGCCTAAATGCATACCAAAAGGAGCTGATATTTATTGCTTCAGCTTTGTAATCCGATAACAACATAAAAACGCAATTTAACGATAAATAGTTTGGTTTTTTCTTTTATCGGAATGCTATATTGCATCATTAGTTTTTAACTTGAAACAGTGTTAGCGTTCGGATTACTATAAAATCTGTCGTTGCACAAAGGCAAAACAGCGAATATTGGTAGCAAATTACCTTGTTGAAGCAAAGTTTGCTGCTGCATCTGATGAAGCTTCTTTAGCATCAGCTGCTGTTCATGATGCGGTTGTAATGATTTCTGTTTTTAGAAATTAAAAAATAGGAAAAACAAATTCGAAATAAAATGAATGATCTTGTAATTACAATAATACTTGATAAATAAACATAATTCTGAAATATGTGAACTGTGACCAGTTCCAATGTCCGAGAGGGAGTGGAATTTGAACGACTGGATATTTTATACGTTCCAAAAGATTGGACCATGTCCCACACAAGCGATTTAATTCTCTGTGAATGTGTAAATAAAACGAGATTTTGTTAAACACGAAAGCTTTTTTGTACTTGCTCTTCTTAATATCGAACAAATGAATATATATTTACATATTTTCAAAAAGGGAAATAAACTGAAAATTAAAATGTGATGAGGAAGTTAGATAGGGCATCCTTCAGGTAGTTACACAAATTACAGAACATCTAATTTAGGCTCAACAGGTGTGCATGTTCTTCCTCCTTACATAGATTAACAATTTAACAAATAATATCTTTTCAAAATCATTACTGCGCTTGTATTTAGTAAGTGTTACTGAGATAAAATATAGCAAAATTCTGTGCCAAATTTAAAAAAATAGTAAGGCACAGTTGTGAATGTGTGTTCCCCATTCCTATTTTAAAACGCGTTTAATTTGCTGTTCCTTTACTTTAGAGGTTATAAAAATTTACTTTGCATTTTTCCTTAGGGTTAGTTTTACCATTATACTTAAATTACGACCAGTGCGTCCCTGATAATGACCGACGATGTGAGGTATCGAAAAATCGTTGAAAAATAACCGCAAACTCCATAATAGTATTGAATTAATAAAATAGCTATTTATTTTTTCTGTTCTGTGACCAACATAGGTTTGGTCTCATTTCATTTTTGCAGCAGAAGATTTCTGCCGCCCCTTCCCCGATTTCATCATCATTCCATAGCTCATCAAAATATATAAAGACAAATTAATGAAAGCATTAAATTATATTCGAACTGTTTTATTTATTCTTATGACTGAATACTCTCATAAGAGCTAACTGACTTTTATCTATATATGAATGCAACGCATATGTTTGTGTTAAATAATGGCATATACTTGTACAATCAACGCGTCTGACTATTTTCTTTAACATTAACTACTGAAAACTGAATTAATTAAAGGTGACCTCGATACTTATGAAATGGACAGAGTAAAACAAATGCATAAATGGTAAAATCATGTCACGATAAGTAATGAAAAAGTTAGAAAAAAGCTTAATTTAGATATGAAATAAAATAAGTAAATGCCTAGTGAGATAATTAAGAAAATTGCCTAACTATAGAAGAAAAATGACGAGCTGTCAAATCGTAGAGATGATGAGTATATGAATGTCCTGAACTTATTAAATTTTATAAATAAATTGAATCATGGTTGTGAAGACAACAAATTACTTAAATTCAACTAATCAAGGGAGCGAAACCACTTCTCGATTAAAAAGAAATTAAAATAATTAGACATGGTCAAAAATAGATATTTGAAGGCAAGATATTTACACTTGGATTTTTCAAAATTTCAAATCAAATAATTCGTAAAGAATGAAAACCATTATAATAAAATAATTTACATTAAGGAGTGCTCTAAGTTAAAATTTACACCTACATTATTTGTCTAATTTTATTTTTTATCATTTACCCTGGCATGATTTTACTACTGCCGCATTTGTAGGACTATGTGCTCGTCTTTAACCGCTGAGATTACTTTGGTTAGAATAAAACAAGTCTGATAAGTTCAAATGACAAATAATGGCCAGTCACGGTAGTTTTCTTTAATTCATTGAATGATGTATTTAATTTTATTTAAATGAATACTTAACAGTTATTGACACACTTATACAAAAATGCGCCTATCTAGTAAAATGTCAGTTAGTCATTATGGGATTACACAATCACAAATATAAGTGAAACGGATTAAATTAAATTTCGCATTTGCATTATTAGTTTGGCTTTATATTTTGGAATGAGCTGTAGACTGATGGAGTCCCGAAAAGATTCCACTGAATACAAATAGGAACGAAACTGTATCAGCCACAATACAAATCAGGTAATTATGAAATACCCAGTATCGCGAATGCTTAGCTTGTTTAAACATCGAATCTTAACTTCGCTATTGCTAAACTTAAAATAATCCAAAGCAGATACGTCATCTAGATATTTATGAACAAACAATATCGCATTAATGAGTAAAATTATGGTCCAACAAGCATAATTGCATACCTTGTTTATTAAGACGACAATGGTCCCGTAATAATACTAATTACCCATATTTTGACGCTGATTTTGCGTCAAGTGATTAGTATAATTTATTTGTCGATTAAATTCTTGAATCAAATATTACATAAACATGGCGTTAAGCTTTCTGAGGATAATAGTTAAGCATATACACACAAAACCAAGATACGCATCTGGAAATAAAATAAGTGATCGGCGAAAGGCTAAAAGATAACTCAATAAACAAAATTACTGAGAAAAGAGACATTTAATATTACCTGTGGTTGGTTTTGTGCTAGTGCCTGAGCAGCCTGTTGCTGTCGCATTGCCTGCAGTTGTTGCTGCATTTGTGGATTTCTTTCGGTCTGAGCCGACGGCCGTGCAGACTGCCCGGCACCGAACATACCATTTGCTGCGGCTTCAAGCAACGCCTTTTTCTGTTCACGCAGTTAGATTGAATGACGACAATTTACGTAAATTAACAATAATTTGTTATGCAATAAATAAAATACAACCAAGAAATGAAAACAGTAGTAAACTAGGAGCAGCTTTATTATAGTAAAAACTGGAGCATGAAAAATTATGCCGCATGTATGTTTATCTCCGCATCTCTAGTAACAGAAAGCAAATTTAATTTGTACAATTCACTAAAGACTGAATAAAAAGTCTAATCATTTCGATGCACAGGTCAAGTGATCGTTTGATATATTCTAAAACTATTTACGCGTATTTAAGTAAAAAACATGCAGACGTACCCAAAAAATTAGATACTTTTTGTGGCGCGGAACAACTATGTGTATGCAATTGTGTATTAGGTGTTGCACATCTAGTAACAAATTAGTTTCATGAATTAGTCTATCAAAATTATCGGGGTTACAAGCAAGTAGGAATTCTAAAGCCCAAATCATCTAATAAGTTTTCGCTTTTAAGCTAGTCGGATACAATTCTTCAGTCGTCGCTAATGTTTGTTCTCCCATAAGAAAACCTTTCCCTATATTTACATTGTAAATTGTGGATTAAGAACCAATTTTGTACAATGTCATGAAGCCTCTCACCAATTATTGGCAGAATACACCACACCTTTGTTACCAAAAAAATTTAAACCAATAATAGTTCGTAGCGCATATAATCATTAATATGAAATTTAACCTGTTGCTGAACCGAGTGCTGGTTGGCTGCAGCAGCCGCTGTTAATGCAGCTAAAGCTGCGGCTGCATTTGGCTGAGATGAGCCTGTTCCCATAGCAGCTGGCAAACTGGCAGAAGAGGCTGTTGTAGTTGTGAACGTTGTTGTCACACCTGATGACATTACAGCTGTCGCAGTTGTGGACGTTGAGTTTGACTCGGCAGAGTTGGCTACACAGGTAACAGATGTAGATGATGTTGATGATGCGGCAGCAGCTGCAGCAGTGGCGGCAGCAGTAGCTAAGGCAACTAACTGTTGCTGAGTCAGTGATCCAGTTCCAGATACAGCAACACGGCTCAACAACGCAGTCAAATCAGTACCAGGCTATATATGTGAAAACAACGTTTACGTAAATTAAACGAAGTAAACTCTTTAATTGAAATTAATATACTCGCAAAGAGTTCACCACATTATCCTTCTATCCTCAGGCATAAGGTGATTGTAGCACCATATATTATTTTGATAAAGATATAATCGATTTAAAATGCGAGGGTAATATGACACTGATTCTGGTACGCCTGGTAAAAACCAATGGTGATGTTATCTATTGATATTGAAGCGTGCCAAAATTTTGAGTATCCGAGAGCTGCTAACATTATTATTGATGGAGATAATTGCAATTAATTTTAACTAACAGTAACTATCAAAGATGTAGCCGAAAATTTAATACTTGTGTTAATGTGCAAAATTTTCTACACGTAAATTACCAATTTTTAAAATGAAAAATTAAAACTTGACAAAATTTAGTTTAACCAATGTTAGAGAGCATAATAATCACAATGTGCACTATTAGAGCCAATAAAGACTGACACCCAGATGATAATTTATTTAATTAAATTGTTATGGATGTGACAGGCGAACGCCTCCAAATGCCCGACCACAATTTCGGGTATACAATTATTTATAATTGGTTAGTTTATGCAACAATTTTGATTCCATACATCACCTAGTCATAGATCTTACGACCTGACGACTTTTTTTCTGCCGCTACTACTACTAATAAAACTAGCACCACCTCTACTATTAATTCTAATACTACTAATACGAATAAAATTACTAAATAACATTAGATCACCATAATATACTGATGTTTCACTGTCGCATAACCTTAAAAGTCAGGCATTTGAGGGCTATAAATGAACACCATATTGCCCATTTCTCTTGAGATGACAAAACTTACCAAAGTTTCTAACTAAATAGGTATTTGGTAAAGTAAGGGACATTGTAACTTAAACCATATTCCATGAAATAATTAAGATAACCATACAGATTGCCATTTCTTAAACTTTGGCCGTTACCTTAAAAAATATGGCTCTTCGTAATGAGAACAGGTTGGACACAGCAGGGAAATTACGTGTGGTAGTGATACACACAAAAAGCTCATGGCTACCTCATCTAATACATTAGTCTCAAGGGGTGAAAGTTAGCTTAACAGTAAAATGTTAGAAAGAATTCTAAATATAGGCGTACATGAAGATGTTTCCAATGTACGTTTAATGAAATGTAATTCTATTGTGAATTCAAAACCAATACGGCTGCTTAATTAATTGAAAAAGGCAAAGCAGTGATAGCAGTTGGCTTAAGATAAAAAATAGGCATGGTAGCAAGCTGGAAAAGTGTAGGTTAACATAATCTAATTACGTAACTGCTAACAGGCCACTTACACCAAAAGCAGATTCCAAATTGGCAAGAGCTACAGCTGCTGTAGCTCCACTGGAAGATTGTATGGATGAATGAGGTTGATTAGGCGTAGAACCTGCCACTGTCGAAGACATCGTGCCACCTTGTTGCACGTTTACTGCCTGTTGGTGTGGAGTCGATTGAATCTGCTGCTGTTTGTGATATTTGAGATATTTTATTCATTAGTTCTATTATTAACATAAATACATGGTAAGCTAAAAAGTGGAAAAAATGCCAAACTGGATTAATCGAAATTACCTGCCCTGCGTTTTGACTAACACAGTAACCATTCCAGTTGTTTTCTTTCGTTATCGGCCGCCTTCTACAGTTGATCCATCCTTACCAGTTTTACAAAAAAAATAACGAAGAAATCGCGATATTTCGTCCGCCATATCATTTATACTTCAGATTGACCTTTCAGTTAGTTGCATGTCACGGGTGTGTGCATTTCCCTAACAATTATGTTCATCTAACTAGGTGAGTCTATAGTGACTGAATAAGAATTTACCATTTGCATGTTATTTGTTTTATACAGTCCATTTTCAGGCGAGGGAAGACAAATAAATCAGAAACACTCGTCATAACAACATGCTATTGTAATTGATAAAATTAGAAATACGAAAGATCAATTCACGTGTTAAATTTCAAATAAAACCACTCAGGCTGTACTCAGGATAGCCTGGTTTATTAAGTTCTTATATTACAGTTAAATACTGCTTGTTGCGAAGAGCTAATATATATATGCAAGTATGTATTAGGTGTTGCGAACCTAGTAACAAATTAGTTCAGTTGTGACCAGAAGGATAAGTTCTTGTCAAAATATTAAATAGGCGCACGCCACGCATGTGAATGTGTATATGTATACATAACTGAAAAAATTCAACTAAAAATATTAATACACATATGCGCACATCTAATTGAAACTGCAGTCAATAGACTTTGCACGCGGCAGACTAATTAATTTATCCATAACATTTGAAATTCTGTATTACTAGAATGATCTCAATGGGTAGGGTGTGGAGGGGAAGATACAAAATCCTATTTAATAAATCAAGAAGCTTAGTTAAGATATGAAATAAAACAAGTGATGGTTAGACAAGAAAATTTTCAAACAAATTTAAATGAAGAATAAGCAGTATAAGGAAAGCAAATTTGAAATTTATATTGCCAGAGTGAATTAAAAATGTTGGATACCGCAAACTCGATTTAAACCATAGATTAATGTTTATCATAATGATGCGTTTTATATCCAGTCATTTCAAATAGCTTATTTTTCGTTTATTTAGAAAAATTTAAACCAAGACAAAAAACTGAATTACAGAAGAGGACAAAAAGCGTTCAACTACTAGGAAGCACTAAAATGCATTGACAAATTCGTGCATTTTATCAGATTCTCACATTATTTTGGAATACATTAATTTTGCCAAATATCTAGAAATACACCCTAAACTGTAAAAGTTCTCACCAGGAAAAATGACAAGCAAAAAACAGGTCATAATTACTGCATTAATGACATAAACTATATATATATATATATATATATATATATATATATATATATATATATATATATATATATATATATATATATATATATATATATATACGTATGTATGTATGTGTATGCATATATATATATATATATATATATATATATAGTTTTTAATGTTCTACAGCGGGAATCAAATATTTTCACTGAAATTAGTATTGTTTAAAAAACAAGATAGCGGCTGTAAACGCTAATACGCACCTGTTGTTGATGCTGCTGCAGAGCAGTGAACACTGTATTTGAATTCGCCTGCAATAGCGACTGAGGAACACACTGAGAAGGCATAATCGACGGTGCACTAACTGCGCTACTGGCCGAGCTAGGCAGCTGATTTGATGCAAATATTAACTGAGTCTCCAAGTCTTTGATGTGAGAAATATCGCGCAAAAAATATACCATGTCGACATCTTCGACAGCAAGTGAGAAAGCGCGATACAAAATTTCAATCTAAAGTAAAATAAAATTATATATATATATAAAATACATTTAGACTGAAAATTGATATGACAGATGAATAATGCCATCAATTCATCAATACAAAAACAAAATTTAAACCTAGTAAGAAGATTAAAATAGATTTTGAAATGTAAATAACGCAGTATCCTCAATCAATCTATTTTTTTTTAAATTCCAAACAACAAGAATCAAATTTTTCAAGAATAATCCTGCCTAGTTTGCCTACAGAGTTGTCACGTAGGCATCTCTATCTAACAATATTATTCGTTTTCTGATCTCACCAGATCCATGCACGCTGTAAAATTATATATTGTATAGAAATTGGAAGAAACATTGATATAATGAAATACTGATATCTTACACGAAATGACATATTTTCCTTTTTTGAAGCATATTCTCATGTCAAACCTGATTTCGTAAACTGAATAAAGTTAGATTTTAGTCCATTAATCGGATTAAAATTACAAGGTTTATAAGCGAAATAAAAATATAATTAGAAAATAATGTTTATTAGGCCAACGTATATGCAAAACGTTTAGATTCACCGATAACCAAAAATAAAAAATAAAACAAAATCATTTCAATGAAGAAGATTTATAAATCTGTCATTACTATTATGGTTACCTCAAAACGGAGACTATTGGTAACCTCTTCCATTTGGTAGAATTCTTTCAGAACGCGTAAAATAGCCATTGTGTAAGGTGATGGCGGTTTAAACACAATGGAGGTCGTAGCGCCTTTTAGAACTTTAGCAACAAAAGGAACGACATGGCGTTGTGGAACCGCACCTAACATAAAAACGTGAGAAATATCAAGGTATTTTATTATAAGTCAATATCCTGATATTTAATATTTTTAATGCGCTAATTTTATTCTTGCTATGTTAAAAGGGAGTTCACTCAAAAAGCAGTAGAATAATATGTATAGCACACACACACACAACTCGCATACAAAATGTTTAAATAAGATTTGATAGACCACAAACAATTAATTTAAATTGAGTGTAGGATAGCTCAGTGGTTAGAGCACCAGATTCCGAAGCAGACGTGCCCAGGTTCGTATCCTGTCCGCGGCAAATTCTGGCCAGTACTTGATGAGTTCCCAAAAAGGACGAAACCGGTCTACTGGATGAATTGCCTTTTCTACACTATACAATTCTTAGTTTATACTGACATATTAAGTAATTAATGGGTCAGGTGTTTATATCAAGACCGCAACCTTGATTAGCATAATTAATTCACAATCAAATTGAACACTTTGGAACCTGTTCACATACCAGGATGAGGTCAACATTTGCATATTTCTTGTCAAGAAACCATGCACAACGTGGCGAACTTGAAGCAGATTTACAGTACAATCAAATTATTCGTAACACTCTGTCTTGGTTTGAAAGAGATAGTTGTGAGGTTTTATTTTGCTCATGGAGCGACCCAGTATGTAAACTGCATTACTACCGTCGCTTTTCCTAAAAGTTGAGTCGACCTAGATTGCCTCGTTTCTGTGTGTCTATGTAGATATCCACATCTGAACTAGATCATTCCCTTCATAATCATTCTTTTTGAACAAATATTTTCTGTTTTTGTTGACCATTTTTATTATTATTTATCTATTTGTATTAATTATTATTTTACAAAAAATGGTTGATATTTTCATGGTTATGTTGAAGTGAAGCATCCATTATTAAATGCTTCTTTATTGTAATCTGCGATTATGATGACAACTGAATGCAAGTACATTGATGACTGGTGAATCAGGGGTAGGTTGACATAATCATTCCATATTCTGCAAAGCGATAAGGTATGTATACTTTAGATAGGCTCTTACAGAACTTATCCTGCAGAATACCCATGTATAAACATATTTAAAAATTAAAATGTAAAACTAAATACATTGCGTTGAAATTTTTGGACGTCTTAATAAATGATAAATAGATTCTATTGCAAAGTATTACTGGGTTTTGAGTTGAAGCAGCATACCTTCTTCGAACTTACACTCATTGTTATACATAATACAATAACCCAATACTACCGAATTAAGGATCAACTTAATAAATATTTCTGAGAATGAAGCGCCTTCAGCGATACTTAATCACTAAAAATAAATCAAGACTACTTTACGTCATTTCAATTACCTTTATGATAAGCCTCGTATAGCAGATCCTTGAGATTAAGTTCGTCCGCTAGGAGTGGTTTATTTCTGGCTAACGTTAACAAGCCTAAAAAGTTTCCAAGATGTTTCAAATTTGCTCTCGCTGATGAGTCGTCCTTGTCCGTTCGGATATTCCGCAGTATAACCTGACAAGATCACGTTGAGTAATCGCACAGAAGATTCGAATAAGGTAGTGAAAAAAATTATTATGGCGTTAACATTTCAAATACTTTATATATATATATATATATATATATATATAAAATGGGTGAAATTGAAACTATCAATATATATATATATATATATATATATATATATATATATATATATATTTATAAAGATTTAACAAATATAGACATGCTATATTATATGTCAACTCATACGAATAATTAAATGAAAGACAAAAGTAAGCATATGATTAGAATGAAATGAATTTAAATCAAAGTATGACTGTATTTAGACAAAAATCATATTTATGCCTAATCATCATAAGAAAAACTAAATTAATTAAAAAATATAAACACCTTTATGTGTCCTAGCAATTCCGACATTACTTTGCCCCGACATTCAGGTATTTGTTCTTGTACATAATCTACAACCGTCGCGAATAGTTCATGAAACGAGTACTCATTCGTTACACGCTTACTGACAAGATAGTAGGCAAACCAATTCAGTAATCGACTGGTAGACGGGCTACAAGCACCACTATTACCCAACGAAGTTGGACCACCACTTGTTTGACTGCAGTCGTCTGGTGCTCCAATAGCTGAAGTTCCATCGCGGCCAGCTGCGGTTGAGTCAATCTGTTGATCCGCGTCTTTTGTATAGTTACAATTGACTGTGGAAATTCCGGCTACACTACCGGCCTTCAACAAAGCAATTAATTCTGACGATTTGACGCGTGCGTTTAATTTCGTTATGTTATTGAACAGAAAGTAGACGCGATCAGAAATCGATTCATCGGGTGGTTCTGGTGATTTTGGCGGAGGAGATGGCGCTGGACATACCAAAGTGAGACCCGCTGGTAGACCACTGTTGATACCGCCTTTAAATAAAATGAATATTTACTATTATTAAATGGTTTTTCATTATCACAATATTCCCAACAAAGCAACCTGCACGATAGGTTTTCTCGTATTGAAAAATGTTTTTGGAGACTATGCTAAAAGAACAACTCCAAGTTAATTTTTGCAAAAGCATCATCACTGCGATTTAATAGCAATAACTAATATTTGATATAATTAAAAATCATAGAGTGCGCGGGCGCCGATAACAATTCTTTCATTCAAGTTAACGAGCGTAATATAAGCATCAATCCCATTGTTTCAGATTAGTCACAAAAAGCAAAATTAGATATGCGGCTCTCTCCTCTAGTAGTCTCGCATATAATGTGCTTGGCTGGAAATTTCGGCTGCAAAATTGCTATGAAGTCACAAAAATTAACTTTTTTCAACTTTCGCCACATATATAAGTAGGTAATACAATTGAACAATCAAGTGAAGGCAACAATAATTTAAATCATGGTTTGGAGCTTGAATTAAACACCAATCCCACTGTATTAAACCAGTCGTTGAACAAAATATCCATACTACGGCCAATTGCACGCACTGTCGCTTTTTTCTACTTTCCATGATCATCATCAGAGCACGACCGGAAACTGACTAGCGAGGATTAACCCGTAAAATACATATATAAGGAAAGCAAAATTAGATATTTCACAAATTAGATAGCGAAAGTCCAAACATGAATATAGTATTTTTACCATGTGCTGTTGCTGACTGACCAGAAGCTTGATTGTGCTGATGCATCAAATGTTGCTGCATGACCTGTTGATGTTGAACAGCTGCAACAGCAGCCAACTCAGCAGCCTAAATAAATAAAATACGGTTTCAATAAATGCATCATAACATTTGTCACATTAAGAAAAAACGTTGAACTGATAGTAAGGCGTAATAAGATTAGTTAATAAATGCCTTGTTATGTAACGAAATACAGAATAAACTATATTACTACTTTAAAATGATAAAGTTAAAAAATCCCTTTATTCAATTGTGTCAACTCTGTCGTTATAAAAACAATACGTAGATAAAATTTCTTTCCCTGATTCGACAAGATAATTAATAAAAATAAAAATATTCCCAAGTATGCAAATAAATTTCACTGGCTTGTTTCACAAAGAAACATAGATCGATCCATCCCTTGTAAATTTCAGGTATTTCTCAAAGGACCAGTTTACAATAAAAGAGCCGCTTTGAAACTAAAATGATAAATTTGCTTTAAAACTACGTTTACTCCATTTCTGTTTACGGAGTTACAATAATCTGTGTCCATGATAAAGGGGGCAAGAAATCGTGTCACAAAACATAGAGTTAAGAAACTCTAAATTAAAACCAACGAATTCAAACACCCAATGAAAGGAAGACTGTTTTCGCTTTCGAATGCCAATTTAACAAGATAAGCATAGTTTCATTCCGTAATTACCTTTTTTTAATATTCACCATTTTTAAATGGTTATATTTAGTAATTTCGCTTTAAAAATGTATAAATTCGCTGTGATGTTACATATATTTACTATAAACTTTGACTTCTTAATGAAAATATTTGATGTCTTAACTATAAACAATCATAATTATTATAAATATACTAACGACATTATCTTGCTTCCTTCATTACAAAATGTTTCTAGATGTATTCAGTCCCCATTTCATTGAATACAAGATTGCACACACATAATATGCACAAATACAAATAAGGAATTTAATGACTTACTTTTTGTGCAGCTTGATTGTATTGCTTGACCTGCGCATCAGCATTAACAATGCTCTAAAAAGAGATGAAAATGTATTATTAAATTGAATCATACACAGTGCGGAAACGATATCTAAAATGCGAGACAGAAAAACTAAAGATAATGGGAAAAAACAGGCTTTTCTAGTTGGCAATTGAATGACCGACCATGTCAGTTTTGTATTATATTGGTCACGCCACCAGACCCATTCCTTTGTGCTTTCGCTAACAATTGTCGGAAATACCTAACTATCAACTCTGGAGTATTACAAGATATTATTATTACACTCGAATTTTAAGGAAATATAGATTTAGTTATGATCCTAGAAATCTGAGCATACATTAAATGACAAGGTTTTAAGAGAATAAAATTAATTCAATTTGACTTTTATTTAAGTTAGTCATCTGATATCATATTAAAGAAAACGTATTTTCATAAGAATGGTTATTTGTCCTCGTCACAAATAACCAAGCAGCATCTGATAACGATGCTTCGTTGTCAAAAAAACATGAAAATCAAACAAATATTTTAAAAATAAAAATATAACTGTTAGTAATACATTTATAATGAATAAATCTATAATGGGATAGATCAAGACCAGATATAGATATTAATTTATGCGTCAGACAGCCACAGAGCAACCGAGACGTCTATACAACAGAATCTAAGCTAAGTCAACATTAAGGCAAGATGACACTGGCAAAGCAGCTACCTTGCCAAAATAAAACAAGCGAATTAAGAAACTGACTATTCTAACCATCTACAACAAAATTTCCATTCAACTCGATTTTCTGTCATATCACACAGGGTTCCTAAATAAGAAGTTCGATGTAAACACGGGCCGCATCCTCGTAGATAAATTAGACCTATATTACCAATTTTGGTTGTGGTTAAATTTAGCTGTTTCTGCCAAGATAAAATTGGTGTAACTCATTTCTTACGCTAATTTTGCGCTAGTTAAAGCAAAATCCTATACTGGGCAACCAAATGTAAGGGATTAAACCAAACCGAAGACATAACTCCTATAAAAAAAACAAAAAAATCCTGCATAACCGCTGAACACATTATGTCCGATTCACAAATACGTTTACGGATGTGTGTCGAGTGTCTGTAAGCGTAAAATAAAACGGCACTTTCAAACGCATTGTAAACAAAAAGAGAGTAAGTGGACAGTCTTGACGAACATCACTGATGGCAGTCAAGTTGTGTATAACATTTACAAATTTTGTGAGAACACTACTTTTAGACAGAATACCGAATAGAACATTGCGATCCAAGGAAGCAAATACATCCGTGAAGTCTAGAAAGACGACTAATGTGAGATGGCGATGTACATGTCGTTGTTCAAAAACTTGTTTCAAGGTTAAAATAATATCTATACAACCTCACCCTGATCGGAACCCGGCTTGTTTTTATCCAGTATGTGATTCCCGCGAAACGCTCATATGATACAAGATAATCGCAACAAATATCCTAGTCAAGCTTGTACCAAAAAGGTTATCACACAAAAATAATGATGGGGATGATGGTCGAATTATTCTAAGCAAGTGGTACGGTCTCCTCACTCCATATAATACTAAAAAGGTTAGCCAACACTCCCGAAATAATATTGCCACAATCCTTAAAAATGCCTGGAAGAAAAGCATCAGGACCTGCGGCTTTGCGACATAGAGATAGATTTGCATGTCGTGTTTCTAACTCTGACAATCCTGGATGCATCCACGCCATCTATAACTATATAATAAATTATTTATTTGAGAATAGCATTGTCCGGGGGCTGCGCCACTTGACGCAATGTCTTACACTAGGTCTGAAGTATGTGCTACGCAAATATTATCTGTTCCAAGCAGATATCCAACAGCCGTTCACCATTATCGTCGCGCATCAAGCTTAAAGTTTATCTTCCACCTAAATGAAATTCTTGGTTACTTAAGCGCCCAACTTGAGCATTCACGTAGTTGGATGAGTATAAGAACAATTGGTGTAAACAGACACGCACACGTACTACGCTACTATCTAGTGAAATGTCAGTCTGATATGGTCAATATAAATATCGCGCTAGCTTCATTAGATTGGTTTTTTAAACTTGTGATGATGGGTGAAATGAAGAAGGCGACAACCTGTAATCGCCGAAACATCTTTTAGTAATGTAAAAAGTGAAATTAAGACGGTGTAAGTCAAAACGCAGATCAGGTAATACGTAAATGTGTTGAATATGAAGCTGAAAAAAGAGCTGCAGAAAAATTTAATAATCAAATGATAATGAAAGATGTACGCAAAATAAAATAACGGTGTACTTCATGTCAAAATAAATAAATATGGTGCTAGTAAGTTATACACCTACGCACACGCTAAAATAAACGACAAACGTCTATCTTGTGAGACATCAGTAATGGTTATGAGGTATAAACGAAAATTTTACTTATTATATTACCTCTAAAATTCTTGTGATAGGATAAACTTGGAATATAAGGAACAAATAAATTGTAGATAGGACTGTAGTTTTCGTAAATAAAGGTCAGTAAATCCGTTACAAGTCAATCTGAAATTATCGGCTGGAAGAGCTACAGATCACGTTACAAAAAGAGATATAAGGTATATTACCATTTTAAGACGTAAAGTTAAGAAGAGAGACCACCATACAAATGATACATAATCATAAATTCTATTTAATTTTAATTCTAATTAGCCAAGTTAAATAAGGATTTGAATTCTAAAATCTATGATAATAATGAGCTTAAGGTATTATTAGTCTAAGGAATTTCTAAACCAAAGTTAATTACTAAAATGCCCCAATCTTATGAAATTATTTTCATTAAAGTAATTTACTTAAAAGAAATACTCATCTTAAAATTTTGTCATAGGTATATAATGGTGTCAGGGTCTTTCATGAGATACATCTAGCACACATACGGCTACCGTCCAGAAATAGCCTCTGAAAACTAAATTACAGCTCCGAATCTTAACGTGCCGTTAGTGCTTGCATTAAAAGAAGGGACGAAGGTAATTTCTGGCACATTTAAAATACATTATTACGGCTGAATTTTGCCCGTTATCCTTGGTCGGCAGACAATCCAAGAAAAGGAACACTAAATGTAACCAAACAAGCAGATGCTCCTCGTCAGCCTACGTTGGCAGACAAAAGACGACACCACGGGGATGAGCGCCCTGGTGATCTTTTATAACCTCCTCACAATATTAATAGTAAAATCGCCGTAAGTCAAACGCTCAGTAAATTAAAGAAAAATCTTTCATAATCTTCAGCGTATGACAAGTAACTCCTAATAGGGTTCAAACCAGTGTAAAAAATGAAGGTGATAATAAGTGATACTGGTGACAAATACTGTATCGTACAACTTTGATGCAATCACAAACTAGCCAAATCATTGCGAAATTCATCGCTAACTTCAATCACTGTAGAAAAAAAGTAATAAAGTCCAAAAATATTTGTGTCAAACTCTTTTCAAGCTTAAATGTGATATAAAGATTATATTCCCGGCTTTGAAATTCATAATGCTTGACATCCTTTATGCAAAACATCGTTTAAAAACTAAAATAATATTGAGTTTTATAATAAAGCTTAATTTCTATAGATGTTAATATTCGCTACTAGCTACTATTAGTCACAGCATATTTTTTTCTTCTAATAACTATGGAGGTAAACAACTGTAATATTTGTAACATGCAGCAGTGTCTCACTTAATTTAGGGAAAAAAGCACTTCATACATTTACCTTATCTGCGTTTTGACTTACAGAGGCTGAATTCCATTAGTTGTTTCATCAAAATATTTTGATGGCATTATGCGGCCACCTTCGCCAGTTCACATGTTATAAGTTTTAAAAACAAACTAATGTATCAAATTTGTTTTTTAAAATAAATCGAAATAAATTGAAAAGAAACAAAATAAACTGGAATTCAGTCTTTATTAGTCAAAACGTAGATCCGGTAATTTTGATTTATTGCAGTTTCGCAATCTTTTCATTCTTTTAAGACTTCATATACTTTTGGTCAATAATCAACATACAAAAAAAAAGATTTTAAATATACATATTAAATTAATCAAGAAAAAGCAAGTATTCAACACTAAGCATATTAGCAATATTTAATTTCAAGACAATAATATGCATATTAGAATTTCTATCAACCATGTACGCCTCGTTTTAACAAATTTTGTAGCATAAATTTCCTTAAAACCACTTAAATATTAACAGCAATTTTTTTCGCGTTATCAGAGAAATTCAATAAACATATTCATATTGCTAGTATCCCAGGAACTGGCTCAAATTTCATGCGAACCTACCTGTTAAAAAATTTGTATAAATCGTGAAAGAGAGAATATTAATTTAGAATATGTCTTGCCAAAGCTTACGGTATTAGGTCAAGTGTATTAAAACGACCGTTTTGTATCGATCCGGAAAATAATAACCATAAACATTAATTAATTCAATTAAGTCTAAAATTAACAATACTAATGGAATAATACATGAGAAGTAAGGAAATTGAATGGTTTCCAAATATCAATCAATATTTTACACGAGCACCTACAGCCAACATTACTTTGTTAGTCTAACTCACAAATTTTTAGCGTATTCTCTATAAAGAAAAACTGGAATCTATTTCAGTTGACAACTGCTTAAAATCACCATATTTGCATCTTTTTTGGTTGCTTATCTTTCAATTTCCGCCATACAGTGCCAAATGAAATATGTATTTAATGTGGTCTTCAAATGCCCTTTTATCTGCACACCCCCCTCATGTATCCATTTTTGTAAAACATTTACTTAACCAACCATGTTTGCGAAGAGCTCTTTACCCGCTCACGTAGTACTATTATGTTCACAGAAGTAAAAATTTTATCCACTTTCCGCAATTTAACAAAATTCTATAAAAAACTGTAATGATATGCTGTTTCCTCCACTCAAGACATGTCGCAAAATCAAAATAGTTGATTATGTGTGTGTTGGAGGTATGGACAAAATAGGTTGATATATAGCACATACAACTCATCTAAGGACGTTAGTAATAAAGGAAAAATACTGGTTTCATATTTACATGGCAGAGAAGCAAGTTTTCGAATGATTTTTAACAGATAGCTATGACAGTGAACATTAATTTTAAGAGTAATTATTGGTTTTCCTTTCGCAATACCACAGTTAGGTGATTGTGGGAAACTTTAACTTTCTATCTTCCGCAGACTCATGCGTATTATACTCCCCAAAAACATAATCATAAAAAGTTTCTTTAAAATAATCATGAAAAAGTGGTTATGGGCAAATATCTCACAAAATACTTCATACAAATTTTACTAACATTGGTATTTTATACTAAGCTTAATAAATAACAGTTTCTTTTGGAACGCGAGTCTTAATAAAATTCACAGTATCATTTTCAAGTGTAAAAAACAAAAGAAATTTTATCAAATCTTTTGTAGTCTTTCGACTCGTCATTAGCATCCAAACAGACAGAAATACAACAGCCATTAATAGTTGAAGCTTGTCTGCCATAGAAAATAAGAAAAATCAAATGAGGTTAATGAAAATATTTTTTAGTATAAAAAAGAATTATAAGCATATAATATTAAAGGAAAGTGATATATGAGAAGTGGAATCTAGTACACATGTAAATACTTGCGTAGGCAACACACAGAAATGAGTCAACCATTATGGCCAAGTCAAAGTAAAGGCAACGCGACAACCTCAACATAGCTACTTTTGGGTTTCATTTTATCGCTTCATAAACAAGAAGATCATGCAGAGCTATAAAAAAGCAAAAAGTGACTAATGTTTCACTGCCATATAATCACATAAGTGGTTCATGGTTATATGTGGGCTATAAAAGAACACCAGGTCTTCCATTCCTAGTGATGGTTTGTATTCGGAGTTTTCCTTCTCTTAGATAGTCTGCCAACCAAGGCTGATGAGCATTATCTGCCCAGATGCCAGTGGCCAAAGTTTCCTTCACCAGTTGAAACTTCCCTTCGCGTCTGGCACGGTTGCTCTCATTCCGTCAGTACACAGTTAACAATAAAAGTTACCGCGCAGTTAGATTAAAATTCGAGGCTTCACATGAAACAAGATGATGGCCGTGTACCTTTTAGACCCGGCAAGGTTTAAGCTACCATTCCCGGACTGACTAGCTTCTGCCCGCCGGTCGAAATACGAAAACCCCGCAGTAAATTCTACCTAACAAATAAAAAAGATTTCAGATGATTTTGCTAGAAATCTAAAAGCCCGATTCAAAGTCACATTACGCAGAGATTTCAAACTTGGCTATGAACTAAACTACCCTTTTTCATTATGGATGACTTTTAGTTTTTACTATGTAAAAATCTTGTTTCTTACGATAATCTAGTGTTGGTTGAGATAATGTTTATCAGGCTTTGAAATCAAAATCAATACGCAATTTTCCTATTACAAATGAATTTCTTTGCTCAATTAAAATAATTGAATACTATATGACTATACAGATACATGCAACTAATAAGCAATAAAGCATAAATTAAACGAACACGTAGGTTCCACCGGCTAAAAGACCGCCATATAAATCTGCAACAAGAGGAAGCATCATCTCGGGATACTCGTGAATGTGTTGGCTAAACTCATCAGCTAGCATGCGCAGTATACCATCGAACAGACGCTTCTCCTGAGCATTACCTCTTGTTGCGTATTCACAAACTTCCTTTACCATTTCGTCAGTAGGGCGCATACCTTTTAACAGCTTCTGGAAGAACAGGTTTACCTAAAAGTTAACAGATTCAAAAGATCCCAATATAAACGCGAATGACATTTTAACTAACTACAGTTCGCAATAATAAAAAATAATACAGTATCAATCTTTTTAGCTCGAGAGAAATTACTGAATTATATCTGATCATCTTATTAACTATGAGTGTGAGCAGATATAGTTTCATAGAAGCATTCGATTCAAGTTGATTGATCACATATCTAAAGGATATCATGAAATTCCACACGAACGAAATAAATGGCTAAACGGACATTTACTATAAATAAATGGTTACGCAATAAAAGAAAACTTAGTTTAAATTAGTCACTCAGAATTAAAATACCAATCACAAAAAAACTTCAATTCAAAAAGTCAAATCCGATTAAGTAAAAACACGCTTTATCATTACGAAATTAGTAATAAATTGGAAACAATAAAGCTATATATTGATAAACGTGTAAATTACCATTAGAACTATAAGCCGAAGCTAAACAAGAACAACTTGCAACAAATTATTAGAAGACACCTACCTCATCATCCATCTCCGGAGTGGTTTCAAATTGGACCTGGTCCTTTTCATTAAAGTTCAACGTGACAGGATGATCAACATGGCCGTGCGGCGGTCCGAAAGCGCTCATAGCTCCAGAGTTAGCAGTAGCACTTCCTATGTTAGTCGAAATCATTTTTTGCTGATGTAAAAAATAATATTTTGCATTTCATACAAAATCAAGTAAAGGGAAAAACGGAAAATAAATAAATTTACATGGCAAAACTATACACAATTGTATTGGAACGAGAAACAGAATTCTATCACCAATCCCATTGAATTTAACCAGTCGTCGAACAAATTAACAAAACTAACGCCAGTCGCAACGTACTGACGCGTTTCGACCTTCCATGATTACCATCAGAGTACGACGGCAAACTGACTGTCGAAGATCAAACCGCATTGAATATCTATGGAAATTAATATTAGGAATGCGGCTCTCGACTCTAGCAGTCTCGCATACATTAAACTTGACTAGAAATGTCGGCAGTCACGAATAGTAACTTTTTGCAGTTTTCGCCACATATTTAATTTAATAAAATTAAATAATCAATAATTCAGCGGCTGTTGGTAACAATTCTTTAAATCAAGTTTGCGAGCTTGAACTAAACACCAATCCCATTGCATTTAACCAGCCGTCGAACAACATAACAAATCTACCGCCAGCCGCAACGCACTGACGCATTCCAAAATTCCATGATCATCATCAGAGTATGACGGCAAACTGACTATCGAGGATCAAATCGTTTCTAATTTATATGGAAATTAGAATTAGGTATGCAGCTCTCCCTTTTAGCAGTCTCACATACATTGAACTTGACTAGAAATGTCGGCTGCATAATTTCTATGCAGTGAAGAACATTAACTGTTTGCAGCTTTCACCACATATACAATACAATTTAACAATAAATGATTAGACGGATGGTAACCATTCTTTAAATCAAGTTTGTGAGCTTAAAGTAAACACCAATCCCAACGTATTTAACCATTCGTGGAACATAACAGAACTACCGCCAGCCGCAACGCACTGGCGCGTTTCAACCTTCCATGATAATCATCATAGTACGACGGAAAACTGGCTATCGAGGATCAAACCGCATTGAATATATACGGAAATTATAATTAGGTATGCAGCTTTCGCTTTTATCAGTCTCACATACATTGATCTTGACTAGAAATGTCGGCTGCACAATTTCTATGCAGTGAAGAACATTAACTGTTTGCAGCTTTCACCACATATACATATATAGGCAATACAATTTAACAGTAATTGATTAGGCGGATGGTAACCACTCTTTAAATCACGTTTGCGAGATTGTAGAAAACACCAATCCCATCGTATTTAACCGTTCTTGGAACATAACAAAACTACCGCCAGCCGCAATGCACTGGCGCGTTTCGACCTTCTATGATAATCATAAGAGTACGACGGAAAACTGACTATCGAGGATCAAACCGCATTGAATATATACGGAAATTATAATTAGGTATGCAGCTCACGCATCTAGAAGTCTCGCATACATTGACCATGATTATAAATGTCGACTGCACAATTACTATGTATGTGGCTAAAGCTGCAAACAGTTAATGTTCGTGACTGCATAGAAATAGTGCAACCGACATTTCCAGTCACGTACAATGTATGCAAGACTACTAGAGGTAAGAGCCGCATATCTAATTTTGTTTTCCATTTATATATGTAATGCGGTTTGATCCTCAATAGTCAGTTTGCCGTCGTACTCTAATGATGCTCATAGAAGGTAGAAACGCGTCAGTGCGTTGCGGCTGTCGGTAGGATTTCTATGTTGTTCGAAGACTGGTTAAATACAATGGGATAAGTGTTTATTTTAAGCTTGCGAACTTGATTTAAAGAAACGTTACCACCGCCCGCGCAATCAATTATTGTTAAATTATATTGCCTATATATGTATATGTGGCGAAAGCTGCAAAAAGTTTATGTTTGTGACTGTATAGAAATTGTGCAGCCGACATTTCTAGTCAAGTTCAATGAATGCGAGACTGTTAGGGGCGAGAGCCGCATACCTAATTATAATTTCCATATATATTCAATGCGGTTTCATCCTCGATAGTCAGTTTGCCGTCGTACTCTGATGATGATCATGGAAGGTCGAAACGCGTCAGTGCGTTGCCAAGTTTTGTTATTTCCTTCGGCGACTGGTTAAATACAATGGGGTTGGTGTTTACTTCAAGCTCGCAAACTTGATTTAAAGAATTGTTACCACCACCCGCGCAATCAATTATTGTTAAATTGTATTGCCTATATATGTATATGTGGCGAAAGCTGCAAACAGTTAATGTTCGTGACTGCATAGAAATTGTGCAACCGACATTTCCAGTCAAGTTCAATGTATGTGAGACTGCTAGATACCAAATTTTTATACCTAATTTTGTCTACATATAGACATACCAGTGCGTGGCGGCTGGCGGTAGTTTTTTATGTTGTTCGTTGACGGGTGAAATACAATTAGATTGGTGTTTACTTCAAGCTCGCAAACTTGATTTAAAGAATCTTTATCTCTCTCTCTGTGTCTCTGTCTAAATTATTATTTCTATTTCTATATATATATATATATATATATATATATATATATATATATATATATATATATATATATATATCGCTGCTTATGGTTAATGTATGGCAATGAGACATTAGTATGACTGCGCATCACGATGATGATTATGATTATCTCCAAGATTGCGGATTATAATTTGTCATAATTATTTCAGTAACTAACCTTATGATTTTTCTTTACTATAATTCGCCGTATATTTTATAAATGCATTTCTCTTAAACCGCTAAGAATTACGCGCAGACTGGAAAATGTAATAAATGTTGATGCCCAAAAGGTAAATAATTTTGAAAATGTGCTCATTTGATTACATTTTCGTAAACGTAAACAAGTACGTCAAGATAGGGAATTATTTACATTTACTTTTAAAATTGACATTATTTGTTAACTACGTATCCTATCTACGAATATCATAGCACTACTTGGTGTTTACTTTAAGTTCGCAAACTTGATTTAAAAAATTATCATAGCAGCACTCAGGCTTAATCGCAAAATCATCTTACAATCAAGCTCGTTTAGCAGATGGAATTGACACCAATTTCATCACCGGCGAGGTTGATACCTAAAATAACCCTAATCTTTAATGCTGGTTTAGTATTTGCGAATTATTTTAAAATAGACAATATAATAACACAAAAATAATTCTTCAGCGAAATTAGAAATGTCACGCATCATCATCCTACACAGCCATACAAAAGCGAAAAGTGAATAATGTTTCACTGCCATATAACCATATTAAGCAAAAAAAACTAATTTCGACACATTTTAAGTGAGATTTTTTAGAGAGAGAGAGAGAGAGAGAGAGAGAAAGTGAACCCAGTTACTATGAGTATATGTATCAAGAAAACACAGAAGTTAAGCATAATAAAACCTCTACACAACACCATTATGGCCAAGTTAGCATTCGGGCAAGGCAACATCAGCAATACAGCCTCCTTGCAGCTTTGACTGTATCATGTTATAAGCAAATCTTACCTCGCAGCTTACTTTGCCCTAAGTAAAGAAGGTTCAGATGATGTTATATTTAACAAGATCACCACTGAGCTCGATTCGATGCCATATCTCAAAGAGTTTCTAACAAGGAACTATGATGCGTACGTGGACCCCATCCTGCCAGACGAGTGGGTCCTATAATACCTAATTTGGATGTGACTTCAATTGCTTTAAAAATTACTGATATTGGATATCAGCTGACTTAAAATTTTCGCCGTATTTTATTATAATGAGCTTTATTAACGCTCCGAATGACTTCTCAACCAATAATACAAGAAAGCCAGGCAACAAGATATGCTACTACTACATACGAGCACAATACACCGGAGCTTCACTGCTGCAAAACCATGAAATTCAAAAATGTGTTGACTGCAAATTCCCAGTGATATTTTTCTGCATTAATCACCAGATTCGACATATCAGATATAATGGGCTGACTAGCTCAACAACCTTTCAATGATGGCGGTATAAAAGATATCGCCAATTTTTACGTGCAACGATGAAAGTTGCATTTTAGAAATGGAACCCATAAGGTGTTATTCAAAGTGCTTAAGCAATTAATTTAAAAACAATATTAACATAGCGTCAACTTAATACGATTAAATAAATGAAAATCTCTTTTAAAAAATCGACATTTTATAACTGCATTGTCATGCTCATAAAATATTCCAAATTTCATAAATAAATTGACTATCTAACATTATATTACTGGACTATAATATGACGCTTATTAAATAAGTGAGTCCGTCTCAAATCACTGAGAAGTACGCGCAAACTGGAAAAAGAAATTAATGGCGATGCTCAATCGATTAATGTAAATAAATACGGTCAAGACATTTACTTTAAAAATTAATATCTGTGTTCATCACATGACCTTTTAAAAATGACACTATTTGTTTAAAATGCACTCTATCTACGTGTCATTACGTACGACTGACTGTGGTTTTACTAGGCTCTTCAACAGGTTTCAATGAAAATGATATTCGTGAAATGCACAAAAGACTTAAATTTAACAGTAGTACTTTCGCTCGGATACCACTTTTCAACCGATTTACTGAAGATATGAATGAAATATTAAGTTGCTTAAATAGAAAAATAGTCCATAAGTAACCTGCTGCGAGCCATACAGCGTAAGAGAATCAATACTGGCTTAATATTGGTAAAAGGTTGGAAGCAGAATTTAAGCGAACGCCTTCTTCGAATTTTATGTTCATATCAGATATATTAGCAATAGAGTACGAGCTCATCCGGTTTCTGAACATTGTGAAATCAGCTTACATTGCATTGCGTAAAAAGGCACAATTGCCATTATGCTCAGCGAGATTCGTAAAGAGCGATGGTGAGCCACAAAAACTTAGACAGCTTCGACCGAGAATTTGAGACATATACCAAAGACACGCGCTATTTAATACTCCCGCGTTGTATCAACCAATATCAGCAGCCTATGATTGTCGTTCCTCTCGATTATGTTTAGCATAGGATGTTACGGTAAGCTGTATTTACTGATGTCATGCAGATCAAAATTTTTTGAATTACTTATGGTTCTTATGAATCTTTTGCTACTGGTTCTGTCATTTAAAAAGGTTTTTCATTACTCACAAGATCAATAATATTCGTAGCGTAGATCGATGAGAATTTCCGGTTGGCAAAAAATAAGACAGTACCCAAAAGCCATTAATTATGTAAAAAAAGTTCCCACTGGATACAATTTACTCTGAACGTTTCTAATGCGATTATGAAAAATTCGTAGCAGAAAAGAAGTCCAGCTGAATGAAAACCTAAATCCGGAATGGTTTCTGCCGGGATTTCCAGACACGTTAGTTTTACTACAGCTGCCTTTAACAAATTATGCAATCGCCCGTCCATTTTAAAAAAAACTGAGTTTTCATAACAAATATACTATGTTTTACTTTATGAAATGGATATTTTGGAGAAAATCGACAAACCGCCAGTATCTGGATAGCCTATTTACTCGAGGTATTCACTCAGTTTGGTTTAGGTTATTTCCAATTAGGAAACATTAAACTAAAAGGAAAATTTTCGAAGTGACTATCTCCATGCAGTGACTTTTTGGTTGTGCTGGTCGGAGCACTTCAAACAGGCCACCCACATCCGACTCGACAACCTACCGAGGCAGTTCAAATGGGTGGCTGGTACTGTAGAATGGGTAAACTAAAAATTTAGTGACCATATATTTAATTAGCGACATTAGCCGTCTAATATTGTCACGCCTGATTCTATCTTACCGAAAGGTAATTGAATAGGCGGAAATTTGTGGGAGTCATTGGAAAACAGTGTCCATTGAGAAGCCTGCTACAACTTATCGGCAAATTTACTTTCGGAATGTACCCTGCGATAGAACTATATTTTTGCTTAGGTATGTACCTAACATTGGCAGCGACAGTTAAAAACTAAATTAAAATTTCATAAGAATGATTACCCGCTGAAAGTAACGGAACAGATGAACGGAATTGTAAGATTTAATTGAAGCCTAATAAGGTAAAAACGCATTAAATTCAAGACGATTGTTAGTTAATGATTGTACGAGATTTTGTTTAATGAAAGAGAGTCATAATTAACATGTAGAGCTATAAAAAAAGCCAAAAGTGATTAATGTTGCACTGCCATATAACCATAACTCGTTCATGGTTATATGTGGACAGTAAAAGTACACTAGGTCGCTAACTCCCAGTGAGAGTAAATACTTAAAAATTAAAATATACTTTTTGTCAAACCAATCACACAAAAATATCGCCTATCACACGTGGTGACGAATTCTCTGGCTATGATCATGAAATGTCAAAACGCATTAGTACATTTGTATGAAGTTCCCGGTGTACTATAAACCAGATTGGATTTAGAAAAAGAGAATATAAAACAACATGTAAATCAGATAAGACCTATCATTTATTGGAAATCGACAATAATACCAAATCAGATGGGCATGAACGGACAGCGCTTTTGTAATGCAAACATTTAACAAGATTGCATAAAATCTATAGAAAATAAGAAATACTACGTCGGTTAATAAATCTTTAAGTCCAAATTTCAACAATTGATATTAACAAAAGTATTATATACGTTCTTACGATATTTTAAAAGCATAATATCATATAGATTTTAGTTTAGCGGATTTCGAAGCCTACTGGGCAGAATGAGTTTCTCCTATTTACAGCTGCGTTGATTAATTGGCTTGGAAAACTTAATACATGGTTTTATTAAAATAGCTATATTACACACAACGTATATTCCGAATAGAGAATTGCACAAAAGTGTAGACAAAGATAATTAAAAAAGAAAACACAAAAGTATTCATTTATATATGAAGAAAAATATTAAAGACGATCATCAAAAAATATGAACTACTTACTGGTAAATTTATAGTGTTCCCTTGGTGGTCGAAAACCAAAAGACTAGACTTTCGTGCATCCGCTGAATTTCCTAAAAAGGTTTGTTTTGCATCTAAAATAAATAAAATTACAGATTAGTACTGAAATAAAAATCTGTACAATTATATCATCATCATCATCGTACACAGTCAAACAACAGCCGATAGTACCTAATGTTTCACTGCCATATAAACATAAGAAGCGAAACAAAAAAACAATTTTATGTTAAATATAATAACTTAGGCACAAAAAATCATTAGAGATTTATGACAGAAAGAGAGCTTTTAGTTACCATTAGTGTATTTATCTAGATAACAAAAAATGAGGTAAAATAAACCTCTAAACAACACCATTATGATCAAGTCAACTTTTAGGCCATGCAAAATCAGTAATACAGCTTCTTTGCGGGTTTCACTGTATCACGTCATAAACAAAACCAAACCTCGCAACTAACTCTGCCCTACTAAGAAAAGAATGTTACGAAGATGATTCTACTAGAAAATTGCAACAAAATCCCCTTTGATCTCGATCCGATGCCATATCGCACAGAGTTTCTAACCAAGAACACTACCATAAACCTAACCAGGTTGTGACTCATACATGCAATACAGCCTCCTTGTGTCTTTCACAGTATTAAGTCATAAACTAAGAGTATAATCCCATATACATGTTTAACGCTTACTGGCAATATATATATATATATATATATATATATATATATATATATACATATACATATACATATACATATACATATATATACTCAGAGATAATAAGAAAACGAACCACCCTTTAAATTAATGAGGAATAAAAATGAAAACAAGCAAAGTATAAGAAACTTGTGTAACATGTGTATATTTTGATTTAACAATACAAGCGCAGTACACAAAGCAAATTCAGATATATTACATTAAAATAGAACTCTAACTAGTTAAAATAACGATACGCAAAACTTATTCGTCGGTAAGACAACACTAAACCAAAGAATAATTATATTGAAGCCCATTAAGAAACTCACAACTCAATTGACCTGATGCGGAACTGCCAGCTGTAGAACCAGAAGAATTTGCACCAACAGATCCTCCAAGCCCGTTTATACCGGCACCATTTAAACTATTGACGTAATGATTAGATGATAACGTAGACGTATTACTCTGAACTGAATAGTTTACCTGAGATGACTGGTGCTACAATAAAAAAAATAATTTTATGGATAAATCAAAATACTTTTAGCATGAGCAATAATTACATTACTGCCGTATATTATAATATATTATTCTCCATTTTCGTTGCACAATATTAAATGGCAGAAGTTATAATCATAAAAGTCATTATGTAAATATACTACATAAAATATCATTTTTCAATTCGCATCATAAAGGCTATTTTTACTAAAACCTCGTCCGTTAACCAAGGAAATAATTTTCTTAAACACCTCCGAAGTCAACAATTTTTCAATTGCATAAATCCTAAATTCAAAATCACAACCAGAAGTAGCTTTCTGTCTATTCTATATTAACAGATTGAAGATGGGTAGTAGAAACTTTGTCTGAAGAGCTGTCATTTGGGCTTAACCCAACGGGAAAGGTTAATAAAACATACTTTCGTATATAAATGAAGAGTGGGTGTAGTGTACGAATGAGAAGCGAAGTGGATAGTCCCAAACTTCGAGCGTCACAATTCTGAACATGTATTTACGAGTAACTCATTATGAAGAAACCAGTTTACCTGATGAATATCTCTCGCTACCTTATACAATACTCAGTTTATATACTTACTTAGTATATATATATATATATATATATATATATATATATATATATATATATATATATATGTGTATAGTATATATATATATATATATATATATATATATATATGTACTGTTTATCTCTAAGTATCTAATCTCGACATAAATAAATAATTAAACGAAAGTAATGTGGAGTACGAGTATTTAATTTTTAATTTAGACAATATTTTGAAATTCTAAAATTACGCTCCGAAGCTGGTATACCTTTCCGCAGGATTCAACCACAGTAATATAAAGTAGTAGATTTTGACAAATAAAATTAATTATTTAAATCAAAGAACAAAGAACGCATAAGGTTCTTAATGGCCCTTATCCATTTAAATTCTGTATCATGCTAGCACTACCAACACCAGCCTTCCGCAGGATTCAACCACAGTAAAATAAAGCAGTCTATTTGTTAAATTAAATTAATTATTTTAATAAGAGAACAAAGAATGCATAAGGTTCTTACTAGTGCTAATCCATTTGAACTCTGAATCGTGCCAGCACTACCAACACCAGCTTTCATATTGGCAAGCAGTTGTCTAGTTGCAGCAACTGCTGCTGATGTGGAACCACTTCCAGGCTCTGTTACTGACGAGTGACTTTGATTAGCCGAACTCTGCAATTGGTTGATGCTTTGCGACAGTGTATTCAAATAGAAGGCACTACTACTTCCAGCTGATTGATTTTGATAGGAAAGCGTTTGCAAACCTTGTTGCTGAATGTGATTTGACTGTGAAATGTACTGTTGTAAATACGGTTGATGACCAAATGGACTAAACAATGAAAACCCAGCGTCACCCTGATTGGATTGTGCCAGATTCCGCGTCTGTTGCTGACTACTTTGAGTAAGATTATAATTCTGTAGTTGATCCAGTTGTGTATGCGTGTGAAGTTTCTGCGAGGTTTGTGAATACCCAGTTGCCTTGCGCACCAACTCAGTTAACAAGCAGCAAACTTCAAACTTAACTTCATCGATTACACGAGAAGTTGGTAAACTAAATTTGGCAACCGATTTAAAACGTAGGTAAAACACAAATTTAAAAAGATGATATATAATAAAAGTAAGGGCATTTATTTATTGCACTGCACTGAAAAAATCAAACATATAATACGAAAGGAAAATTAGATATGCATACATTGAACTTGACTGGATATGTCGGCTGCACAATTTCTATGCAGTCACGAACATCAACTTTTTGCAGATTTCGCCACATATTTATAGATAATACAATTGCGCGGGTGATGATAACAATTCTTTAAATCAAGCATATCTAATTTTGCTTTCCATATACATGCATTGCGGTTTGACCTTACTCTGACGATGATCATAGAAAGTTGAAACGCGTCAGTACATGCGACTGGCGGTAGTTTTGTTATGTTGTTCTACGACTGGTTAAATACAATGTGATTGGTGTCTACTTCAAGTTCGCAAACTTGATTTAAAGAATTTTTACCACCATCCGCGCACTCAATGATTGTTTAAATATAAATCGAATTGTTCAAACTCTCAGTCATCAACCTTCAAATATGAGCAAAAGCGAATTCAATGTTTTCACAATAAAGCTGGTAACGATTGTAAGAATAACGAAAAATAAATTCAAGTACTAGCAAGAGATCTAGATAAATTCCTTAGTCAATAGAGATTTCCTACTAATTCTAATGCATTTATTTACAGTAATTCAAAGGCTAGTCTGTAAAAAACTATAAAGATGGGCTCTCCATATGACAAGCGTAAACGAAATTATTGATACCAAGGACAGAAGTTCAAGATTCTACACCTTAAGAAGAGCCTTTGACCTAGAAACAATCAATGGCCAAGGGCTTAATGCAAAGACAGGCAGCACACCATAACCCAACAAAGGCAATACAATCATTACAAAGAACCATGTAGCTGTAATAAGAAAACTACAATTAAAACAACTATATGGCTTGTATGTATTAGATGTTGCGAACCTAGTAACAAATTAGTTCAGTTGTGATAAGGATAAACCAAAGTCAGTCATCTAGACACGAAAGTTTAGAAGCTTCTTACCAGATTGGTCGAAGAATGGAATATTGTTTGTACAGTCTCTTATATGAATGCGTAAACCTGCAGTAGAGAAGCCAAAATCTCGTAAAGTCTCGAAAATGCGATCAATCATATATTATATAGTGTGAGTTAGCGTTGAAGTCGCATTGTCGTAGACTTTATATGATGTTAGCTTCACTATTGCATGTTTACACATTCGTCTAGGAGATTGCACCGTCCTATTATTCCGCATTCTTCGACCAAATATATAGTGGTTAAAGGGCGTAATACCGGCTCCTACTGATGAGTCGCCAGTAAGCACGAAACGAATGTGCATGAGATTATACTTTCCGTTCATGCTGCCTTTGGTTTATCCTTCTTGTCACAACTGAACTAATTTGTTACTAGTTTCGCAACACCTAATACATACTTGCATATATATTAGCTCTTCGCAACAAACAGTATTTAACTATATGGCTCGCTAGACCTGACGAAGGATCATCGGATGTTACACTCGAATTCAATGCTCAGAGTGGTTCCATGAATTGGATAATAACGCATCCATATAAATTTAAATCAGACAACGGACAGACAGCTTAACAAATATACCAGAAAGAACAAACGTTATTTTGAAAAAATGTAGAAACCTGTTTTATCTTCAATTGATGATTATGAAAAAGGAACTTAAAGAAATGCGAGCAGTCTGAACACAAGCCCGCAAAATTGTACAGAAAAAACTCATAATACCACGACAGCCCCAAGATCCACTCTGAGGTAACTTACAATGCCAATTGTCAACGCACCGCAACATAATCCAGTTTTCCTACAAACGACCTCAAACAATACGAAATATCGCTAACTCAAACGCAACCAATGACTCTTTCGAACTACCAGATGAACTGAAGAGGAAAATATGCAGAAAAATGGTATCACTTGACGTTTAATATTTTATTTACCAGAATTCTTCATGAAAAGAACTATCTTGTGTGACCTGATTAAAAATTATTTTCATGATTTTCCAACAGACATTAATGACGTAAACGACCTCAAATTAGCATGTGCAAAAAAATTTTATTTAAATTTGAAGCTACATATTTCCGACAGTTCGTTCGTGTAGCTCTGGAAAGAATTTTAATATCGCTACTAAAGTATGTATATATACACCATCTTGAGCAAACGAGAATGACAAACTTAAATGACCAGTTTAGATTTTATAAATTTATTTAGATTATCTACTGTTGTACATTCCAGAAACAGCAGAACCAGCTAGAATCATAAAACAAGCCATTAGTGCCGCTTATAGCATTAAATTCACTTCAGAGATGGGAAAAGAAAATACTTACTTTCTTTAAATCAAGTTTGTGAGCTTGAAGTAAACACCAATCCAATTGTATTTAACCTGTCGTCGAACAACATAACAAAACTACCGCCAGCCACAACGCACTAACGCGTTTTGTCTTCTATGTTCATCATCAGAGTATGACGGCAAATTGACTATCGAGGATCAAACCACAATGAATATATATGGAAAGCAAAATAAAATATGCGGCTCCCACCTCTATTAGTCTCGCATACATTGTGTTTGACTGGCGGTAGTTTTGTTATATTTTTCGACGACTGGTTAAATACAATGGAATTGGTGTTTACTTCAAGCTCTCAAACTCGATTTAAAGAATTGTTACCACAACCCGCGCAAACAATTATTTTTAAATACTAGCTTTGTTGTACATTTAAATAAAGAATGTTATGATTTTATACGGGCAATACATGCAAAACATACATTAAATCACGAGTTGAAAATTACACAAAATAGCAATAAGTAATAACCCAGCCAACAAAATCAGGTAGATTATTTTAATCAGAAGAACAAGGAAGAGCTAGTGTACATAAGATAAAATTAAAATGAACTACCCCTAGGAGCGGTTTAAAGATTTGAACAACAGGCTACGTCCGATCCGTGCTATGAAGGATTCCAACAAATTTTTTTTACCTAAACTTAACAATCTAGCACTATTAATAAATGTACGACGGTTAATTAAACCATTAAGGCAAATTCATCTCGTACAAAATTTAATAGCGCTTTTAGTGCATAGTGTCATGAAATTTCGATGCCAAAGATGAATTGCCAACTCTCTCGAAATCCTTCGTATTTTATAAATTTGTGAGGATGCGGTGACAGACAAATTGGACGTACAAAAAGCAAAACAACAGAATCCGATAACATTTACCGTAGTTAGAAAAATAAGCCATCTCAGAGCACATATATCAAACGGAGCATAACTAATTTAACATATTCTTAACTAAAATCGGATTACATATACGAAGCTCCTGCTTTTGGAAAACTGCATAAACCACTTTGGAATTGCACACGAATTTCACTGAGCATCTAGTCCAATGTCTTCCAATCAAGCAAATTGTCGATACTACATTTTGCTGCGGAGAATTGTGAGATGACACACTATAACGGCCAGCGCCCGGAAAGTTTTTTCCTCGATATATTATATTTGAATTAGGGCATTGATAGATGGGGCCAACCAGTTCTATGCAGCTGTTATTCGACGTTCTATCACCATCAAACCTTGTTATGAAACCGTTTTCCAGGCCACCAAAGTAACTCCGATCGTTGGCTTTAATCAAAAGAAAGGTATCGCGTTTACTTGATCACCGTACTCTCACTAAGCAAGAGATAATTAACTGGGCGAAAATTTAGGGTCTAATGGCAAACATGGTTACGTTTGAAGACCTAGTTAATTATGTCTTAGTGACATTGGATCCAGTGGATCCTACTTTCCGGGGGCTCTAGGATTTGGTTTACTTTATTGCATTTTATTATATGGCCTTTATATTAAACAAGAAACCTGCTTAAACACTCAAAAATCCACTAATATTACATGTAATATTTTATCGACAGAATTAAATAACTTAAGCCGCAGAAATTAATTTGCAGAGGCCTACAAAAGTCCACAAATCCTTAATGTAACTCAATTATTAGAACATGTAGTTAAGTAATCTCGAAATAAATCGGACATTATCCACGATGAAGATACACTTCATTAATAAAATTTTTGTTTCCTAAAAATATACTGTATAATATATATCCATAGTTTGTTATAACAGAACAATAAGCAATATTAAATTAAACTATAGTGGCAGAGTTTGGTCATACGTATGTGTTGTCAGTATAAAATAATTTATGGAAGTACTTGAGAAGTGCATAATAACGAAGCAACCAGTCTATTTGATGAATTGTAATTGCTAACTAATACTATATTTAGTTTAAATAGACCATAAACACTATCTGTTATTAAGTTTTAACTTAATACCACTTCACCAGATAATATTCTTGGTTCTATGACGACAGACCACGGATGGCCAATCATAATTTGATGTCCAAAGCGATGATCCATAAGACCAACCTGAAGAAGAATTAAAATAAACAAAATTAACTGAAAATCGTATGTCATATGGGACTTAGGTGTCTTAGTGGAGGAATTCAAAGACTAAAGTCCAAACCAGGACAATTGAGACAATTACCTAATGAGTGCCCAATAAGGACGAAAGTGGCCTATTTGAAGAACTGCATTTTATATTTTGTGCAATTAGGAACAAAAACCATTAATAACAAACTGGATGAGTGCCATTTATTTCGAGACTACTAAACTTCACTTTACAATCTTTCATTTATATACATCCTGGGTTTTCAATTGATTATGTGAGTGGCAACAAACCTGAATCGGTTTTACTTCTATTTTTTGTTTGGGCTGATTAGTAAATGTGTATGTTTGTGTTTGTGTGTGTGCCTGTTTGCATGTAAAGGTTTTTCTCGCTCTACTGTACAGTGATGTATGAGATCTGGTCATTCTGGTATTGATGGATTGAGAGTTAACCAACTGTTCGCATTGTTGGCTGTTACGTGTACGAATGTTATTTTTCCGAGTGTTGTCTTTCGTTTCGCCTTGTTCCTCAGTTTTGTTCTGTCCACTTGGTAACAGCGCAGGATGTGCGGATTGCAGTGTTGAATGCTCATACTGTTTTGAAATTTCTGTCTCCACATGTGCAGCTGTCTCTTCCCATTCAGTTTGTTTCCAAACCGATCGAATGTTTGTTGCGTCTGGTCGAGGGGGTGTTTGGTCTTGCCTGGATGCTAGTAAATAGTTCTAGGATTTTGTGATTCGTGACCAGCCGATTAGAATATCATGGTGAAACTTTTGAATATTTAGGCCAGGTGTTTGTTGTTTTATATAAAGAGCTTCATAAATATATAACGATTTTTCTGGTTTTACTTTATGTATAATTGAGAAATTGGTCAACTTGGTTGGGTGCCCCGTTTCTAATACATGGTCGGAAATAGGTGATTTTCTGACAGTGCCAAGCCTTTTTAAAATCAATTTCTGTGGTAAATGTTGCTGAATTCTGTTGCTTAATTGTTTCTTCGTACATCCAATATATGTGCTACCGCACATAATTTTTTCTAACAGGTTATTGTTCATTTCTTACTGTCATTTGAAAATTTTCTGGATCTCAAAGCCAGTCCGCTCAGTACATAACTTATCACAATTTATAAAAACAAACTAATAAAGCAGTCATTTAAACCGTTTTATTTGTGCTTGAATGTGTGCTCATGTAATAGCTAGCTGAAATAATTTAAAGTGATGTCATTGTATAGAGAGGGGCAAAATAGACACACTTTTATTGAAGTCATGCCAAGGTTGATCACCAAAATAAATAAAGACAAATAATGCAAGTGTGAAATGTAACTTTAAATACACCATTTATATTTACGACCAGATAATCTCATAATAGATACCGAAGTTTCATTAGGTAGGCATACGTCACGTATGGGCGTGTGTGTTTTCAATCGATAAATATTTAGGTCAGTATAACTGCATACACATGTACAACCATATAAGTGAAACTTCAGTGACTGAAGGTTAATTTACTCCTTACACTCGTCAGCTCAATTGTTTTATTTTTACAATTTGAGATAACTTGATCCGCGTAGTAAAATCATTCCGATATATTGTCACAGCCATCATGTTTGCTTCTCTGCCACTGGTAATCCACTTATGGTAAACGTCTCAAATAGCCTCACATAAAGTTTGCATGTTCGTAGTGAGTCCGTCCACAACTTGGAGAACGGGCGAAGTCGATTTCTGACGCCATAAAATAACGGTTAGAATGGGCATATTTTTCAAATCAGCAGAGAACGATTATTAAAATTGCGCCAACAATGAGATGATAATCATTAGCCTTGGATAACAGACCATCTCAGAGCAAGATGACTAAATAAATATCCACTATCATTGGTAATGTGCAAACTTGTTCTTTTATAGCCCACAGATATTCATTGAGATTACAATTAACAATGATTTCGCACATCAGCCGACGCGCAGAATACGAAGTCCCCTTCACTGCTGAGTCTTGAAGAGTGGATAGACGAAAAGAAGCTACCACAAATGAGCCAGAAATTGTAGTGCCTATGGTTGAAGGCTCTTTATGCTAACAATGGAAAGAACGAATATCTTCACGTACATATAGAAATACATAAAGGAGTGCTAAATTCAAAGGTCTGTTTGTGCTTGATGGGCCTGTTTTAAAGGTATTCATGGTAAAATATCGTGCTGACATGCACGAATCTCAGTTATTAATAAGTCGAATTACAAGGTTGTCTCATCAAAATTACGCATATTTAAATGGTCCGTGTACTGCCTAAGCCAAAGGATTTTTTACCCATTGGTGCATGGATTGTGGGGGCTCCTGCCTCGGGCGCTCGTCAGTCTTACGGCCACTAAACCGTATAAGCGCAGTAACCACATAGTTATTCTCTAAGGAACCATAATTTCTGCAATCACTCTAGAATGTTGCATTCGAACCTAGTCCACAGAAAATGGCGATTAATTTCTCGTCCCAACGCAAAATCAACCAAACCAGATATTGCCTTACTGCGATTCAGTGTGTCATCTGAAGCATTAATATACTGAAGTGCTTATAATAGGCTCTCTATTTGCAAATTAGCTCTCGTAGTTTTATACACGTACACGCCAACTTAATTATTATTCTCGTGAAAGGAATGATTGAATAGAAAAACTATCAGTATTGTCAGACTACAAGCAGTGTACAGGTATCCTAGTGATTACCAGACTTCAACTCCAAACTACATAAAGACTGCGCGGGAAACGGGGCTGAACAATATGGACCTTAGCTGAGAACAGCTAGGAAAACGAAATCAACATATTTTGACCTTACCCCTATTCTAGTCGTAGTGAACATTTTTTCCAATGCCACAGGCGGCATCTTGCCGAAGTCGTAGCATATAGGACTGGCATGTTATCGTACTCAGAACGACCACATTCTGGTAAGCAGACGATGGATGTCTTATGTCCAGAACGGGAGTGTATCCCAAATGTTATATTGATCATAATTTTCTGAGAACCAATATAAGAATTAAAATCCACTCATTGCGGCCGTCCGCGTTTGGATACAATGGATACAATTCTGCAAATTACCTCTTTGGCTTCTGCTAGACCACGACCAGGTTAAGAATAAGGGCAAGACTGAATAGCCGTATTGCATGTTCCAACATCTCTATTTACTGTGCTGTCTTTATCTGGTTTTATGATATCCCTGATAATCATTAAGATGTCCAACCACCACACAGGGATTGCCGTTCCTGTTTATAAGCAGGATGACTGAGAACTTACGACATGAACATTGCTTTCGCCGAACCTAGTATTTCACGTTAAAATAAACGTCTTTATTTACACTCAAACGACAATGGTCCCCCACCAGAATCGCAGAAAGAGTCTTCCACCTTGTGTGCCACAATTCAAGGCTCATCTGCAGTAGCTCCTTTTGCTTACACAACATGTAAGACAGCAAATAAGGTGAAAAATTTCATACTCCGCGGCGATCTATACTCGATGAAATCACAATTCGCAACATCATTCAGTTATCTGTGGACTAAAATACATCACTATGTAGCACATTCCTTTAAATTATGGATGTGCATGTATACAGAGCCATACTTTAATTATAAGGCCTGATACCCAAAAATAACGAAAACCATCTTTAAAGAATATTAGATTTTAAATGGTCACAAAACGCATTCGCCTCCACTAGTTAATACAGGCAGTCTTGCCAAATTCTGGCCAGGAAGTGGACTTTGGCTATGGTTATTGCGGACGCTTGTCTTAAGTGTATTGGCAACGTTAGATAATCAACCCTAATAAAGACTTATACATCACTAGGTAGCACATTCCTATAAATTATGGATGGCATGTATCCAGAGCCATACTTTAATTATAAGGCCTGATACCCAAAAATAACGAAAACCATCTTCAAAGAATATTAGATTTTAAATGGTCATAAAACGCATTCGCCTCCACTAGTTAATACAGGCAGTCTTGCCAAATCCTGGCCAGGAAGTGGACTTTGGCCATGGCTATTGCGGACGCTTGTCTTAAGTGTATTGGCAACGTTAGAAAATCAACCCTAATATAGACTTACGGTTGTGACTTTATGAATCAAAATATCTTGCAAAAATCGATATAGTTAATAGAAAGTTCAGATTATATGCAGACACGTACATAAATTTCAAACACGAAGGTGATACACGTGTTTTATTCAACTGTAAAATTCAGATTTATACGTAATCCCCCAAAAAATTGACACGAATTATTACAGGTCACAAGGTTAACAAAGGTCGTCATACAAACTAGACCAAAAAATAATTCATACTGGTAATTTACCTGCAGTTTATCATAGTGATTCAAACTATATTTTCACCAAAATGTATCAGTTTAACATCAGATATAAATAAAACTTGAGTTTTTATACAGTTGCAACATTTTATCGACAGCTAACGTTTAAAAGAAATTCGACGAGCAATAAATCTATCATCAGGTATTTATTAACAAAAAGCATAAAGCATAAAATATGTTAATAATTTATGACAGGTATAAATTTGAGTTGAGCCCATACATCATCATCATCATGTCTAGCCATACAAAAAGTCAAAAGTGACTAATGTTTCACAGCCATATAACCACAAAGAGTGAAAAAATTATATAAATGAATTTAGACAAATTATTAGTGAGATTTACGAGAGAGAGAGAGAGAGAAGCTGAGAGAGAAGGAATACCTTGCTACTATGAATAAATTTATCGGGATAACTCACAGAAATGAGGCAAACTAAACCTCTCCACAACATCATTATGGCCAAGTTAGCATTCGACATCAGCAATACAGCTTCCTTGCGGATTTCACTGTATCACGTCATAAACAAACCAAACCTCGCAGCTAACTTTGCCCTACTAGGAAAAGAAAGTTACGAAGATGATTCTACTAGACATCTGCAACAAGATCGCCACTGAGCTCGATTCGATGCCATATCGCTAAGGGTTTCTAACCAAGAACTATGATGGCACGAGGACCCCATCCTGGCAGACGAGTGGGTCCTATACTCCAATTTGGATGTAAGTGACTTTAATTGTTTCTGTCATGTCAAAATATGTCCACCTTGTTTCTTACGCCAATTTGGTGCTGGATGAGGGAACAGAGCTCTACTGTGCAATCGAAATGAGGGCATACGTAAGACGTGACCGAGCCAACGAAGTCGATGGTGCTTTATTTGTTTTTCTAACGACGAGCATTTATTGTCAGATCCATGTCTGAGCCCACAATGCTGAAATTTGAGGCATTTTATGATGAAACACAATTTTATCATACAAGAAATCAGAAGGCCGAATGCTACACTAAAATACCTTATTTTATATTGGAGATTTAGAAAAGCAATGATTAAATGTACGGGCTATACAACAAGAAATCAGAATCACGAAGCGCACGAAAACTAGTCATCAACTTAAATCCAATTGTTTTTGTTTATTAAATTGCAGTGACTGTTGCACCTTACAGCTTCCGTAATGAACATCTTTTTAGTTCGTGTTTTTAGGAAAATCTGAAATTCCACTCAGATTGAAATGTATGGCTATTGTGGAATAGCTCCCTCATGTACCAGTTGTATTTAATATAAATCTGGATATACAAAGTTAGAAATCGGAGAGAATAATCGAAAGTGCCCTCAGAAACTTATATATGTGCACAAACAAAAAATGTATGTTTAGTAGGCGCAGATTTGTAAAAAGAAATTTTTTAAGAATGCATTAGAGTATTCAATGTTTTTATTAGTCAAACGTTTTCGGATGACTTTATTTACTTAGGATTTACAGTTTATTTTATTTTTATACGATTTGTCAACTATGGGTGCATGGATTGTGAGGGCTCCTGCCTCGGGAGCTAGTCAGTCTTACGGCTACTAAACTGTATAAGCGCAGTAATCACATAGCTATTCTCTAAGGAAACATTATTTCTGTAATCACTCCAGAATGTCGCATTCGACAGGACTTGCAATCAGCGCATAGGAACCATGTGTAGAGATAAAAACCGATTTAACCGATCAAAATGCAGCTAGACTGAAGAAAGAGGTCAAGCGCGGTGTTTATAGCAAATTCACAAACTTTATCGAAAGAATTTTCACCACCCGCGCAACCAATCGTTGTTAAGCTGTACACATAAGATTTGGAACTATGTCAAGCGTAGAGTGAACCATTCTTAACGTACGTTATTTTAAAAACTGGAGAAAAAACGGGTGTGTGTATACACGGCAATACGTGGTCTCAAACGACAGATTTCTTGTTAAGATTGAACTTCTTAGTCATGTGGGTAAACTAAATACGCTATTAACCAAACTAATGCCAACACAGGCTCCAGGCTGTGAAATTTTGTACTGTGACCAAGTGCAGGCGATATCCGATAGGTGGGCGAAAATTTAAGCGACACGCAGTATTTTTCAAACCACCCGACTGCATAGACGCACTGAGTTCGACAGCGTTAGAATACCAGTTATGGTTGGATTTAAGAGGTTTATCAGCCACCGCAAATTCCTGCATAAAACTAACAAACACACAGCAATTGATCAATGACGAGTTGCTATAAGTCAACACTTATATACGCTACTCAAAACATGGCACCGAGAAGGATGGACGATTGCGAACAACTGCAGATTCGCAGCAGTTCAATACAGCCATGACGGCTGATCGAATCTTATGCCTCTGCTAAAGGATATGTTTTTTAATATTAAACACGGAAAGCGGATTGCAGTGCGCGGCTAAAAGACCGATAAAAGCTAGCTGTGTAGGTGCCACAAGGACATTATCAGTTCACAAACAGGACTTTTTCTTAAAGGTAAAGTCTCTTCGCGTATGATAGATCAATTCGTGGAAGACGTATTCGATACCGAGGCTTAGATAGACAAAATTGCTTTGTATGCGGATAATGGAACAAAACTAGCAGGCATACACACATCACTACGCAAGGCGATGCAATGCATTTCAATTTTTATTCAAAGCTACAAATCAGCGAGGAAGTACGTTATATTAGCCGCGTCGCTACTGCAATGAGCGGCTAGGCAATTATCGAGACCTTGATAATGTCAAAGACAGTATCACTAGTAAAATTGACTTAATATATCGGATATTAGTGGGATTGGCACATAACAGTCCACCAATAGACATTCAAAAGCAAGACGAAATGCAAGACTACAATAATAGAAATCACTTGAAGCGACAATGAAGAAATTAATGTATCAAATAATCCACTGATCATATTGTCAATAAATTTTAGAATGTACGGTTCCCGCAAGACTGCAAAAATCCATCGATGTAGGACCATGGTTAGAAAACTTTCGATCAGATATAATTGAAAAATCTTGAGAAGCCAATATGCCATGGAGTCCGAAGAGGATCTTTCACTACTACCCATTCTTTGCTAGACACAGTTCCAACTGAATGAATAAACACGGAAATACTTGTTTCAAAAGCAACAATCAAACTTCACCAAAAATTGACTTGTCTAGTACATCCGTATAGCGGTGAAACAAATTAAATATGCCAAAGTGCAACCTACTACGCCAAACAAAATGTATCGACCATACGACAAGAATAACACTTCTAGTCATACCTGCGAATCTATTTTAAACCGGTTTTGCGTTAAATTAATTTCAAAATGAACTATTGAAAAGTTTTAAATTTGGTGCTATAACGCAAAATTTGAACAATTTTTGCATAACAATTCCGCGTAGTAAAGGTTATAGAAACTATGAGCAACAAGCAAATTATTTCCAGAGATAACATTTTAATCTTATTTATCATACTTTGTTTGATTCAATTAAGAATACCAGATGGATTTAACGGTAAGAACGATTATTTCGAAACAAGAGACGACAGTACTTGACTGACTCCAAACATACCTTGTTTAATCTTGACATTTAAGTAACAGTTTCCGGAATAAATGGTAATTGTAGCATGACAGATAATCCAAGTAAAATTCAGCGATTATTTTATTTCACTATATAAATTACAATATCCAGAGTTATAATCACAAAACACAGAAGAAGAGTTAAAACTAATCCATCATGAGGAATGACTAATTGAGTAAGGTTGAGAGGGCTTAGTTTAAAAATTATTATAAATCAACCAATCACAGACTAGTCTAGACGTATTCTTACAGGCATACAATAGTTTAACCAGAAAATAGACGACTTTTTGTTGTGCGTTTCGGATGTGAAGTTTGTGAGATAGACTAGATTGTCTATTGGACTACCAAACAAAAATTTTGAACATAAACGTATACCCACTCACATTATAAATAGACAAATGTAACGCAAGTTAAAGCATTAACCAGTCAGGTCAGTAAATCAATAGGCAAGATATAAGCGCATTTTAATTGGTTTATATTTATGTAACACAAAGCAAATTTTTATTGGCTAGATTGACGTCGAATATTTTATCTATGCAAACTACGTATCGTCAACGTGTGCAATTGTCACGTTGTAAAAAAACACGAAAAGAACCCAAGGTTTTGAAGGGAAGGACAATCTAATATTATCTGGGTTATATTAGATAACCCCCTCAAAAATGTATTTTCCTTAACTAACAATTATTCACATAAACTAAGCCCCGAACGCCATTTACTGCGGCTAGCTATATTCATAAATTCCACATCATTATTTTTTAAAACAAATTTTCACTTACAATTCTAGAAAACCGCTAACATAACAAATTGAATTCCGATATTTGATACTTTTTAACAACATACCTTTGTATGTGTTGTAACCGCTCCCGTGAGTTTTGTAACTTAGGCAGATTTGCTTTATGTAACAATGATCGTTCCATTTACACGAGACAATAGTGAACAATTAAACAATAATTGATTGCGCGGGTGGTGGTAACACTTCTTTAAATCAAATTTGCGAGCTTGAACTAAACACAAATCCCATTGTATTTAACCAGTTGTCGAACGCGTCAGTGCGTTGCGACTGGCGGTAGTTTTGTTATGTTGTCCGACGACTGGTTAAATACAATTGGATTGGTGTTTAGTTCAAGCTCGCAAAGAATAGTGAACAATCATTGCTTATTAGAGTGAGAATTCTGAAAATTATGTTTGCGAGCTTGAAATAAAAAGTCAATCCCATTATACCTAACCGGTAGACCAGCAAAACAAAATCACAATCAGTCACATGTACTGATACGTTTCGACCGTTCATGATGATCATCACAGTATGACGGAAAACTTACTAAAGAGGATCAAATCGCAATTCATATATAAATTAATAAGGTCAAATATGCGACTCCCGCGTCTAGTGGTCTCACATGCATATTTTACTTGAATGTAAATTTTGGTTGCACCATCTGTCTGCTGTGACGAACATGAACTCTCAATGATTTTTTAATTGTATAATTTATGTAAATAAATAACATCATCTAAGTTTGATTTGATTTACCAATAGTGCAGTCTGTGCCATCACCAACCACTATGCTTCTAAAGACCATACATCCATCTGGCGTGTTCATCGAATGACTTGTCGTTTGGGTTATTGGCTTTCTCGACCAGTACACAGAATACCAACAGTCGTGGTTTTGTTGCTTGCACGCATTATATAAAACTTGCAGTGATCGCGAATAGGATTCGGTTATTAGTTTTCTTGTATTGCATGAATATCGCGATAAAGAACAGGTGATTATCTCCGCATAACACGAACATAGCAAGGAAGGCAGGATAATAAGCATTTCCTACTTCAATTAAGTAGTGCCGCGTCCAGGCACTACAGCCTTTGACAATTTACATCTACATATCACGAACAAACACATGCAGTTCATTTCGTTCGTTTCAAAGGCCTACAAGTGTCGAGCCCATTCCTGGTTATCTTAATTTTGTAATGGCTTGTCAACCACTGGCCTCAAGAGAGAATCCCTGTCATCTCCATTGAATTCTTTTGCAATAAAATAATTGTAGCAACATTAAATTTTGGCGGAGCAGTACCACCCAGTGGTTCCCTGGCGCGGTCACTTTTATGTAGTGAACATCATTTTCTGTTGCAACACAAGTCCTCGCCATATCATCATTTGGTCAACTCCTCCTCATTGTCTGAGATCTATGGAGTAGGTTAGTTTCCTTAAAATACAAGCTCAGTTCATTTAATTACGCTAGAACGACTGTTTTCCGATTTACATGAAATCAGGGAAAACACATGCGGCTTTACTCGGATTTGGAGCAAATAACAGAAAAATGATGCCAGTTCATAAAGAAAAAAATGTGTTCCTTCTCAACAGGCACGCATTGCTATATAATTCCTCAACGTTAAACTTTTAGTGACCATTCGAAATTGTTCTATATAATTCAGATCATACATATATACTTTAATTGCGCCTAATATTTAATAATTAATTTAATTAATAAATAAAAAATACAACATATCTATTTCAGCACTAGTTAAACACAATAGTTAGTGTTACATTTAGTCGCAATGCTGCGAATATACTACTTTCTAGTAATTTAATAAACAAATAAAATTACAAACAGTGGAATTTGTCAAATACGAAATCAGGCATTGTATAGTGCCCTAATATGATCAATATTGTGTCCAATAAGGGATAAACGATAGATTAATACCATTTTAAGTATTAATTAATAAATAAGATAGCATGTGTTAAGATAGATAGTTCCGAAATAAAGTTTCGTAACTTAGCTTCGGCTTATCGTTTACTATAAGTTATTGGCAAAGGTACTGAAATAAACAGACTAACTTCAAAGATAGGCTTAGGAAATAAAACTCCTCAATAGAAGACAGACGGGATAAAAAGGCGGCTAATGAAAGAAGGAATCGAAATCTGATGTTTAACCGAGTCGTTGACTACTCAAATACCAAATACGGGAGGAACCATGTCTTTATCAATTTCGAGTGTGAATATGCTTTCTTAATTCGTTATAAAGACTTTTTTCAGGGTTTCAGATGAGTCTAATGTTTATTGGATGAACACCAGTAGATCACCAAAAGATATTTTGCAAATTGTGCACTGGCAAATTATTTCTTCTCGATCCATATCAGCCAAGAGAGACACAGTACATTTTCTGATAGTTACACGAATGAATGTTCGGAAATCTTGATCTTCAAATAAAAATAACACACAAGAAAAATGCGATCAAATCCAAAATAACACATTACTTAAACGTGGTAAAACAAGGTCGTTAGAGTAATTCACGTATATAGGAAAATCTGGAATTTAATTTTTAACACAGGTCAAACAAAACAGCCGTGTTTTTTTCCAGAGACATACTAGTAAACGAACGCCATATGAGGCCGTAGTCTTCCATGGTTTGTTCAAATAAGTTATGCTTTTTGAATTTATTTAGTGTCATGAGCTTTTTCATATTCAGCCATTGAAAATACAAGGAAAGTATCTATAACGATTCAATATTTGTAGTCATCTTTCGGCTTATTGTAATTCTAAAAAAATTTAACGATTATTTAAATTAAGGTTGTAACCTTGATATGAACACCAGTACCATTATATACCAACACTTGTCAGTATGAACTGAGCATTGTATAACGTATAAGTGGCAATTCATCCAGTAGGCTGGTTTCGTACACATACTGTCTCGAATTTTCCGTGGACAGGTCTCGAAACTGGGAACGTCTGTCTTGGAATCCGATGCTCTAACCATTGAGCCACTCTGCAACACGCGACACACAATTATCAGTTATATAACAACTAAAGTTTATTGGTTATCCTCTCTTTTAATTGGATTCTATATGGCATCTTTTTACACCTATAGATCATTTATAATCGCGTTTATGGACGTACAATAAGCGCATGCTTCAAGTAACATAGTTACTGAAAAGTCGTATAATTTTGTATACTTGTAATTTCTTGAGGTCATCTATACGTCTCTTTGTAATAATTTGGCTGTCTTAGAAATTATTTCTGTATTGTCTCTTTTCACTAACTCTATTTTCTGTCATTGCATGTTGAATGTATTTTGAGATACTGCTTAAGTTTTCATAGAATTCTTAAATTAAAACGAATATCCAGCAGAAACTGTCATTGCTGAGTGACGAGATAGTGAAAATCCGTACGAAGAGTCTGTCTATCGATAAGTATATTCTTGTTAAAAGCGAAGAAACCAGGATTTATCCACCGAACAATTGGATAACAGATTCTTTTAGAAAACAAAAATTTTCCTTAGTAGATACTCAATAAATAAAGAATTAAATTTTTCTTCTTTGTATTCTCGCACATGGAAGAGGAACTGTGAAAAAATTGATACGTACATGTAAAATATACTCACTTTATAGCAACTATGGCCGACTGTATGATGTGACTAAGCAGACCTGCAGTCGGCTGTCTCAACTCAGGTGGAAGGCTAATATTTTCATGAATAGCTATGGCAGCACCAAGTTTCGTCTGAAGGTCTGCAATACTGTGGTCATCAGTCAACGTGCACAGGCAAAGAGCATAACGCTGCTTCAAGTATGAGACTAAGTTGACGGCAAATGTTGACTGAAATATAAAAAGCAATTCATTGAAAGTGGAACCACGAGAGATGAGGCATATCGAGCACATATTAAAGATTAAACGCACAAACCGCGAAATGTTAAGCATGCAGCGTATATGCATTCAATTCGGCAATCTATGACTGCGTCGGCGATGATGATGATGGAAATTATTCTAATCAAGCACGCGGACTTGAGATAACCACAAGAACAATTATTTAACCATTCTTTAAATCAAGTTTGCGAGCTTGATTTAAAGACTGTTACCACCACTCGTGCAATCATTAATTATTTAATTCTTAGTTTATACTGACATATGCAAGTAATTAATGGGTCAGGTGTTTATATCAAGACCGCAACCTTGATTATAATAATTATCACCACCCGCGCAACTAATATTCGTTTAATTATAAATAACTCACTTGTTTCCAAATATAATGCATGTAATATTGTTGCTTGTATATACAAAAAATGCGTCAGTATTAGCTGTTGTGTGACTGGTGAAAATAATTAATTATTTATCTAAAATCCGAAAACTTGATTTAACTTCTTTTATCAAAATTTGCGCAACCCAATGGTAGCATAGTTCAACAACATGTTGTTTGAGTTAGCATTGATGTCGTATTGTCGTTGACTTTAGATTATGTTAGATTCACTATTACAGGTTTACACATTCGTCTAGGAGATTGTACCGTTCTATTATTCCACATTCTTCTACCAAATATATAGTGGTTAAAGGGCGTAATACCGGCTCCTACTGATGAGTCGCCAGTAAGCACGAAACGAATGTGCATGAGATTATACTTTCCGTTCATGCTGCCTTTAGTTTATCCTTCTGGTCGCAACTGAACTAATTTGTTACTAGGTACGCAAAACCTAATACATACTAACATGTTGTTTTATCAAGAGATGCCAAAAAGCTATGATCATGACCGCATAGACATAGTGCAGCCGACACATTAATACTATGGGAGAAAAAGAGTTTCATTTCTGATTTTCAATACATTGTGGTCTACTTATTGTTAACCACTTTGCTGTTGAGAGTTGAAGATGAATATATGAGTTTGATACGTTTAAGAACGTGTCTGATGGTAAATCTGGCCAGGCTGTGAATTATGATGAAAAACATTAGTTAAATACTGTTTGTTGCGGAGAACTAATATATATGTAAGTATGTATTAGGTGTTGCGAACCTAGTGACAAATTAGTTCAGTTGTGACCAGAAGGATAAACCAAAGGCAGCATGAACGGAAAGTATAATCTCATGCACATTCGTTTCGTGCTTACTGGCGACTCATCAGTAGGAGCCGGTATTACGCCCTTTAATCACTATATATTTGGATGAGGAATGTGGGATAATAGGACGGTACAATCTCCTATACGAATGTGTAAACCTGCAGTAGAGAAGCAAATCTCGTATAAAGTCTCGAAAATGTAACTTGTACCGTCCTATTATCTCACATTCTTCACCCAAATATATAGTGGTTGAAGGGTGTAATACCGGCTCCTACTGATGAGTCGCCAGTAAGCACGAAACGAATGTGCATGAGATTACACTTTCCGTTCATGCTGCCTTTGGTTTATCCTTCTGGTCACAACTGAACTAGTTTGTTACTAGGTTCGCAACACCTAATAAATACTTGCAAAAAACATTAGTGTTTATTACAAGTTTTCAAACTCGATTTAAAAACGATAATGCGTCATTTAATTAAGGATATAGAGCTAAATTATGAAAATTAGTAATACATTATTTGTTTAGTAGAACTAACATTATGCAATTAAGTATTACGCATGGTGTATCTAGCAACAAATTAGTTCAAATAGGACCAGAAGAATATGCCAAATTAATCATAAAAAGTATAATCTCATATACATATGCGTTTCGTGCTTCCTGGCGATTCATCAGTAGACACTGGAGTTACGCCAAAAACAATTAAATATGCTATCAAGAAATGTGCGCCAGTTTTACGACACAATCTCCTATGAATACGTGCACTTAATAACTAACAGTGTCAATAATAATAACAACAATTAACAAGGTCTTCGACAATGCGTCTACAAAGACAAGTCAATAAAAGTAACATGTATCCTATCAGCAAACGATACCAATACCATGTATACTGAGATTAGCTAAATTTCACTCAAATTGAGAATAAAACCCAATTATGAACATTCGCTAATCAAAATAAGCTATATACTAGTCTCAATCGATATCAGGTATCATTTTTAGTGGAAATCATGACAACATTAAATGAAAAATTTAGCAGTTATGTATTCCTTGGTGTAGATGACTAATGTATACGAAATTATATATTAGATATTGAGAATCTAATAACTAATTAGTTCGCGTAGGACCAAAACGATATGCCAGTCAGCATGAACAGAAGTTGCAATTTATTGGATACATGTATTTCATGCTGACTTATTGAATGATGTCATGATTTTCAAGAAATGTGATAATTTAAGTCAACCGAGGCCAGAGTACAAGGCGTTGCCGGAGTAGCTGTTGTTCAGAGTCGGTTGTTACTATCCAAATTCATGGTGTTGGTACCATTAACAGGCTCTCTCTCTCTATATATATCGTGAGTTGGTTAGCAAGTCACATTGCCGAAGATTATAAAAAGTTGACTCTACTACTGCTAGAATTCACATACGTTTAGGAAAATGCATCTTAAAACTATCCATTATTTGTTGACCAACTATATAGTGGGTTTTTGGCGTAGTGCCGGCTCCTACCGACAAGTCGTCAGTAAGCACGAAACGTATGTGCACATGAAATTTAAACTTTTGCTCACACTATCTATATAGTCCAATTTTAAATATTTTGTTACCAGGTACGCAACTAATAATACATAATTAAATATGACAATAATTCACTTATAAAAAAACTTCAAAAGCAAATTATTTTAATAAATATGTTTTATTGTTCCAAAAGGAGAGAGATATGGAGTCACTCAACTCGGACACTGTAAGCAGATCCAAAAGATTTTTCTCTATCAATGCATTAATAATTTCCTTATCAAATAATGTCAGTTTCGCTTACTAGAAAGACCGAAAACAGTTTAGGATGTATTACCACTTTTAAGGAATATACGCATAAAGTAATAAAGATAATTTAGTTAATTCCAAGTAAAGTTCAGCTAATCTATAGATATATATATATATATATATATATATATATATATATATATATATATATATATATATATATATATATATATATATATATAATAATCTTCAATTTAACACAGTTTGAACACAGGTTCAGCCACTAGCCTATGCATGTGAATAAATATTTATAGTTTAAAACTTATTACTTTTAAATAAAGTAGTCAGTTGTTATGAAGCTAAATTTGTGCTAGAATACAAACTATGGGAAAAGCAATCAACCGTTGTGATGATAAAAATAATTTAAATCCATTTAGCAGATTTGAAATGAATATCATAGTTTCAGTTAACCAGTGGCACAAAATCCAGAACTTCCTGTCGGTTGCAAGTAATGATGCACTTCGACCCGTCATGGTTGTCAACAAAACAAAACATCAGACTGACTAAGGAGGATCAAACCGTAATTTTGATATGGATAATCACAAATACGCTTCCCACACCTAGTAGTCAAGCAAACATTTTATTTGACGGATTTCTTTTTGCTTCATATTAATCGGTTGATCATTGTTTTCTTATGATGACTATGGAAGGCAACAGGGAGTCAGCACACGTGAATGAATAAACACAGCGAGATTGGTTTTTATCTGGCGCAATGAATGGTTGGTTAATTAAATAAATTTTAAGTGTGGTCAAAGCTGCGAACACTTTATTTTTGTGACTGCAAAGTCTTCTAGCCGATATTTCTTATTTCTCACACATTATGTATATATTACGATTTGAGCCTCGTTGGACAGTTTACTCTCGTGTTCTAACGATGACTATGGACGGTGAAAACGTTTCAGAACAAGTGCATGACGGTGGATTTTCTGTTGTGAGACTTGTTACATAAAATCAATAGTTGTTCATATAAAGTACGCAAAATTTATATAAATCAATGTTATCTCCATCCGCACAATCAATGATTGCTTACACATACGCCATACATACTTGTTTAGAAAAATGAAAGAATGGTATGTTCGTGAGTCCGCAGAAATCACGCAACCGACATTTCCAATCAAGTATAATGAATGTTAGACAGTTAGGTGTGTTAGCCGATTTTCTGATTTTGCATACATTACAATTTTATTAACATTAATCAGTTTTCTGTCGTGCTCCGATGATGAAAATGACAGATCGAAACGCGTATTTATGTGCAACTGACCATTATTGTTTTTCTGTTTAGTGTGATTGGTTAATTAAACTGGAATTCGTATTAATCTGAAGCACGCAGTCATCATTTCAATAAGTCACATTGAACATGGAAAAAATAGGATGTCTTCAAATAATTTTTTTTAATATAAAAAATTATCAATAAAAAGAGATCTAGGATACTCAAAAACAGAGTTAAATTTTTATGTTTTTTGTTAAGATACAGAAAATCAAACAACCACCATAACCTACAGCAATGTGTTCATCATGGAAACGTTCGGCTAGCCAATTATGCAGAAACATTTTGACAACTGCCTGTACAGGAGCAACCACTGCGTTCAGTAGGCTAGCATTGTTAACGTCTGCAGATGGCCCGTGACCCTTTGCTTCTACGGAACTTTGCTTTAATTCACCATTTGTTGTGGTACTGGCTGTTCCATCATTAAAATTAGCAGTTTCGCTAGGCGTAGTCGGTTTAACACCTTTCATATCTTTCGGTGAGACGACAGCACCATTATCGCCCCCAACACTATTGGAAGATAAATTGGTGGAACTTAGCAGGCTTGTACTGGAGCCAGCTGCCCGAACTGCATTGGCCATACGCACTAGTAGAACTAAAGCCAAATCAAGAGCTTGTGTACTCGTCGGAAGTTGGTGGGCCTCGAGGGATCCCAAGAAGACATTTGAGTGTCCTTTAGTCTCGTTATCTGACAGTCCTCGATAACCTAAATATAAGCGAAGATTAAGAAGGAAAATACAAACATACGGAAAACTCGGTTACATCTGAGAACAAGAAAATTTAAAAAAATATAAGGTGAAGCTATCCAGAAATCAACAAATTAAAAAGCACAACGGAGTCGACAGGAATATCAAAGCTTCCCGGAGATACTCAGCCAATTGACGTTTATAATTGCATAAATGTTTTAAAAAATTCCTCGCTTTCCATTTGATAGCGCATAAAAAATGATGAATATGGTGTTTCAAATAAGTTGTCATAATTTCCTTCAGAAACCGTTATCCATTTGTTGTGGTAGCTACCCTTGAGACAAGGGACGCTCTAACAGAAGCTGTATTGCCAACGTTGCCTTGTCCAAATGCTGACTTGGCCATAGTGGTGCTGTGAAGAGTTAAATTTTTCGTCATTTCTGTGTGTTATCTAGTTGAATATTCCCATAATAACTAGCTGTTATCACTCATATATCTCGCTGATAATTTGTGTGCCTAGATTATTATTTTTGTCGTTAATTGTAAAAATTTTCTACTCTTTTACTTCTCTTCTTACGGTTATATGCCAGTAAAACATGCATGATGCAGTTGTTATTAGATCTTAGCTCACTTTGGCGGAAATAATATCGTTTAACACTTTTTATGTGTAATCCAATGGAAATTGAGGAAAATAGGATTAAACAGCAGAAAATACTGAGCATGGTTCGACAATTATTACATAAACGGATATAAATATCTTGAGCAGTAGATTTCATAGGAGCCAAGGGGTGCAAAACGACTAAATAAAAATATTTTCACTTTCAAAGCTCGAACACCAACAAAGTCAGTAGCACAAGATGGCGCGAAATATATTTAGATACTAAGAATGTAAAGTCACCAATTGCCTTCCTTCTAGCACGTTTAAGGGATGTATCATACCTATTATAAGCACAACTTCGAAATATGGAGCATAATTAAATCCAAATGAGCAGAAATTGTTCAATTAAAACACTGTGCACTGTCAGTTCCACAAAGATCCGATTTATCACAATTTCCAATTTTGTTTTGTCTTTGATCGGGTTGGATTATAATTCGTTCCAATGGAAATGCGGTTCTATCACATCTTTGTTTACTGGCGACGTTTCGGTGCCTACTTTCCAGCACCATCCTCAGGCCACAAAACACAGTACTTTAATCACAATAGCAGATTTAAGCAAATGTGGTAACCTCGTTCCAAAACCATTCAGCTATTACCCGCGTACGCAAAACGCGGCATTGGAATATATCAAGCTAGCACGCAGTCAACATTCAAAAAATACTTGAGTATCAATTAAAACACTGTTTGCATTTGGATAGGACCAGAGCCAAACTGCAGTTAAAATATGGTATGGAGTCCATAGTAGCTTCTATGACTTCGCATTAATAGTAATGGGCATCAAGCCAGTGTTCGTACAAATTCAATTACATGGTTATATTGATTCGAGTCTGGAACCGGTTTATTGATACGTTCCGGTTTTTTAAAACTGGATCAAGGCCTTAGGCATTTTCGTGCTGTTATTCCGTCAAGTATGAATTGATACAAAATCTTACCGACAGAAAGAAAATACAAAAACCGACAAAATCGCAACATTGATTAACGTAATTGTTTTCACCGCCCGCGTAACCAATATTCGTTTAATTATATAAATGTTCACTTCAATACAAGTCAAACATGTAACTTGTCATCTGTTCTATAATGATAGAGTGACGGAGGGGTGGTTAATTGGAACTTTAGGGCTAAATAGATGCTATATTGGAAAAACATAAAAGAAAGGCCAACAAAGGAAAATTAGTGAGTATAAAACTGAAAATTATGTGTAATGTGCGGTAGAGTGGCTCAGTGGTTAGAAAACCAGATTCCGAAGCAGACGTGCCCAGGTTCGAGCCCTGTTCGCGGCAAATTTTGGATAGTTCGGGATAAGTTCCAACTAAAGACGAAACCAGTCTACTGTACGAATTGCCTTTTCCACATTATACAATGCTTAGTTTATACTGACAAATGTGTGTATATAATGGATCAGGTGTTTATATCAAGATCGCAATCTTGATTAAATTAAAAACCCACATGTTTATTTTAAGACAAAAAACAATTGATTATCTCCTCTAAAACGTATAATCAACGTGGAGACACCGATAAGAGTCATCTAATACGTTTCTGCTTTACTCTACTGAGGCTGACACCTTTGGAGAAATAAGCCGGCTTCACGTGTGTCGCAAATCGTCACTCTTGAGGTCACACATCCAAAAAAGAAAATTCAGAAAGAACTTAGATAGGGCTGCCACATATTAAACAGGCCCATACTCAAATATTGTTCAAACCAGGTATACTTATCTTGCACGATTTTTTACACGAAAAGATAAAAATTCACCTGGCCTTGAATTTTGTGTTATTGTTTGTTTCGGGCGACGAATAGGCACTTTTGCGAATGATCGCTAAAGCAAAATAAAAATCTTCAACTGCACCACGTGACATATACAACAAGGTCAATTCCGACAGACGATAGCAGTTAACTATAAGGCACAGCGTATCTAGTAAGTAGAAAGTTCAAATAGAACCAGAAGTATATGCCAAAGTCAGCACCAACAAACTGTATAATAACATATACACATGCGTTCATGCTTACTAGCGGCTCACCAGTAGGCACATCACCTCAGGCGCGCTATATACTTGATCAAGAAACGTGGGACAATTGAGAAGACCGCGCAAAAAATCTTCGACATCAAAGTCCCCTCTCCATATATATGATATATACCGAGTTCGTAATGGTTACCTACAATATGATTTTGGTGATCGGCTTAATTTCATATAAAATTGAGAATGGTAATCATTCTGAGCACCTGCTACCTAAGAAAATCCTCCAATTCTGGCTTCGATCGAAACATAGGTTGTCACAATTGCGCGAAAATCATTACATAATTCGTCGAAAAATATAACAACTTTGTATTCTTTATTGATAACTACTAATATACAAAAAATTATGTGTTACGTATTGAGCACACAGTAGTTAGTTCAAATAGGACCAGAAGGGTATGCATATGCGTGTATAAATAGCATAATTTCAGATAAACATGCGGTTCGTGCTTACTGGCTACTCACCAGTAGCAGCCTACACTACAAAATAAAATTACCATTCATTTGGTCAATTTGTCTCCCATTGCATGACCAAACAGGAAGTTTGTGGTGAAACGCGGGTTCCTTTTGATGATTGTCAAGAAATCACGCAATTCATATGGCAAATGAATTACACCTTTTAGTCAAGCTCAGTTTGGCATATCCTCCTGATCCTATAAGAACAAACTTCTTACTTGGTACGCTATATATAGACATACAAAAACGTAGATCTACGTCTCCTGCACGATGAATTTGACCAAGCCTAGGCCAATAAGGCAGAGTTAACTAGGACGTCCAATTAGACCCCGTTTATCTCTAGACTTCAATAGATTTCCGTTCATTCGCGTGAAGCTTGGTCTGTGATATTACAGTGTGATGTGATCAGCTAACCGATATCATGACTAATAGTATCTAGCTACGAGTTTCATTTCGGCCGTTATAGTCATCCAGGGGAGTTACCTCGGCAGCTTTGACAGCGTAATGTTTACGGGGCCAACTCATGTTTATGACGCGACACGATGAAAGCCGCAACGAAACTGTATTGCTAATATTGCCTTTCTGTAAAATTGACTTGGCCTTAATGTTGTTGTGTAGAGGTCTGCTTACCTCACAGACGTTATGCAACCTAGACTTCTACACAACATTATTATGGCCAAATCAGTTTTAAAGCAAGGCGACATCAACTAAACAGCTTCTGTGCGATTTTCATTGTATCGCGTCATAAACACGACCGAACATCGTAGTTAACACTGCTTGTCTTAAAAAATAAAATTAAAGAGATGATTCTAATAGAAATATGCAACAATATCGTCACTGAGCTCGACTCAATGCAATATCGAGCAGGATTTCCATCCAAGAATTACGGTGTGTGCCCGTCGACCCTGTCCTGGCAGACGAGCGGTACCGATATTACCCAATTTGAATGTGGTTGACTTTAGCTGTTTCTGCCAGTTCGAAATTTGGCAAATTATGGCCAGTACATGATGAGTTTCCAATAAGGACGAAACCGGTCTACTGGATGAATTGCCTTTTCTACACTATACAATTCTTAGTTTATACTGACATATGTAAGTAATTAATGGGTCAAGTGTTTATATCAAGACCGCAACCTTGATTATAATAATTGTTATCACCACCCGCGCAACCAATGTTCGTTTAATTATATAAATGTTCATTTCAATACCATTTCCCCATGTAGTGTGGTGTCTGTTCAGTAATGACAGATTGGGAATGGTTAGTTGGTACTTTGGGTCTAAATGGATGCCATATGAGCTCCACCTAAAGGAAAAATAGACTAGCCAAATTACATTAGTTAGTATATAACTGAAAATTGTGTGCAGTGTAGTGTGCGGAAAGATGGCTCAGTGGTTAGAGAACCAGATTCCGAAGCAGACGTGCCCAGGTTCGTATCCTGTCCGCGGCAAATTCTGCCCAGTACATGATGAGTTTCGAATAAGGACGAAACCGCTCTACTGGTTGAATTGCCTTTTCTACACAATACAATGCTTAGTTTATACTGACATATGCAAGTAATTAATGGTCTTGTGCTTATATCAAGGCCTCATTTATTTGTTTAATAGAACACAATTGTTCACCTATCCAAAATTACGTCTACCGATGTATGCGCTGCCTAATCGTTATTGGTACAGATGCACCGTACACACGACCTTTAAGGCAGAGTGAGGTACTCGAGATTTTCAATAAATGAACTGGATTAGATCATCGCATTCACCAAGCTACTGGTATTTCCTGAATTATTATACAGATAACAAGATCTAAAACCTGTCAACTAAGTCTCGACTTTCATCTTGAGGCTGTAGAGTCGAAATGAGTGACTGACGAAGTAACTTCCATTTAAAGGGTGCGAACTTCGTATCAAAAGACAGAGTGGCGACTGTTGATCTATTTAAAATGGCCTGAGCAGAATCTTAAATAATAATACAAGATCGTCTGCATTGTAAAGATTTGCTGATCTACCGCCGTGAAAAACTTCGACGCCTATATGCTGAATGTATGGATGAGTATAATTAACAGGTGCATCAATTACAAAACTAAACAAACTGAGGAAAGTTGAAGTCCATTTATAGAGGACTCTAACGCGACCAGTGTTTCGAACGAAGGCACGTTTAATATTAACATATTTATTGGGAATATCATTTTCCAACAGAAAATCGCGATAATCAAAATCAAACGTCTTCTTGAAGTCTAGAAAGACGATTATTGTGGGACGGCGGTATACATGTCTTTGTGTAAGTACATGGCGTAAAGTAAAAATATTCTTTTACAACTCGACCTGATTTGAATCCAACCAGTTTTTCTCTAGTATGTGATTCACGCGAAGCGATTAGACAGCGTAAGATATTCAAAGCAAATAACGAAGTAACGAATGAAGTCAAGTTTATACCGCAAAGGTTATCGCACGAATTTGGATTGCTTATTTAAAGATAAGAATGAATTTCGACTCCCGCCAAGCAACTGATACGATCTACTTATTCAATATGGTACGAAATAGATTATCCAATGCCCCACAAATCATGTCGCCGCCATTCTAATATAAAGTAGGAAACAAATCATCAGGTCAGCAACGTTTTGGTGTTGTAGAGAAATGAATATATTTCCTATTTCTAATTCTGATGATTGCTCGATATAAACGTTCCACATCATTTTTGTTGGAAAAAGTTTGGGGATCGGGACTGACGCAGGTGCCAAAGAAAATTGATCTTTGAAATGTTTAACCCACCTATGAAGACGACATTAATCGGCCTGTAGATTATTGTTACACCGATTCATTGTTTCGCTAACTAAAAATTTCCTTTGGTCTTTTGTGTGAAAAAGTTTAGATACACATCAGTTGTTACCTGATGCGAATGTTACTTCCATTTCTTCGTCCTTTCTTGTTGAAAAGGATTCACGATTAATTTTCGGGGTGGGCCTATTTTTTTCCACAGTAAATTAGAATTTAGACCATTAAGATCAGTCAAACTAGATTTTAAAATATATTCATATTTTTGTTAGAAAGACGGCAGTCTCAGTTTGATTAAACCTATTTGAGGCATAACTTTTACAAAACGAACGACGGTACTGGGTACAACCACACCATCTATAGCTATAAGCTACGTGACATATTTGAGTCCACAGTTGACCAAGGGTTGGAGGATGGTGTGTTCGGCCTCAGAAATGTCCGTGGAAATAGCGTGTAGATAGATACAGTGCACTCAGTTTCTTAATACTTATAGAATACTGCACTATAGTTTTGAACACACAAAAAATATAAATTTCTAATTTATCCAACGTACGTGCTAGAGCTAATCGTTGATCAATTTACTTTAGTGTTCGCATATTGAATGCAATGGTGTGATAACCAAACCTAGGTTCAATAAATTGTAGTATACATTAAATATATTCTACATTTGGAAATGTAAAATTAAACTCAGTGATTTGATCAACATATAGCATATTTGCAGCATCCAGAAGAACGTCACCGTTAGGTTGATAAGAAAAAAGAAGGAAATAGAGAAAAATTTTAATTGAAGGTGTCCGCGGTAGCATGATTTCGCTTATCAACTCTGCTCAACTCGATAGATAAGGCAACCGTTTTTATCGTGCACGATGGCCAATGCAGTAAAGATTCATTATAATTCGTATCGCTCATGGTTACATGTTGGTTGTTCCGGCTAGCCACCCTCGATCTGTCATTTTAGAACTAACACAATGCCACCCGGAAGTTGATACTGAGTTACAGTATTATGGAAGGATTTCATTATATAAACGGTGTCAGTATAAACTAAAAATTACATAGGATATCAAAGGCAATTCATCCAGGAGACCGGTTTCCACCGTATTTGGAATTCGTCAAGTAATGCCGCGGATTGGGTTCAAACCGAGCATATTTACGTCGACGTCTGGAACTCTATCCAATGCACCACTCCGGACACATGCGATTTTCAGTTGTATACTAACTTATGTTTTTTATTCAGGCTTGCCGTTAGGTGGAGCCTATGGTGCACCTTTTTCTACTTGAAATTTAAACTAGCTACACCCAATCTGTCCTTATAGAACAAACACAATGTTATCTGGGGATGTGGTATTAAAATTGAGGATTATTAGCAAGATTTTGATTATATTTTGCAGTATAAACTAAGCAATGTCTAGGGTAACAAAGGCAATTTATCTACTAAAGCAGTTTCATCCTTATTGGTAACTAGTCAATGTGTCCACAATTTTGCCGCTGGAAAAAGACGCAACCGGGACACATTTGCTAAGGATTCTTGAACTTTAGCCCATGCGAACCTCTGTCGCATACTACAAGTACTTTCCGTTCAATACTAACAAGTTATTTGGTTGGCTTTACCTTCAGGTTGTTGCATCTTTGTTTATGCACAGTAAGAAAACTCAATTTAAATAAGGTTTACCAAATTATCTACGAAGGATGGATTTTAGAATAGTGTAAGCATTTTTGTAATGCAGGATAAGCAGATCAAATAACTATTTACACAAGAATAGACTCACCGATCAATATTCCCTTTTGCGGATCTGGTGGCAGAAGAATCTTAACGGCTATAGATGCTGACAACGTATTCCCCAAAAGCAACGGCAGAACAGCTTCACTGACGCTCACAGAACTGCCAAAATTATTAGTATCATTAATCGTTCCATTTGCTGACGGTGTATTATCCGATAGGGCTGCAGTAGACGCTGTTGTAGTGCAAGATGGTACCTCCGATTTATTTTCATCACTGGAATTCTTGTCTTCGACTTGGGTCACCGGCTTGGCATCACGATAAACTGTTGCCATTAGGTTAATTGAAATATAGTAATTAGTTTGACTTATTTAAAGTGCCAAGGCTTTACAAATACCAGAGAAGAGAATACTGAAGAAAATTCTCAATGAAACGTTCATTTGATTGAAAACGAAAATAATATAGTAGGCATAATATGTTAAATTAATTTAAAATGTTGCAGGTTTTTTACGGCTCGTTATAATAAATTAGTATGTTAAAATAAAGATTTAGGTCTGTAGCTGAGTAAAAACTGCCCTCCCAACACACTGAATAAACATTAAAATTGTGATAAAAATAAAGGATAAATTAAAAAATAAAAATAAATCTAAACTAAAATATAGAATTTGTAGAGTCTATTAAATGTAGAAATTAACCAGAAGTAATAATGAAGTCATCATGGGAACCATCAAATCAACGGTAAAAAAACTGATTTTTAGATGCTGCAGCTTACTCATAAAACTCCAATCGCGGAGAGATTAATTAAATAGGGGATAGATCTGGCCTAGAAAGGAAGCTCTACTCAAACAAGACATAGAAAAGAGGCCATCCGGAGTTTCATACAACGCATACACACAAGCAAGCGCGTGAGCGAAGAAAAATATTAAAATGCACTACAGACATACAGACGGCGCAACGACATACCAGAATTCAAAAACTAATGCTTACATAGCATTGTATTATTAGTTATACGTGATTTTTTAGAATATAGTAACGTCAATTGCAAGCAGTTTCCACAGTAATGACCACATACTCAGTTAACTCGAAATAAAAAGAATAGTAAAAACACGTGAAAGCAATTGAGATATAAAAGTTAGAAAGTGTTTTTTAAACAAAGTAATCAGCTAAAATTGAAAAATATCATTGTCCTCACGCAAAGATTTTCGAATTAAAAATGTTTTATGAAGCATGCAGTTTTATAAAGTTTTGGAGTGTGATATTCTAACGGTTATACACTATTTTTGATATTCTCCCTCAACATCCAATGAAAGATGAAGTATAACTCGTAGCCTGTACGTGACAGATCTGCTCGAGCAAACAGAAAGTGTAAACGCGTTCATCGTCACATCGAAACTAGTGAATTTGGTTAGTTGGTGTTCATCAACTTTTAAACGAACGTCTAAAAGAAAAATGGAAAATCTTGTTCCAACTTCATTTTCAGACAATCAGCTAATGGAAGGCTTATAAAAGAAGGGATAAGTGAGTAACCATCAATTGAGGCCAAAAATTACATCACCTGAAAATGATGAAAATTCAAGATTTTACCGACCTAAGAGTCCCGCACAAGAAAAATGCGGTCAAATCCACAACGTCTAAAAGAGGCAAAAATCTGAAGTTAATACATCCATCCAAACTAGTACTGAGAAACTCGATATTCGCTTGCAGCCTACAAATAACGACAAACGTTATTTCATGGTTATGCAACAGAGAAGCAACAGTTTATAAATACCGATATATTTATTTTTATGGTGATGAGAAAAACAATCATCTTTTCAAAATTTCTTTATATTTACGTGTTCAGCACCGAAGAATATTTTGAAAAAGCAAGTAAAGATACAGCATAAATCCATCGCAGATGATCTTTAAAATATGAATACTACGTCATGGGAAATCTGAAATAATTCAACGGAGTACAGGTGACGAAAGTTGCAAAAAATTGTAACAATAGCCACCTTTGAGACCGAGAATGCACCAAGGGTCCAAACTTGGGATGGCATGAAATCAACAGGAAGTTCTCGCAGAAGCGCACGTATTATGATGAAGCAGTTAGCGCAGTGACGAAAGCAGACTTATAGCCGCAGATATGAATATAAAATAAAAAATATTTGTATTTTTGTTTTACTAAATCAATGCGCTTTATAAATGAAAAATCCTATATATAATTGATTAAAAATAAAGCCTGTGTGTGAAGATAAGAAATGGCTTTTGACGGGTTGGAAAACTTAGGAGGAATTATTGCACAAATGAACACCTTGGCTGCGGAGATAGGGATAATAAAGTCTCGGCCAGATGACACACTAATAATAAATTCCGAGGGAATCCGCATAAACAACCCAACCAATATAGGTGAAGTCAACAATGGCGACAGCGCCCAAGAGGAATCAGACAGAAATATTCCGGTTTTTTCAAACGAATCGAAGAGTTTTTTCTGACCCTCATCAAAGTTTAAGCAAATTCCTGCACATTTGGATGTGGAAAGGTCACAGTTGTGGTTAAAAGAATGTGAAGCTTCAGTTCCAGCAAAAGAATTTACATTAGAAGAACCTATTGAGCGCGTGGCTGTCCAGGAATTAGTTGACAGGATAGTTGCAGTCCAGTTAGAATTTCCTGTCGACCTGAGGTATGAAGAATATAAAAGACGAGTGTTAGATCATTTTCGAGCCAGGACTGAGGTGTTTCAGAATTGTACAGACTGAAACCGTCTCTGGATGAGATACCTTTTGATACCATGGCACGCATCAAGCAGTGATTGTCCAAGCTAACTTAGTTTTTGTCCAAGTTGCAACTGCATAAGGCCATCATGTTTATGCTGTTGGATCCTAACAGATACGGCGCAATATTCAGCATCGAGGAAGGCCTGGAAGAAAGAATTCGAGCACTTCAATGTTCTGAAGCTTGCTTAATTGAATGGATCCCTTTAAATAGTCGATTGTGTGCGGCACGTTTAAATACATCTACTAAAATCAAAGCAAAAAACCGTTATCATCGTTGCCTCTTCGTTGTATCTGCATATGCTCCTACCGATTGCAGCACAGAAGAAAGCAAGGACGCTTTTTACTCCGAATTAAGCTCCTTACTAAGTAAAGCACGAAGTTCGGATATAGTCCTGGTTATGGGTGACATGAATGCTCAAGTTGGTCGCTTAAGCAACACAGAATTTCATTTAGGTGGAAGATACACTCTAAGCTCGACTCGCAATGATAATAGTGAACAGCTTTTGGATAGCTGCGCTGAACATAGACTATATTTAAGTAGTACAAATTTCAGACGTAGTGTTAAACGTTGTGCTACATGGCGTCCTCCAGCACCCGGACAACGGTGGACTCAAATAGATCATGTAGCAATTAGTTATAGATGGCGTGGTTGCATCCAGGATTGTCGCTCTTTTTGGAACACTTATGTCGACTCGGACCATGCACTTATCCGTTGTAGATTTGCTCTAAAATTTTCCGGGAAAATAATTAAGAATAAACCCCAAATTGATGTAGGCAAACTCGAACAACCGTCCATCCGACAAAACTATGAAAATATTCTTAAGGCTAATCTAACTGGTCTGAATAGCGAAAATCCGAATATACTTTGGTCCAAGATAAGTTCCACTATGCACAATGCAGGTACTACTGTATGTGGCATAGCAGGCCCCCGTAGAAATAATCACTGGCTCTCTGTAAAATCTATGGAGATACTCGAAATAAGGCGCCAAATTCCACCTGGCTCGACTCATAATAATACCCGTCGCAATATAAGACGCCAACTTAAGCGCAGTCTAAAAGGCGATCTCGAAAACTTTTGGAGCAGAAAGGCTGAAGAAATGGAAGTAGCTTTCGCGTCAGGTAACAGTCGCTGTTTGTTCCAACTTATACGCACAACAGGTCCGAGAAAGTTAAAAGTTAGCGAAACTATAAATGATAGTAACAACGAATTAATAACCGATAAAATAAGTCGTCTTGACAGGTGGGCTGAACACTTTAGAGATCAATTTTCTTGGCCACCCGCGTCAGTTCCGCTTCCCGAAAGCATGTCTGCATCAACAGTGTGGAATGTTAGTCCCGAAGAACCATCCGAATTAGAAGTACGCGATGCAATCCTATCTCTTAAGCGCCGCAAAGCCGCCGGCCCCGATGATCTGCTTCCGGGATTGTTTAAGGATGGTGGCGATATAATTTCAGGAGCGTTGACCAAACTTTTTCATACTATATGGAATGAGGAAACCGTACCACTTGACTGGAATGAGTCGACCATCATTCCCATCTTCAAAAAAGGCAATCGTAATTCGTGCGATAACCATCGTGGTATAAGTTTGACTCCGGTCGTATCAAGGTTATTTGCTTCGATTATCCTACGTCGTCTTAGCGCTTCACGTGAATCACAAACAAGAGAAGAACAGGCCGGATTCCGCGCAGGACGAGGTTGTATAGATAATATTTTTACGTTAAGGCAAGTTCTCGAACAGAGACATTTATATCACCGTCCCACAATAGTCGTCTTTCTAGACTTCAAGGGTGCATTTGATTCGGTGGATCGCAATGTTTTATTCCATATCTTGTCGAAAAGCGGTGTGCCCACTAAATTTGTTAATATTATACGAGCTCTCTACACAAATACTTCTGGTCGCGTTAAGGTTTACAACGAATTAACGCATAACTTTACAACCAGCAGTGGTGTTCGTCAAGGTTGTCCACTTTCCCCATTTTTGTTTAATTTTGTAATCGATGCTATTATGAACAACACTCTCTCACACATTCAGGACGCTGGAGTTGAAGTTCTCCCGGGAGATAAACTAGTCGATCTTGACTATGCGGACGATATCGTACTATTATTCGACAATCAGCATGCTGCCCAGACCACCTTAAATAGATTAGCAAACGTTGTTCCGTCTTTCGGTATGAAATTCGCACCCTCTAAATGTAAGATACTGTTACAGGATCACCCACCACTCACTCCAACGTTGCGACTGCAGAATGAAGATCTTGACATAGTCGACAGGTTTACATATCTTGGGAGCTCTATCAATAACGTAGGCAATATGTCCGACGAGGTGAGAATACGGATCGCGAAAGCTAGAGTAGCTTTCTCGAACCTTCGTCATTTATGGAGAAACGCGAATATTTCACTTTGCCTTAAAGGTCGTGTTTACAATGCATCTGTACGCGCAGTCTTACTATACGCTAGTGAAACTTGGCCTCTTAGAGTTGATGATCTGAGACGCTTACAGGCATTCGATCATCGTTGTTTGAGAAGTATAGCACATGTTGGTTACCAACAACGAATAACTAACGTTGACATCCGTAGACGTATTTTTGGATCTGACAATAAGTGCTCGTCTTTAGAAAAGCAAATAAGGCTCCATCAACTTCGTTGGCTCGGTCACGTTTTGCGTATGCCCTCATTCCGATTGCCCAATAGAGCTCTGTTCTCTCATCCAGCACCAAATTGGCGTAAGAAACAAGGTGGGCAGATTTTGACATGGCAGAAACAATTAAAGTCACTTACATCCAAATTGGGTAGTATAGGATCCACTCGTCTGCCGGGATGGGGTCCTCGTGCACATCACAGTTCTTGGTTAGAAACCCTTAGCGATATGGCAGCGAATCGAGCTCAGTGGCGATCTTGTTGCAAATGTATAGTAGAATCATCTTCGTAACTTTCTTTTCTTAGTAGGGCAAAGTTAGCTGCGAGGTTCGGTTTGTTTATGACGTGATACGGTGAAATCCGCAAGGAAGCTGTGTTGCTGATGTCGCCTTGCCCGAATGCTAACTTGGCCATAATGGTGTTGTGGAGAGGTTTAGTTTGCCTCATTTCTGTGAGTTATCCTGATAAATTTACTCATAGTAGCAAGGTTTTCCTTCTCTCTCTACCCCTCTCCCTCTCTCGTAAATCTCAATAATAATTTATCTAAATTCACTTATATACTTTTTTCACTCCTTATGGTTATATGGCAGTGAAACATTAGTCACTTGACTTTTGTGTGGCTGGAAATGATGATGATGATTATTATTATTATGACCGTTTTTATTGCACATATAAGTAAGCCGATACATACTAAAGTGTACAGTACATCAGTGCAGCGAAAGCTTACGTACATAACACACAAAAGTGAGCTTATCACATTGGTTAATTAAAACTCAGTAAATAATGAAAATGTCAAGATAATACATTAATTGTGTGGGTGGTGGTAAAAATTAGTCAAATCAATTTTGCGAGCTTGAAGTAAACACTAATCCCATTGTATTTAACCAGCCGTCGAACAAAATAGCAAAATACAGCCAATCGTACATACTGATGCGTTTCGTCCTTCCATTATCATCATCATCATCAGAATACGACGGCAAACTGACCATTCAAGGATCGAACCACAATGTATATATATGGAAAGCAAAATTAGATATGCGGCTCTCACTTCTAGTAGTCTCGCATACGTTTTACGTGACTGGAAATGAAAGCCGCACAATTTCCATGCCGTCACGAACATTAACGTCTTTGAAGCTTTCGCCACACACACACACACACACACACATATATATATATATATAACTCTATATATATATATATATATGTTGTGTATAATTAAACAATCATGGGTTGCGCAGGTAGTGAGTGCGACTAGCGGTAGTTTTGCTGTTTTTCGACGACTGGTTAAATAAAATGAGATTAGTGTTTACTTCAAGCTCGAAAACCTGATTTAGCTAAACATCAAGGTAATTTCTTGTCACTGGGGTTGGATGTGGGTACTAGCCCACCTATCTCCTGCAGGAACTCGATCTGCTCGGAACTACAGATTTATGATCGCGTAGTGTTAAACTGAGTTTGAATATCGAGAATTGCCCAAGTTATTTATTGATGATATTTAATTCTAATGAAAATTAATATTTTGCTTTTCCCTTTATTTCTTTCTTTAATATGTTAGATTTTATGTTGTGTATACATAGCATAAAAATGTTCCATAATATGAAACAGTGATAACTAGATATTCAGTCTAATTGATGCTAAATTGCTTTAATCTTATCTAAATAAAGTTTGTTACTATGGTTAACTATAGTATCTTTTTTAGCCAATCACACTGTATAGAAATACTAACATTTGTTTTGCTGTTGTTGCGAATAGGGAATAGTTAATCTGACCTTTCCAGGTTTTCCTGTTTTCCATTAGATTCCAACAGGGTTTCGTCCATTTAGCTTTCTAAGTTAGTTATGGATTAGTGCGGTGTGATCAAGTGTCTGATATCGCGAATAAAAAGTTGTGACGTGAGATTTCTGGTTTTTTGTTGTCCAAACTATCCACCGGAATTGCCTTGTAGCCAGGTGAGCAGAACGTTTACGTGGCCTTCACAGCCATTGTCCTAGTTGACGCAATCGGCGTATTTAACCAGAGTTAATGGCAATTAAGCATCAAAGAGCGTCCACATAGAACTGTTTATTTGATTATTGCTTCCTAACGATCAGCCATAACGACTATTTTTGATATCCTAGCTTCAACCGGTACTATTAATGAACGAATAAATCTCGTATTTCGTTTTCACCAGCAAGGCAATATCGTCGGTGTTTTCGAAGTAATCACTATTGAGATTCATCCTGAGGAGTGCTACGGAAATTTTAGCAGAGATTGCATCTACATTGTGTTGCACAACGTGGAGGTAATATCAAATTCTTGCCGATTGTATAGCCCACCATAAAATCTGAAACGTCACAGGCGCAATGGGCTAACTAGTCTAGTAAAGCTGCGACGCGCTTGCGTTCTGGAATGAGCGAACTCCCTGTCCGCTTGCCAAAATGTGATCGATCTGGCAATGAGGTCATATTTTACATGTTTATGCTTTGTAGTAGGATGGCGCTTTTGGTACTGTAAAATGTGATTTACAATTACTTGATTGAAGCTAAGACTAAGATGGACGAGCCTAATTTCTTTGTAATAGCTACTTTTATCCTGAGTTTCTTTGTGCAGAGATGCAAAATGACAGACATGTTCACGGATCGAGAGCTATCGTCTATTAAAAGATAAACCATATTTTGTCATAAACGGCACTCGTGTACTAGGTTCTGTGATATAAATAGACCTGATATTTACTTCAACTCTAAAATTTTTATTTTAATGTATGTTTGCACTACCTACACCCTCGAGTTGCTTTGGAAATCTACTTTTAGTTATTACTTTTTACACGTATAAACTAAATTTCCTTATTATTGGTGCAAAATTTTCAGATGCCGCTTTGATTTTTCACAATCTCTTGTATATTGACTTGCCTTTTAGTTTGAGTGGGCCTGGCAAAATCCAAACATTTCTCGGCGTTTAAAAGAGATTGTGCCATCGAAACACGCAAAAGAGACATGTTTTGATTTTAAACTGCGAGTTGTAGCAAACATGCTGCGCATTGGGCCCTGGAAGAAATTTGCTCTCAACATTCGTTGGCTTAAGCAGGATTATGCGGTCACATTTGCTCGAGGTCTTGAACCACCGACACATATGCCAATTGTTTTTGGTCCAGTTGAGTGCGTGACTGGCTCGAAATGTTCTAAGAAGACAACTGACCTACTCTGCAAGGACAATAACGACTACACGAATTCCAGACTGTCATACATAGGAAAATCTTGTCAGATATGCGAGAAGCCTTTTGGTGTAATTCTTTCGCTATTAAACGTCTTTTACAATTAAATTTATTTATTTGGATGAGATTTGTTGCAGTTGTCTAGCAGTGACTAATTAAAGGTTCTTCGAAACATACTTAAATGTCATAATTTGAAGACTATTGACACCTGTAGATGCAAACATATAATCGCTATTTATTCATAATCCAAATTTTGGATACTTATTATATCATCATTTCTTCCAAAATTGTGAGTTTGAAGATCGCCATTTGTACTTGAACTCATGCACATTTTAGGTTTCGAATATTTTGTTGTCCTTGTCGCGAGTTTTTTCTAGTTGGCGGATCTCTGTGGCAAATAGTTTCTGGTGGGGAAGACTCATTATCCGAGCCTTTTTGCCTTAGGATCTATTTGAACTCACTGCCATGAAGACCTATATGTCCGGTAATGTATGCATGCAGTTTCTCGTTAATTAAACAGTTGAAATATATTATTTATAACGGACAGATTTTAATATTGATGAGAATATTCTTAAATGTCCATTCTTACTCTGGAGTTCCCACGTAAAGTTTTCCAAATATAATTCGTAGATGTGACCAAAAAGCCGAATTCTCCCCTACCCAATTCAGCCGCTTTAGATTATATTACGTAGCAAAGTATGATTTAGGTGTCTTTATCCGCAATTATGAAACCAAAGCGGTCCTTTTCAGTTTATTTCTGTTTGTAACCCGTTTGTACTGTGCAGAAGTACAATGTTATTTTGAAGATGTGAAAGTAAATTTTCTTCACTGAGCCACCTGTGTGCCTTTGAATACTACGCTTAAACGTGATAAGCGAAGCTGCAAAATCAAGTGTGTGCATATATTTATCTTTTGAATGTTTTCGCAGTGCGGGCTTGAAATGTTGAATCTCCCCGGTTTGACTTTGTGGGTTGTCGCTTTGCACCATGAAAGTTTCGCAGAGATTCGATTTATCCCCATTTCCAAGTACGCATCGAGTTTTTCTTCTTATTGGCTTGGTGCAGATTTGTTCCTTTCTTTCGAAGGCTTCAATATCGTTCATACTAACAACCAGAAATGATTCTTTAAATCAAGTTTGCGAGCTTGAAGTAAACACCAATCCCATTGTATTTAACCAGTCGTCGAACAACATAACAAAACTACCGCCAGCCGCAACGCACTGACGCGTTTCGACCTTCCTTGATCATAATCAGAATACGACGGCAAACTGGCTATCGAGGATCAAACCGCATTGAATATATATGGAAATCAAATTTAGATATGCGGCTCTCACCCCTAGCAGTCTCGAATACATTGAACTTGATTTAAAGAATTTGTTACCACCACCCGCGCAAACAATTATTGTTAAATTGTATTGCCTATATATGTATATGTGGCGAAAGCTGAAAACAGTTAATGTACGTGACTGCATAGAAATTGTGCAGCCGACATTTCCAGTCAAGTTCAATGTATGCGAGACTACTAGAGGTGAGAGCCGCATATCTAAATTAGATTTCCATATATATTCAATGCGGTTTGATCCTCGATAGTCAGTTTGCTCTCGTACTCTGATGACGATCATGGAAGGTCGAAACGCGTCAGCGCTTTGCGGCTGGCGGTAGTTTTGTTATGTTGTTCGACGACTGGTTAAATACAATGGGATTGGTGTTTACTTCAAGCTCGCAAACTTGATTTAAAGAATTTGTTACCACCACCCGCGCAAACAATTATTGTTAAACCGGAAATGATGTACGATTTAATCTTTGTTGACTGGCAACGTTTCGATTAATCATTTCCCGAATCATCTTCAGGCCTCTAATCTCACATGCACAATCCAATGCTCACAATAGCAGATTTAAGCAAATGATTTAACCTCGTTCCGAAACAGTTCTATTGATATATTTAAAAAAATCTTTTGACTCACTTAAGGCTTTAAACAATTAATTGGGCTCAGTAACTAAATTCTATGTGTGCATGCATTGAGTACATGAAAATACCCACTCAACAACTATATATATATATATATATATATATATATATATATATATATATATATATATATATATATATATATATATATATATATATAAAATGGCAGGCCAATCCTGATCTCAGTACAATTGCAGCTATCTAAAATTGCCGGTACATATAATTTTATCTAGTGTGCAGAATGTTAATTGATGGGGAGAGAGAAAGTATCGAACATGTGTGGTATAACTCTAATGTTACGATATCTGGTTAATTAAAGTTAAAATTCAAAACTGAAAATTAACCAACAGACTTGACTGTCAGATACTGTATTTTGGCAGAGAACTAATATATATGCAATTGCGTATTAGGTATTGCGGATCTAATAACAATTAGTTCAAATATGACTCGAAGGATAAACCAAAGACAGCAAGTTACCTCGATAAAAAGAGTGTGAAGGTCTGAGCGATGCTTATGCTAAGACAAAATAAAAAGAGAAAGGAAGATAGAGTAAGGACAAACTATAATTAACCTACATAAATAGTCTACAATAACTTATAATATGCACGTTCCTAAGTTAACCAACTTATATAAATAATTGTATATAAATATATTCCAATATGTATAAAATAAATCATTATATATATATAATATTTATAAAATGCACATATGTATATGTACATCTCACGTACAATTATGCATCTGTATAAATAAATATAATCAAAAGTGTGATTTTATATGTATTTCTGACCACACTTTATATAAATATATACGCAACACACAAATATCTATTTTTATAAGACTTATATATGTTTATTAATATATAACCGTCGTATAAGCAACAGTGTGTGTCAAATGTCTAAACAGAATATGGTCTATTAACAATCATATTTATATTTTATTGATTATATATATATATATTATTATTACGATATTTATATGCCACACCCTTTACAAATACATAAAAACTATTGTATTAAGGAATTCCCAAGTCCTGAATCTAATTCATTCGATTAAATCATTTTATTGATTACAGTTTTAACCTTTCCTTGCAACTTATCCGTTGGGTCCTCACTTATTTCATTATAAACCTCGACATTATTTAATTGCTCATATACCTTAACCTCATAATCTGACTGGTTCATTAATACTTTTGCGCCACCTTTATTTGCCTTAAGGCATATCACTTTGTTGGATAACAATTTCGCTCTTAAGCATTTGAGTTCATAATTCGGCTTGCGTTTCTTTTCTGTATGCTCTCACATCACTTTGGGTACATCCAATATAAACCTAGTTTTATCTTTAATTGGGAAGAACTAGGCAGTCTTTACCGTTTTTGTAGTTATCCCATTCTTAGGTACGTGTTCGATATGGATTGCAGTGTTAAGTCAAATATTAAGAATTTGTTTCTGGTTACCCCTGAGATCAGTTGATGATAAATTAACCAACAGTTTAGACAATGGAATCGATTTTCTTATTCCTCAAAGGGAAATGAATTCCAAGGTTAGCTAGTTTCTTCTCATGTCCCTGTCTAACTTTTTTTAAATTTCTTTATCCCTCGTATTGCCTGTAAACTCTTCAGTGTATTTAAAGTCGAACATGTGTAATTTCGCGAGTACTATTGATCTGATCTCTAATCTGTTCAAATTTACGTTTATTTAGTTTATTATTCGATATTTTCATTAACTGAGTGCATATACTATTCGAGTTCACAAATTATGTTGATGGATTTAGAGTGGAGGGGTTAAAGGAGACATCTTTATTAATACTAATGATTAGAATAATTATTAAATTAATATTGTGCTTTTTATAATTGTATATTTTTTGAAACTTAGTTTGTGCTAATTAATATTTGCTCACGTTTTTTAGGAAGTAAATTATTTCTTTTTTATTTAATGGAAGTTCTAGGGGAAAAGTTAGGTCATATTTATGTTGGCAGTATAAAGTATTGATTGCCTAAAGTTGCGAAGGAAATTCACCAAATAGATCGGTTTCGTCATAATCGGGAACTCGTCAAGTACTTTCCAAAATTTTTCTCGACCGAAAAATACTTTTTTTGGCGTCTTGCATTCATCCACTGCGCTACTCCTGCCATAGAGTACACGCAATTTTCAGTTATATACCAACTTTTGTTTTGGTTAAACTTTTTTTCAAATGGAGTGTGTATTGCATCTATTTCGATCTAAAGTTCTAACTAGCCATTTTCGATCTGTCATTGTAGAACGTACACCATGGAACCTGGGGAAGTAATATTGAATTCTAGTTTTATTTCAGGATTTTGCTTATACATGTTGCAAGTATAAACTAAACATTGCATAAGGTACCAAATGCAAGTCATCCAGTAGACCAGTTTCGTCGTTATTGGTAACGCGTAAAGTACTTAAAATTATTTTCCGCGATCGAGGCTCGAGTCCGGACACCTTTGATTTTGGAGTTTTGCAATCATCTACAGCATACTGGCTGAACTATATATACATTGCTTAATATGTTCTTCTATTATTCATTCAATTGAATAATATTATCCATTTTCAAGGTTGAATTATGAAAAAGAAAGTCGTAAGATTTTGGCATAACTAGATAGATGTTCATAGATGAACAAATCCTGTGTATTTGTGTGTCATAATTAAATATGAAGTTCCTTTTATGAGCCCTTGGCACACTACTGGAATTCATTGCTCGGTCCAGCTTAATTTTTTGTGAATCTACCTTGAGATGGTCATCCTTGATTATGTAAGTAAGCGAATAGTTGAGACAATCGTAAAAGGCTGTTCTAGAAAAATCGCATGAATAACAAACACTGAGATTATTATTAACTTAACAAAATGATAATTAATCAATTTAACTGTTGCACTAAAATAGTGTTTTATAAATACATAAATTAACATGTCCCAAGGAAGGGATTGTTTTAAGTGTAGCTAACAAGGGATCGTTCGATAGTCGCACAAATACAGTTTACTGTGCTTTATGTGTTACTATTTGTGTAGCTAGTGAATTTCTCTCAATGTTAACAAAATTTATCAGAGATTGAAATTAGTTTAGACTACCTATTTCATCGGAAACGTTGATTTTTTTCTTCTGCATGTAGAGGAACCTGACATGATATGGTCTGGAGCAAAGTCGGCTGCAGAAGTGTCCGTGCCTTTATGGCTTAATTAACCAGCTCTTTGTTTTGGACCATTTAGTGATGAGTATAGATAGCTGAATCTGCCTACTGTGCACCTTTCGACGATAAATCTGTTACGATACTATGGAAATATGGTCACCAATCACCTTTCTCGTAGCTTAATCACGAGGTGATGTATTTCGTGTTGACTATGCTAACTGCCATTGGCGAAACTGATTTTTATATCATAGGTAACACTTTCATGAAATGATACCGTTGTCTATTATATAACATCACAGTTCATTATATTGTTGCTAAATCGACTGGTTAGAGCCCGCTGGTTATTGTGTATTAAATTCCTGTTCCAAAAATGAACACTGACAAGTTATAATGATGCATCACATATGATAGCTCGGAATAACTTTTGCTGCCCAGCATCTAAATCAATTGGATTCGAAAAGCAACCGAACTTCCTCACACGATAGAGCACAAGGCTTACCCAGGTTTTAAACCAGACCAAAATGTTGAAGATTAGAATTAAAATCGCCTCTTTTAAAGTAGTAAACGTGACCATCATGGTGGATTGCCTCTACTGCGCTATTGCTAATGAACCGATATTGATTTTTATTCTTTGAAGCATCATCTAATCGGTGATAACCTAACGATAAGAATTTGAATGTGGTAAGTTCATTACACTCCTATTGTCTGAGTTTTTTTGCGCCAAATTCTGCTGCAATCCCATCAATGCACTTTTTCTCGATATTCCGGCATCTTCTTTCAAATGCCTTTTTCACAGGACACTTATTAATTGTTTCTTCATGTGATGGTAAGGGTTTACAGATTTTACTGAATTATGCACATATTCATGTACTAAATGCTGTTTAAATAGCATTTTGTTTACGACAGGATACTTGACAATTTTCTGAGCTTTGTTGTGAACAAATGCTATTGAATTGCCGTTAATGATTTCCTTTCCGATATTTCGGCATCTTCTTTCGACTGCTTTTTTCACAGGGCCGTTTCTTAATTGTTTCTTTATGTAGATTTCCTTCCATTATTTTCATATAAACTAGATGCTGTTTCATAGTAATTTTGTCCGCGATAGGATATTTAACAATTATCTGTGAACTGTTTTGCACAAATGCTGTTGTACTGTCGTCAATTGTTTTTCCGACTTTTTGGCATCTTCTTTATAATGCTTCTTTACAAGACCGCAAAATAAACCTCCCTATAATTTTGAACTATCATATCACTAACAAAATTTCATTTAAACAGAATTTAGTACATTTATCTCTTAATCTTTTCACTAGTGCTAATCGTATAAATCTGTTCTGGTATACGCGAGATGTAGAGTATTTCGAGAAACACTACTGGCGCGTCCGTCCATTTGTACTTAGACAAAAATCAGGCCATCATGTGCATAGCTAACTTTCAGTATCTTCCACTTCTCCTTCTTATTTGCTTTGGCTCAATTGGAGTCTGTATTGGCTCTTAGAACTAGAATCGATCAATTTTTGACGACTTGGTCACCTAAAAAGTTTTCAATTGAAATCTATTGTGTTGGTACCATGTACCTATTCGGCAACCATAGTGTTGGTATCAGGTACTGACACAAAAACAATAGTGTTCGCTTGGTATATATATATTATATAAAGTGAGTTGGCTTTGAAGTCACATTGTCGAACATTTTATATGAAGCTAGCTCAACTACTACAGTTTTATATATTCGAATTGGAGACTGTACCGTCCAATTCTTCCATGTTCTTCACCCAAATATTTAATGGGTATAGAACGTAATTAAGGTTCCGAATTATGAGTCGCCAGTAAGGACGAAATGAATGTGCACATGAGATTATACCTTACGTTTCTGCTGGCTGGTTTATCCTTCTGGTCATATTTAAATAATTTGTCACTATGCGCGCAACATCTAATACGCAATTGCAAATGGAGTCTGTTTTGGCTCTTGGAACGCGAATCAGTCAATTGTTGACAACTGGTGACTAATTCGTTCGTGGTCCTCTCATTGGTCATCTAAGAAAGATTCCAGTTCCCCTTGTTTCTCTACAATTTATCAATTTCGGTCTGTTACAATCTGAGTAGCTTTGTGTATTGATTTCGTCACCTTTATTGATTGAAGTCTCAGTCAATTGCACATCAGTATGCATTAATCAAGAAAAAATTATCAGCTTAAATTTTTAATGTTTTATCATTGTCACATATAATTGGGAAACTTTGATTGCGTTTGTTCTGTTTGTTATGGAAGACTGCTTATACATCCTTGATTCCATGCTGGAGAGGCTATGGTGATGAAAACCACGATACACGAAAAGAAATTGTCGGAGTTTTAGTGGTCGAGCATTATTATCCTTGATTCGCCTCACTGCATTCTCACTCTTTATGAGTCGTTTGTTTTAGAGAAAGTCATCGGGAGTTTGACAGCAAACAAGTTTCAGTGAACGGTCTTAGCTTATTTCATCTTATTAGCACGTATTTTGAAAATTAATATGAAATTGAAATAAAGATTTTCCTGTAGTTTGTTCTGATTATTGCTACCTAGAACGATCATTGATGCAGCCAAAATTTCCGGTCGTGTACAATTTACGCAAGACTACTTGAGGTGAGAGCCGCATATCTAATTCTGCTTTCCTTATATATGCAATGCTGTCTGACCCACGTTAGCTTGTCGTCATACTTTGAGAATGATTACGGAAAGTCGAAACGCGTCAATACATGTGACTGACGGTAGTTTTGCTATGTTGTTCAACGAAGAGTTAACTACAATGAGATTGGTGTTTACTTCGAGCTTGCAAACTTTATTTAAAGAATTGTTATCACCACCCGCGCAATCAATGATTATTTATTGAAACCCCAATTTATTGATAAGTTTAGGAATAATAGAAATACGGCTTTCGCTTATATTAGTTTCACACACATTGTATTTTCCTTTCATGTATTTGATTGCAGTCGCGATAATATTTGTGCGCGGCTTTCGCTACATCCATTTAAGATGTTTATCGTTTAAATTTTTTAGTCAATATTCTAAGTCTTGTAATGTATGTGAGCACATTTTTAATGATAGACGAATCTCCGCTCTTCAGATTATTATATATTAAATTCGGTTCCGTCGGTCAGTTTGTCGTCGAATTTCGATAATAATTTAGACAAGTCGAAACATATCAGTACATGAAACTGACGTTAGTGCCGCTATTTCTTAATAATTAAAAAAATGTTTTGGTGTCTATTTGAAGCCTTGAAACCTTTTTTATTATTTTGTAAGCATTTATTTAATTTTATAACGACATTTTTACATTGCTATTCGCTTTTATATTTTTTAGTGTTCGTTTACATTTCCTTCATTCAAATTATGTGTATCATGCTAATTTGTCAAATTTGCTAACAGCCGGAAATGTATTATTACCTTTTTTGCATAGCTTGAGCTGCCTTTGCGTTGTCCGCAATTCTGCATCGATGGATTCTGGCATGTTGTTTGTCTTGCCAAATTGTTAACCAGCCCTGTTGGTAACGAGGTTTCTGAGCCTGGCTATGTAAACGGCGTTGCTGCTGACGGTGACAATCTTATTCCGCTCTATGGAGTATGTCCAGCTTGTAATAAAGTTGAAATTTTGTGGCCAATTTTAATATCAGCATATAAGGAAAGGCTGCAGAATGGTGGCTGATCGAAAACCGGTTTTGGTAGGCGTCGAACAATGTAAAAACAAAATCGTTGTGAACATTTGTAATCCGTGAGTCCCGGCTGGTTATAAACAAGCTTAAACAATCAATAATTTCGCGAGTGGCTGTAACAATTCTTCACGCATTGACCGTGAATTAACGTGAATAATTTAATTTCGAAAATAATTGTAATAAATATAACAATATTTGTGTGCAATTTATTTTAGCTAATATAGTCTGCATTTCATCGTGTAAAGTTTGTTCGGTCACGCATATGGTAAAATATACGTGCTAGAATAAATTAAATGGATTTGTTGATAATGCACATGTACGATATTCTTTTTTTTAAATTATTCGATAAATGTTTAAAAGTTTGTTGATGTTCTTTCGTTGGAACACTGATTTTATAGGCTTCATTGTGCAATTAACTATGTTGACATCTTCGAATATGATATTTTGTTAATCTTTTGAATATTTGGTTTTGGACAATAAGAAAAAGTATGTGATTCTTGAATAACTAGTAGGTTAATATGAATATATTTAGGTGTTTTTTCTATTACCACTCAGGTTGCATCTTTTTGTTACTTTGGTCTAGCATATAAATGTTTTATTATGTATATATTTTATATTATGTATCTACCTAACGTTTTTGTATATATTCTGTAACTTTCCATCATCCGAAAGATACGATTGTAAAGCCATGGTTTTAAGCCTTTTTATTGTACTTCTCGTCACATTTTGTATGTTTTTATAATGCATTTAAACTAGGACTTTTTTGCTTTAAATTAATCCAGATTGTATGAATAGGTGCTATAGCAAACGTTAAAATTATCTTCTAAATGGGTAAACTATTGAAACGTGTTTTTGTATATACTTGTTTCATATGTTATGGAACATTTATTTTTCTATCTGATCTTTATTTTCCAAAAAAGCTACTGTATTCCTGTTAATGTTTTTATTTTTATATTTTGAAAGCATTTTTTAAAAGTCCGCTTATTATTAGCATTTTAGATAACCAATGAACTACGTTAGCTATATTTGGTGGGCTTGCTTTACATAATAAAATTGTGCTTAAATATACAAAGTTTTTCTCAATTTACGGAAAAGTGGCTGAATTTAAAAATTATACAAAGAAATTTTTGAGCGATTCTAATTATTAAAGTTGAAGCGGCTTAATTGTTTTGGAGCAATTGTGCTTATAGTCACTCATTGAAGCTAATCGGTATATCGCAGTTTCTAAAACGCACTACCCTGTTTTAAGCAGTTTGTTGAGCAACTGGTTTCGCCGTAAATGGTGTGAATGCTGATCTTGTATTTGTTATTCCTGATTGAGAATGTCCGGAGCGTCCGCAGGAATTATGTCGTTTTGAAGGGTTTTACTTTTAGAAAATAGAGCATTACTGGAAGTGAAACTCCAGTGGATTTTCTGCAGTTCATCGTATAGGGAGAAAGGTATCGCCACCGGTCATATCCATTTGAACTATTAGTGCAATCAACATTATCGTTACAGTTATAAATATCTTAAAATAATCATGATTAAATTCATTCAGCCGATGGCCCTCATAATTTGCCGTGCTAACATTCACTTGCTTTGGGGATAATAAGATGAAAGTAGACTGGCAAATTTACATGCCTACACCCAAGACACAACCTTTGGTATTGTGAACATCATGGACTTCCAGATGTCTTTGTTGCTGCTCAGTTGATCCAATGGCACAACTTAAATTTTTTAGTCAATTAGGTGTAGGGTCCACTGGAAAGCAGTATGCGGGAGTTTGAGCTCAGTTTATATATTTATGCATGCATGTTCTTAATCTAGCATGCATTTCTTGTAGGAAAGAATATTTCAAACTAACATTTTTCTTCATCTAACGAGGATACGGGTGTTCTCGGATTTTAGCCAGCCTAACTATTTGTCAAGATATATCGGCAAATAAAAAATATATTGACTGTCATCCCATTAATGCGACTGGACTCAGCCTTGATAAA